>JADFUC010002406.1:0-377008 GCA_019722365.1 Lithospermum erythrorhizon | reverse complement strand
TTAAGTTACGTATTGCTTGATAATCCGACCCTGTGTAAAATAAATTACTACTAATAATGCTTAAAAAATACTTTAAAAACAAATGCCTTAACTGGCAGATCGCTTCAAACACAACGAAATCGACAAAGAATTAACTAAACAAAATCAAAACCAAGTCTAAAAGACAATTTGATGAAACAGAAAGTCGAAATAAAGAAATAAATCTAAAATAAATCTAATAACAACTAAATTAAAAGCCAGCATCGAAATTTCACCAACATAAAATTGAAAATTCAAAAAAAAAAGAGATAAAGTCGTAAACAAAACGAACACACCCTGAAATAAGGTGCTGATTTCGCCGAGCATGTGCTTAATCGAGCCAGCGAGGGGTGAGGAATTTGGGGATATGCGAGTTTACCTGGCCGGGAACGGCGGTCGGAGTCAAGGGTTGCGTGGGAGGAGCCATCATTTGGGGGAACCGCCATGCTGTCATTGCTCGTAAGAATTCTTCCTCAAGGTTTTGTTTGGGGCCAAGCTATTTCTGGGGAGCCGCCGTTTGGAATGCTTTTTTTGGGAGCAGACGAAGTCTCCCTTCCTTGGTTTTGTTCTTTATTTTTATTTTTCATTTTTTTCATTTATTATTTTTTTTTTTTTGAAATAAAAATTTACCCTCGCATAAGTAATTGACCTCCGCTTAGCAACTAATCTGCCGGAGCACATTATTGTCCTATTAAAAGGCCATCTAGGGTCAAAATTTGACCTCCTCTGCTATCCAAATCGCCCCCAAAACGTCACCTTTACCAAATTTCACTTTTTTTTTTTCGACACACATGAAACTAAGAAATAAAATAATTAGTACTCTAAAAATATCAAGGTCAAGCCTCAATAAGCGCTTACGCTTAACGCCTTTAGCCCGACGAAGGACCTCGTGACTATTCAATGAGTGGTGCACACAACATGACCACCGTATTTACTCTTTCCACATGTCCACCATAATAATGTTTCAAGCGTTCACCATTTACCTTAAAAGTGCCCTTCTCCTCATGAGTTATTTCCACCGCACCATAGGGAAAAACTTGGGTAATAGTAAACGGTCCAGACCATTTAGATTTTAACTTACTGAACAAGTCAGAGTCCGAATTAAACAACAAAACTGGTTGTCTAACTTCAAACTCGCGAGGCTGGGGATTCGCTTATCAGCGCTACTGGCTCAAGCCTCTTGTAAATTTTGCATTTTCATAAGCTCCCAAACAAACTCTTCTGCTCATTGAGATCCATCAAATAATCTCTTTGCACCTCGCAACTTTATCAAAATGAAAGAGATTTCACGCCTAACGGCTTTATGCTTGCCTCCACTGGCGATGCCTTTATCATAAACAAAGATGACAAGTGAGACATACCAATAGGTGTCTTAAATGCAAATTCTATATGCCCATAAGGCATCATCTAACTTCTAGACCAATCTCTACGAGATGCACATCGTTTAAAATGCACTTAAGTTCTCTATTAGACATTCACTGCCCATTTGTTTCAGGCGGTAATGGGCAATGCAACTTTATGGGTTACCCCATTATATAGCAATGTTCTAAAGCCTTATTACAAAAAATGTGTTTACCTTCATCACTAACGATAGCTCTAGAGTCCCAAATCTAGTAAACATATTTTCTTTTTAAGAAAGATATTACTACCGGCATCATCATTAGTTTGAAAAGCAAATTCTTTCCACCCACTTGGACACATATTCCACACATACAAGAATATACTTATTGGAGAAAGATGATGGAAAAGGACCCATGAAATCGATACCCCCAAACGCCAAACAAGTCAACAGAAAATATTGCAGGGCATCTCATTTTACTTGACATACTGCCTCTCCGACAACGATCACATGACTCTCACAAAGGTACTACAATCCTTTAAATAAGGTAGGCCATCAAAACCAAATTGTAACACCTTGCAAATTGCTCGGGTAGACCGAAACGCCTCCTACCTCTCCGGCAATGACAATGTTCTAGATGTCAAAGAATTTCGCCTCAAGGATACACCTCCTAACGCATATTATCGCCACGTAACTCAACAACAAGAAGCGGATCATCCCAAAAGTATTGTTTCACAACGTATAAAAATTTTTCTTCTTTCGTTGGTACGCTTAACTCAAAGTGTAAGCATCTACTAACGATATGATAACAAAATCGCATACTGCGACTTATTAAGAGCGACTACCAACAATTGTTCATCGTGTGAAGTGTCTCCTTAATTGGTGTTTCTTCTAGGGGTGATACAATTCTGTATAAATGATCGCCCACCACATTTTCAACCCGTTTTGTCCTTAATTTCTAGGTCGAATTAAGTAAAAAGTATCCATCTTATCAACTCAGTTTAGCGTATTTTGGAAAGCAAATATTTTAATGCAAAGCATTTATCAAATAGATATAACTATTACTTAGATCCGGACAAATATGATCTAAACTTATCCAAAGAAAACAACATCAAGCAATACCTTCTCGCAGGCAGCCAGTAATTACGCTGAGCATCATCAAGTAAATTACTCCGAATACCTTCTCATTCTTTGTCCCAGCACCGCTAATTCAACGGCATAATCACTTGCACGCACATAATTTCAAATGGGCTTCGTCTAATCAGTGCAACGACCTCACAGAGAGCGTAAATAAGTTTATGCTTCAATATATTAAAAGCCCGCATTACCACTCATTAGTCATACGGAAAGCATTTATCCTTAACCAAAGAATCACATAAAGGTTTAGATATTTTGGAAAAATCCTTGATAAAACATGATAAAACCGGCATGACTAAGGAAACTTACATGTTTGACACATTTTGGTGGAGGTAACTTTTCAATTATATCCACCTTTGCTTTATCAACTTCTATTCCTCTAGAGGAAATCTTGTGACCGAGCACTATCCCTTCTTGAACCATAAAGTGACACTTTTCCCAGTTCAAGACAAGATTAGTCTCCTCACAACGCTTCATAACAAGTCCAAGATTAATCAAACAATCATCAAAAGAGGATCCAAAAACAGAAAAATCATCCATAAAGACCTCGATGCATTTCTATCGTTTCTAGAATATGGACATCATATTATCACGAAATGCGGGTCGAGCACAACATAACAAACGGCATTCGCCTAAAAGCGAATACCATATGGACAAGTAAATGTTTTTTTCCCGATCCTCCTGAGCCCACCACAATTTATTTGTATCCCCTAATATCCATCTAAAAAGGTGAAATTTGATACCTAGCTAATTTATCTAGCATTTGATCAATAAACGGGTAGAGGAAAATGGTCCTTCCTAGCGCGTATTTTAACTTTCGGAAGTCAATACACATTCTCTCCATCCTACCACAGCCTCTAGCTGGTATCAATCATTTTATCATTTTTAACCACAAGACACTCTTTCTTTGGTACAACTCTGTATTCTACTCACCCAAGCACTATCCTAAATAGATAAATTATACTTGTATCCAAGCTTGAGGGATTTCAAATTTACCACCCTTTGAGACAGATTTGGGCCGCCTCTCCGGTGTTGGATACCGACTTGGCACCATCCTCGCAGGGTATTCGACGCATGCACAAAATAAGCGGTCGGCATCCTTAATGTCCGCTACCTGCCCAACCAAGCGCCTTTTGTGCTTCCAAGTACCTTCGAAGTTTTTCTTCCGCACTTCTACTCAACAAAGAAGAAATAATAGTAATTTATTAGTGCCACGGGGTTAAAGCATATCAAGGCTATGCAAAGCCTTCAACTCAAGTGGTAGGTGAGGTTTTTCAATAGACGGTATCAATTTTGATACACTATGTTCTAGTTCCTCATATCGCCTCTACCAAGGGTATAACGCAGTGGCCTGCATCCATATACGCCACCAACGATAATAAAAGTTTTCGTGATGACAAGCTTCCTCCTCTTTAGTATTTGTTAGACATAACTCCAACTAAATCTCTAGACTTTAACTCTCACTTTGAAAGGCATTGCCAGACTAATCCAGACAACTACATCAATTGAAAACAATCATTCTCAAGTTATCATGGAACTTTAGCTTGACTTACGACGTCAAAAACAACTTGTTCCTCCCCCACTCTTAAGATGACTCGTCTCTTTATGAACATCAATATGGGTTCTGAGCGGTAAATAGAAAAGTGTCTACCTGGAAGAATAAAGGGATTTCTCGATCTTCGGACATATCGAGTACAACGAAATCAGCAGGGAAGATAAACTTATCTACCTTAACCAAAACATCTTCAAGGACACCATATGGGTACACAATAGACCTATCGGCTAATTGCAAAGAAATGGTTGTACTCTTGACCTCCCCTAAACCCAACCTATGACATACTGACAAAGGCATCAAATTGATACTTGCACCTAAATCACATAACGCTTTACCAAATTCAATGCCACCTATCAAGACAAGTGGATCAGAAACTCCCGGATCTTTAACTTTTGGGGCAATTTCATGGATTATTATGAACACTCTACCATTAAGCACTGCTTTCATGTTTCTCAAATCGCCTTTCTTGGATAAACATCTTTCTCATAACTTCTCGCATAGCCGAATTCGCCATGGCCTTCCGCAAAGGAATGTTAATATGCAACTTTAAACATATCAAGAAATTTAGCAAATTGAGCACGCTTTCTTCTTTTGAAGCCTTTGAGGGTAAGTGAACAAAGGGACATACGCAGTAAATGTGTTAGATTTATCACTGGAAACTTCCCCGTTGGTTAGTATTTGTTTCACGTGGTCAAGCCACGTAGTGCCCGACTCAACCTCTAAACTTCTACCATTGGCGCAGTGACTGCATGTGCATGTTCTCGTGGGGTTCTTTTCGTAGCTGTTTGGAAGTGGAACCCACATTTCTATTATTCAATGCCTACCTAATCGGCCCAATTGTCGCTCTACACTTTCGCTCCATCCCTATTCTCGTCTTTCTTTTCCACCACTCGAAGCTAACAACCTCTCAATCTTATCCAACCCGACTCTTCGTGCTCTCGAAATTTGGATTGATCTTGAAATCCTCGGTGGTCTCTTACTACATTTTGGTTGTTACTCTAAGAGAAATTGGGGTGGTTCCTCCAATTATTATCAGAAGTTACTGAGTAATGCACCATTCATTGCCGATTGAAATTGGATGTATATTGAACTTGCTCTGAAGGGCCTCCAAGACAAGATATAGTCTCATGATTACCACCACATAGAGTACACAATGGAACCATATTACGATCCTCACAAGCACCATGTCCGTCAAGGTAGCTTGCTCTAACTCGAATCATGTATGAGCGACACGCTTCCAGCCTTTGTCTTTCATCATCTTCAAGGACTCCCTGCACCACTCTACGAGTATGTGCACGAGGATGGGGCCGGTGTTGATTAAGCGCATAATTCCTCCAATAAGATATAAGCTTCATCGGCGCTCTTCTAATCAAACGCCTCCTCCAAATAGAGACATCTAAGATAAATAAGGGCGCTGCCAACTCATGGAAGTTTGTACCAAATAAGTGCCGGGGAAAGTTTATGATTGGGATACTTTCGAGTAGACCTTTGAAACTGCCTCCCAAGCTTCACCCACCAACTCATCTTCATCTTGGCCGAAAAACACACAATGTCTTTCTTCAATTTGGTGGATTTGACGGAAAATATCGGGCTAAAAACTTTTAATTACTTCGCTCCTACGTGGTCACATTTGTAGGATTTTGAGCATTCCACCACTCTTGTTTCCGCATAGAGAGAAAGGAAATAACAAATGTGGATAGAATCACCAAACACCATTCACTTTAGAGCAGCGCCTATCTCCATGAAATTTACTAATGCTCATTAGTGGTCTTCAATACCTGTGCTATCAATCAGCATTATGATTCTTCACATGTTGGATTAAGGCAGTTTCAACTAAAGTTGCTGGGCATTGGATTGCGGTGGCCCCTCGAGCATGAGCAGCTATCCTCCAATGGTAAGGCAATGCGTAATCCTCAAAGTCATCCGAGAAACCAGTCATCGCCATCCCATGAACATCAAGCACCCGCCGGGGTAATATATTGGGTTATCATACAAGCGGTAGACGAACCTTCAACGCTTCTTCGAGTCTCGTATTCTAGTTTCTAGTCAGTTTCAATCTCTGGATCAAAGAACAATTCTCCAAAATGATGTGAGCGGGTCATGCACTAAACAATAATATAATAAAAGAGATAAATCTAGCTAAAACAATAATATAATAAAATTCAGTTAAGTTAAGGAACCGAAATTAAACTAATATTAAGACTATCGAATTCGCAACGGGCGCCAACTTGACAACACCAATTTATGTGTTCCGGGTCGAGTCCGGGTCGTGTCAAGTAATATAATGAATAAGAACGAGTATCGTCTCACAAATTCCAATATACTAAATACTAGGTCTTTTTCTTAATCCTTAATTAACTAATAATTCAAGAGTAAATTTTTATCTAGACTACTTCACTAAATTGACTCAGAACTTAAATTAACTAATACTAAATGAATGCACAAAAGTGAATCTTTACTTAATATTTCGAGTATGTCGTGACACACGATATCTGATCGCCGATTCAACTCACCTAGTAGCTACTTATTAGTTCATAACAAAAGCATTCCTATACGATTGATATTACTTCTCGCTTAACACCAATTAAGTCTCTAAAAACTAACTATATCTCTAAGTGCGATAGCTTAAAATAGGAGATCTTCTTAATAACATATGCTTATTAAATCGCATACTTCGCATTACCTATATCTCATGGTAATTGAAACATGTGTTCCGATTATTAATTCGTATGACAACCCTATTTCTAGCAATTAATCACTTATATGAACGAATTTAATATCGATATCAAGATATTAAATACTAATTACGCACACAATCGTAATTATGAAACTAGAATTAAATTAACTCCAAGAAAATCAAATCATCCGATCCAACTACATCATGGTCCTGACTAATAATAAAATTAGTTCATAATAAAAGACATAAATAAATACATGAAATTAATGGCATTCATCCTTAATAATAAAAATATCTTGAATTAAAATTATTCGAACCAATTAAAAGTAATCAACTCCAACTTTGCCTTTGTGCACAATATGTAATTAACTTCTCAATTTCTTCTTGCCAGCTTCCAACGCGCCCAAAAGTCTAACAAAGATGATGAATTCTCTTCTAAAATTCATATATTCCTTTTTACTCTAACTCCTCCTCTTTATAAAAATAGCCATAACCTAATATTAATAGTTTAATCATAATCTTCAAGTAAATTTTAGTGACCATATCCGCAATTAAGTTCTCGATTCTCACTTTAACCGATAATTGCCTAAACTCAAATAAAACGAAAACAAGTGCAAATTATATCGGATTAAGGTAAAAATAACATCAGCTAATACGCAATTAGGGCCTCAAACACTATATAATAAACACTTATCAACAAGCTCTTCCGATGTTTGCGCACTCAAATTCTTTCCCTAACCTCAAAGCCCGCGGTCAGCTTCATAAATATTTCTTCATCTACATCACCATGTAAAAGGCTGTTTTCACATCCTTCCTCGTTGAAGATGCATTATCCTTTGTTACCAATCCGAGAACAGCTTCCCATTGTCACTAGTTTGACTACGGTGAGAATATTTCGTAGTCAATACCTTCATTCTCGTTGAAATCCCTTGACAAAATCAATCGCCTTTGTTCATTTATTTCCACCCTATTCTTCCGATCTGGATAGACCCATTTATTCTGCAATATTCTCTTATGGCTACCTGGCGGTTTGACCAACTCCCACGTCATATTAGTCATCAATGACTCCATCTCCTCTTTCATCGCTAACTCCCACTTAATTACATCATCACATTGTACTGCTTCTTGCCATTATAATCGATGTGCCTGCATTTGTCGCTTAACAATAAAAAAAATTAGTGTAGTGGAGAATACTCTTGAGTCGTCCGCTGTTTTGGATCTTCCTTTACCTAGTGTTTCGCCTCTTGAATAACATCAAAAGTGTCTTCCCGAACCTCTATTGTCTCCTCTTCATCAAGACTACCTCTTCCGCAGGTGGCATATCATCGCAAGAAAAGAATCTTCAGTTTACTCGGAGCAAGTACGATTCATCGTATGCCATTTGGGAAAAGAAACCGAGTCACGCGCTGCTTGACTTCTCAAGATTTCACTGACTTTTCTTCTTCCACTTCTTTCTCCTCCAACACCTTCTCGCCTATCTTTGCAACATCTCTTCTTTAAAGATCACATCCTTATTTATGTATGATCTTTCTGCTCTTCAAGTCATCGAACCCGATATCCCATCTCAAAGATCGCCATAACCAACAAAAATAGCAAATGTTAGATTTTGCATCAAGTTTACTTCTAGCATTTGCACTACATGAACATACGTAAACAACCAAATACTCGTGAAGATAAATTTACCTTCTTTGAACTCCATACTTCTTCAGGAATCTTGAACTCTAGAGGGACTGAGGGTCCTCTATTAATCAAGAAGCTGCGTGATTGGACAGATCATCCCGCAAAAGCGAGGTAAATCGAACGAACCTCACTGAGCACGGCTCTCATTTTTCCGCTCATCCTTTCACTACTGCTTGTTGGGGTGTTCCCCGAATAATCTTCTACATTCTTAACTCCCATTCTCAAAGACAATATTATTTGAAATCACTCACGCGATACTCACCCCATTATCGTATCTCAAACACTTCACTCTAGCTCTCAACCAAAGCTTCAGTTTTAAAGATCTAGACTTCTGATTTGTGTTTCATGAAACAAACCCAAATCTTCCCCTCATTGCATCATCTATAAAGGTCACATAATACAATGAACCTCCTACAAACCACAAATCCAAATAAGCAGTCCCTCAAACATTCAAGGCACACCAACTCTAGCCTCTCTTGACTTAGCTTAACTCCGCTTTAACAAACCGACATTCTTCTACTTACCCAACACAACTCACGCATATGACGATCACCGCATTTCAACTCATGTATTAAATTATTTGAGCATGCTACCTCATACCTTTCTACTCGGTGACAAACGACGCGCCACAATATCGTTTTCCTCAAAACCTCCAACAGCAGCCTATCATCCTCCTCGAGAACCTCCAAGAAGGTACTTGCATCCATCTTCCCGACTCCGAGCCGCCTGGCTGTCTGCCGTGCTACTTTTCCAAGCTATATCACCGAACGTTGTTCGATAGCCATCTCCATCCAACCGACTAATACCGTAAATCAAGCCTTACAAGCTGTACATGTCTCACTTCGTCAACGCCCAGAATCATTTGACAAGTTTATATCTCTCATACCCACAATATTCAATGGTTCACCATCGCCAGTATGAACTGCCTCATAATCTCTCGGCTATATAATTCACCATTATAACTCGACCAGTGTAGTATGAACCATGCACCGGAATCCGTAATCCAAGAACTCGATAACAATCAACCACAGCAGTACAAGATTCAGATTGCCATCAACAACATTGACTTCACTTATGTTGTTGTCCCGATCTCCAAAAGCCTTGTAATGCTTCCCTCATGTGTGACCAATCTTGCTACAACCCTCGCACTTCTCCGAATACGCCCCTCCAAATTTTGACTTACTCCTACCCCTTGACTTTGACTCCCATTTGCTCCCCTGCGATTTCCCCGTCTCCAGCTTCCTACCTCATTTACATTCAATGTAGAACTCTTTCTCTCCCACATCGCCTTACATACTTCCTCGTGACAAACAACACTCTTGCACTAGCTTAAGCTCAAACTTATCATTACCTACAGAGTTACACCGCAGCCTCATCGGTTCCCAAGTTTCAACTATCTATCATCCTCAAGTGAAAAAATCGCTTCATTAATCGTATTCCTTATTGTTAGCCGAGGCTTCTCATACGTATTCATCAACGCCTTTCATCGAATTTCTGTCAGAAGTCTCTTTAGCAACATTAGCAACCACGCTTCTCGGACAAGCACGACCGATCACACCCAAGACTGGGCTCGCCTAACTCCTTCCATTCTTCCTCGTCCATCTTCTCAGGCTTATCGCCTAATGACTTGTTCAACTTCTTACCGTACATATAATTCTCCATATTCATCTTCCAATACGAGAAATCTATCCTGTCAAATTTTCTCAGACAAAGATGTGTCGTTACCTTTGTTCTTTCGCTATCAATCTTAGGGATTTCAATCAGTTAACACGCATCTACGATACCAATTGGGTTGGGCGATTTAAGGTCTAATTTAATCACCAAATCTAAGCAATCAATAACAATCTACGTATAAATGTAGAAAATAAATGACACGACTTTTTTATATTGTGCTTCTCTCAATGCGAAAGCGTGACGCCCTGCTGCTATCGTATCCACACTTCAAACTAAACTGAAGATCGTTACAATAACCTATCAAGCGAACACCTTCCTACCTGAGTAATATTTTATAACTTAGTATCGCTAATAGCCTCACAATATTATTGATGATGATTCAATAATATTCTCTCAAGAAGTTGTTTATGATGTTTATTTTTGTGATGGAAAACTTATAGAGAATGCCTCTCTATATATAGGAAAACATCTACCCTAGCTAGGTTATTCATGGGCCTCAAATTGTCCGAAAACCGCCTCAAAACAAGTATTCTCGAACCCGCGTCGGGAGCAGGTCGAGACATAGACTGGTCCCGAACCAGCTCCCGAACTCTACTGTCGCCCAAAAACCTCCCGAGGCTGAGGTTCAGTGTCGTGACTAGGAGATCCCTTTGTCCCCATCTCCATCGCCTAAAAAGCAAGCAAAAAATGGCTTCGAACTCAAATGTGTAAAGAGGGCGATTTTAACTTCCTCTTTAGTAAACGGGGTCGCTTTTAAGATTTTCAATTTTAACCGAGAACTTGGCAAAGGATATTATGAACTGCTTTCAAGGAGTGGGAGTGGGCAGTTAATTCAAGCAGAAGCGAGTGAGGCACTAAGAGAAGCGCTAAGTAATTTTGAAAAAGTAGGAAAATAATGATTTATAATTTCATTCTCATCCGTGATAAGATTGTTATTCCTCTTTACAATTTATTTTCAAGATATAATTAATTTTAGCCCCAAAATGACATATGAATGATAAAATTTTGTATTAACATCCCCATTAAGACGATCTTTTTGATACTAATAATGCTCATTCAAGTATCAATGTAAGATCTAACTCGAGATCTAAGATCAAGTTTATCTAAAACTATTAATCGTAATATTTAAGGCTTATCTTGAAGAAGAGCAAGTTTATACTGAATATTTTTTATTTGAACAAAAATATTTCAAATTCTATTTTAATTCCAAGTTTTAATAGTTTTTTTTTAATAAATTTCAATTTTTTATTAATATTGTAAGTATTAAAGGTGGAGGACCAAGCATTAAATAAAATATCAGAAAATTCAGGAATGTTATTAAGGATATTTTCAAATTTAAAGGGTCTTTTATTGGTTGATGATGCTTGTTTGGTAGATGATCAATGGGCCATGATCTGATCTTTGAATAAGGAGGCAGAGACAAGTACTTAAAGGGAATTTGGAAGACCATTCGAAATTAGACATATCACGATCCAATTTTTCATAAATTTTAAAAAAAAATTCGAGCTTCTTGGATATTAGAAAAAGGCATAACTGTATTATTTACAGAATATAGGAAGTTCAGTGCACAATAGTATTTTTTGCTTGATGTAGAAGTTGTTTTAATTTGTTTGACTGAAAGTTAACCAGGACACATAAATTGGAATTCCAGTTAATGAGGTTGCAAGAACTCACTAACTGCACATTATATTGACAAGTTATATTGGATCAACTGAAATACAGAGATCTATTCCTTGTTGTTCAAAGAAGTTTGGTTGGTAAACAATAACCTCAGAATTAAGAACAATATAATCTCTATTAGCAAGCCGAGTTGAATTGTCTTGAAATAGAACTAATACATTAGATATGGAGGGAAAAAATACTGTAAGTTTCTGTGAGAATATGGTTTCAGACTTTCAGCACCATGTCATACTACAGTTTCAACTTCAAGCCTTCAAGTTTACTTTCTGGAAATGAGTTATGTATGGGCTACTCAAGTCGATACTATAGTGCATGTTGTTTCTTTTCACTGGCTGTGATCCTTGATGATCTCTTCTTTTAATTATGTGCCTTCAAGAGAATGCAGAATATATGATTACCTATAATAGCTTTTGTTTGTCAGTGGCAGACTCTTGAGACTGTATGCCTGAGGACAGTTTTGAGGAGGGCATGGTAGGGCTCAAGAAGACATCATTCTCTGTATTGTGTCCCTTCTACCTGTACCCGCGATGATCTTGAATATACTGTTTATAAAGGATCAGAATTCAGCGATTTTAGCTCTTTAATACATGATTTACTCTCATATGTTAAATATATGTATGTACATATTGCCAAAAAGACTTGCCAATCTGCACTTATGATGATAGCCTACATATGAGGATGGTTAGTGGATTGAATAACTGTTCTTTCTTTTACGAATGAGACGACCTGGTTGAATTATACCTCTACCATTTTGGCACTTAGTTGACTGTGTTGAGTTATTTGCCCATCATCTAGTGATCAATCTCATTTTGAGGCTATCTATGGCAAGCAAGGGGAGTTTGATGATGATACCATTATTTCTCTTGTTGCTTGTTCAGAAAAGAGAGGTAAAATTAGTCATACAGGCATTGAGAAGAATCTGAAATGCAACAGTTCTTTGTGTCTGCTTAATCATAACTTAACCATCTTTAGTTTTTCCTTCCCTTCTTTGTTAGTACTTGGCTGTCCCAACTCCCATATTATCTTTTTTTGAGGATAAGAGCGATTCAAGTAGATGCATGTTTTCACTAGAAGTAGATGAACTTATGAAAGCACTTTATGTTGGACTAGCTTTTCTTAAAACAAATGTGCCTTCATTTTAAAAAGTCAAAATCAACCAACCATATATGAGTTTGGTAGGCAGTAGACATCAAATCAATGAAATCATGGTGTCACTATAACATATACAGAGTAGTAAGACTACATATAAAGCTAGGTCGTGGTTTATCTGCATCATCAGAAACACAAAAGGAAATAAATACACAAAAAAAGGAGGCAGATTTATATATAAAATGCAAGGGAAAGAGGCTCTTTTAAGATAAGAGCAGTCGTGTCTTATCATACCCACGTTCTCATGACTACCTTATCCATTTACCGTCGACCAAACTCTCTTACTTTCCATATGGTATTGCATTTTTTCTAGTTCATTTTAGAAATTAATTGGAAATAAAGTGACTACTTCATGAGCTTATAAATAGGTATGATAACGAGTCGAATCCTATCAAATCTGGACAGGTTCAAAGTTCGATTAAAAGTTTGACCGGAACATTTGAATTTTAATGAGAAAATATGAAAAAATATAAATATAAATTTATGTGGTTCGAGCCGAATGCTGAACCTAAAAATGTCGTTCGAGTTTTACTCGAACTACGCAAATCGAACTTCTCGAATCGAATCGAGATTTTAGCTTCGTTTACAACCTAATTATAAACACCTTGTATGTTGGCGTAATTTGTTTTTGGGAGAATTTGTGCACATGATTGATCGAGATGTTGGCTCTAAATATATTATGCTTCCTAAAATTAATTGACGATAATATGGATTAAACATCAAGATCTTATGAATGAAACCACGCAACGTCTATGTTTAGACAATTGAATATGCATGCACCCTCGCCTCTAATTCTTTGAATATTCCTCAATTAGACACGAAAAGCTAATCAAAGTTGAATATCATCATGTGGCCTTTGTTGTCAAAAGGCTTCTTAGGCCTTTTGTGTAGTTTAATCACCAAGATCCACCCTTGCAGATTGCAAAATATGACTGGAATGATGAATGTGATTAGGATTGCAATACCTTTTGACATCATCTTTCGGATAAATTATTAACTGCTGCATGTTGCTGCTTGGACTCTTCTGAATTCTGATTCTTCTTAATACAAGAATTCAACTACCACTGGATTAGAAAGTAAAGTAACATCACCTCCTCAAAGTAAAGTAGCATCACCTTATTCACCTCCTAAAACTATCTCCAAAAATGAATTATTTAAAACTAGTTTATTCTTAACTATCACTGGTTATCTGGTTTTTAGTTCTCCTTTTTTTAAACATACGTAATATCAAGCTTCTCGAAGAATATGGACCTAATGTACCCATATTTTTTATTTTTGGCATTAAACTACAACATACGCGCCATTCAGAAGGATTAATTAGCAACAACATAATTATATATCTAAAATTAAAGTATAATTACGGCCCCAACATTTCTCCAAAACCAAATCGACGGTTTCGATTTGCGATTTAAGTTAAATATGAAGATTTCAATTCAACATATTAATTCCCCAACATCTGGCCGCTAGGCATTAGCTAGGCTTTTTCCTTTTTGCATGTGATACCTATTTAATATTGATTCGCTTTTTAAAAAAGTGAACTACTACACAAATCTAATTAACTGTCAATCCAAGCAACAACTGTAATATTACGAACCAAAGAGTAAAATACGCAAAAGTAAAGAACACACAAATGTGATAACCCAGCTTCCTATAACTGCCGCCCCAGCAAATACTGCTTATAACTCCTTACTATCAACTTGAAGTACCATGTGACTACACAAACGACTACATTTTACTTACTCCCCTTAACTAACCTTCAATATAGATCTAAGCTTAGGGATCCACCCTAACTTTCTTTTCTCCTTTAGCCTACTCCACACCAAGTGTTCACCTATACAAAATCAATGAGACTCTCGAGTACTGTCACAACAAAGAGCTTATAATAATCGTATTGGCTTTAAGCATTGTAATTTTCTGGGGGACAAACACAACCTACACTAAACACACAAACAAATTAAGTTATCTTCAATTTGCAACAATGCTTTGTAATAAAGTATTCCTCGATATTGCTTCTGGGAATTAACACCACTAATATATGGTGTCGTGAGTCTCTTAGGTTTTCGGGGTCTCACTTACGTGAAATGATTTCGATAAAGCATCCCACACCTTCCATAAAGAACGAAGCCCTTCCAAACTCCAACACTCTCAAGTTTTTTCCTCAACTACTGATACCAAAGAATATCTTTCAAGATCTTTGATAGATAGCAAATCTTCTACACACGTGAATCGCCCAAGGCCCATTAGCAAAGTCGACATATCCGAACCCTTCATAGTTTTAACATTTCGACGAGTATAATCCATACACGCTATCGCCCATCCAATACCAAACTGGGTCATGTAAAATTTCAAATTCAACAACATAAAGAATAGCTTTCACTACGCCGTATGTGCATAAAAATACTTGCCACAACAAAAAAATCAACTTAACCATTCAAAATAAACCACTAGACTCTCCATATGACTACCTGCTTGCTTAAAAATAACAACTTTCTTTTTCAGTAGGAGAAACTATTTAGGAGACTTGTCACAATTAATTTTTTAATGAGGCTGGTTGTAGGCAACCTTTTGAACGAGTACATTCTAATTCAAAGCTCATGGCATAATTTAGTTAATTTGATACTTATCTATTGAATCCTAGTCATTTTCGATTTTATGCCAAATTTGATTGAGTTTAGCTCAAACTCAATTTAATCAAGTCAAAGCCTTGCCGAGGTTCCACTTGACGTCCACTCCAATGCCCATTTCACAGAATTCTGCTTTTCTTTAAATCCATCTTAATAATGCATATTATTAATTTATTAATACTTATATATAATGTTTTAAAAGTTATAATTTGATGATTTTATCTATATGTAATTCTAAAACATTTTGATATATTTCAACAAGTTCTAACTAAATCATTATAAAATTATGTAAAACTTACACCTTCAAATTTCTTTTAATTAATATTTTTATTTTTCAAGTGATACTTTCGATCACTAATAACTCTTTAAATATAAGATGAAAAAATTAAGAAAAATACGATGATTAATATTTTTTAAAGATCATTAGTATCAATTTTATAAAGACAATCGCTAAGTATTTTGTGGATAATATTTATTTTGTTCTAGTACATTTTATTTCAAGTATAATTTTTATTAGTAATATTACTTAAATTATTAATACATATTCAACAAAAATAATAAGTTTTTATAAACTTAAATAATATATGTCAATTAGGTACGTAATAATATTTTTTAGTAAAATATTAGTAATATAATATTAACATCCAAAATTACACTATTCGAATAATAATCAATCAAATACGATTACACTTGACAAATAGATAATTAGTTTCAAAAGGTGAAATATCTACAATTTAAACATCTCATCTCTTTTTCTCCAACTATGAAAAGAAAATAATTTTTTTTACATGACACATTAATCATATTAACATGTTAGACCACTTGATTACTTCATCAACTAACAAGAACACGTTATCTATAATGATAATATTAAGGAAATGTTTTGGTATTCCATTTGTATGTTTTACTATAAGATTTTGTTACCACATAAAGTTGGAAGAGAATAAATAAAATTTGCTACGGCATGGCTATGTGAAATTGGGATATTTAGTGTGCTTCACTTGCATACTTCATGAGTTGGAAATAATTTATCGGGAATCCCAATACCGTATATGACTCTTTATCATTATTTGTTAACTAAAAACTTAATTATTAGTAGTTAAAAATCTATTATGATTCAAAAGTGGATAATTAATAATAATAATAATAATAATAATAATAATAATAATAATAATAATAATAATAATAATAACAATAACAATAATCCTACCAAAAGCATATAAAAATATGCTACATATTAATTTGTCAGCTGCAAATTGTGTCAAATATCCACGAATGTGACATTTGTAATCATATTCATGAAGATAACATTTGTAATCAGGATTGAAAGAAAGATATATATCAACTATATCAAATTGAGATATCCATAGAGAGATACAAATATTAATTTAACAATTAGATGTCCTATGACTGAATATATTGACACATTGATCATCAATATTGTATCATCAAATTATGTTCTTTTACGTCGGTTAAATTGATATGATTTAAAATGTATAATTTAAATTTTTGTGGATCTCAATATATAAAAGTCATATATGTAGGGAATTAAATAACAATAATAATTTATTGAGAATCCTAATACTCGTATATGACTTTATCATTATTTATTAACTGAAACTAAAATTATTAGAAGTTAACATATATTATAATTCAAAAGGATAATTAATAATAATAATAACAATAATAATAATTCTACCAAAAGTATATAAAAATATGTTACACATATTAATTTGTCAGTTGTAAATTGGGCCAAATATCCACAAATGTGATATTTCTAATCTGAGAATAACGTAAGATAACATTTTGCACCGATCGAAGAAAGATATATATACCAAATTGAGATGTTCATAGAGAGATACAAATATTAATTTAAAAATTTGATGTCATCTGACTAAATGTATTGTCGAATTGATCATCAAATTATTTTCTTTTATGCCAGTTAAATTTGTATGATTTAAAATGTATAATTTAAATTTTTGTGGATCTCAATATATAAAATTCATATCTGTAGGGAATTAAATAACAATAATAATAATTATACACCATGTATATGATTATTTAACTAATACATATTATAATTGTAATAAAAATCATTCTACAAAATAATAATAATAATAATAGGTCTACATAAAATAGATTATTATTTAATAGTAGTTAACTCTATTAGAACTCCGATGAAGCTTATCAATTAAGAGGGTAAATGTAATAATTAAAAAATAATATTTTTTACTAACTTTAGATTTTTAGAGATCATGGTAATAAGTACTAATAAGCTAAGGCTAACGGTGTTAAACACTATCTTTATTCGCACTTTTATATATGTTAGTGATATGCCGAGTGTTTAAATATATTATTAACATATGTTATTAAATACTCCGTAACAATTTGCATTTAATATTTGTCGAGTCAAGTATTTGCCCCTAAATTGATTGAGTTTAAAATAAGATTTGAGATATCGTGTGAACTACCGATTCGAGCTAGAGTCGAACAATGTTAAACATTTGATTCAATTCAATTCAGGGTCGGTAAAATACCTATAAGCCACATTAAAGGTCACATGCAATATAAATAGAAGACCAAAACTAGACTACAAAATGCAGAAGAAGATTAGACAAGTAACGTAAGTACGTAACTACTGTTTTGAACAACTGAATATGTATCTAAGGGGGTAAAGATACAAACCCTTACGAAGAAGCCAAGGTAACCTATGATCTCGTAGCCAAAAAACAAATAGTCAAACAAGTAAAGCAAGGAATTCCACTCTTAATAATAAACATTTAATTAATACACATTTTCCCTATTGGACTTATCAATTCCCTTTTTATTTCCGCCATCTATCTATATATAGTTGGACTCAATATATTCTCCTTCCCCTCATCTCTCTCAAGATTATGTATTCACTTTCTAGGAGAAGTCTCACAATTTTATATTTCTTTCTTGGTTATTCAATTTTATATTCAGGTAACATTTCATCTCTCATTACCTTACATTTTGATTAATCTTCATTCCAACTTGTAAATTAAAAGTAATCAACAACTAGAATATTAACATTTTTTGAAATTTCAGGTTTAGGATATGTAAAAGATGTTCAAGCATTCGGGATCAATTACGGTCAAGTAGCGAACAATTTACCACCCCCAGATAAGGTGTTGGAGCTTCTTCGATCGATGAGGATAACGAAAACGAGAATCTATGATACCAACCCTGAAATCTTGAAATCCTTTGCCAACTCAAATGTTGAACTCATAGTCACAGTTGAGAATGAGATGTTAGCTACATTGATGGATCAACAAGAGGCCATACAATGGGTAAGTAGTCACATTAGGCCATTTTTTCCAGCCACAAAAATTACTGGAATCGCGGTAGGCAACGAGGTCTACACTGGAGATGACATGACACTCATCAACAATCTAGTACCTGCGATGGTGAGTATTCACGCAGCGCTAGTAAGTTTAGGCCTCGACCAATACATCCACGTGTCCACCCCGAGTTCATTAGCAGTTCTTGAAGAATCATATCCCCCTTCAGCTGGAAGTTTCAAATCCGAGCTGAATACGATAATGCCACAAATTTTACAATTTTTGGCAAGCACAAATTCGCCATTCTGGATTAATGCATACCCTTATTTCGCATTCAAAGACAACCCGAATAAGATTTCATTGGACTACGTTTTATTCAATAGAAATCAAGGAATGATTGATCCATACACCAAGTTGCATTATGACAACATGTTGTATGCTCAAGTGGATGCTGTGACTTTTGCAATTGCAAGAATGGGTTTTGGTAACTTAGAAGTTAAGGTATCCGAAACAGGTTGGCCATCAAAAGGTGACCCTGCTGAAATTGGAGCAACAATACAAAATGCAGCAATATACAACAGGAATTTATTGAGAAGGCAACTTAATAGTGAAGGGACTCCATTGAGGCCAAAATTCAGATTGGAAGTATACTTGTTTGCTTTGTTCAATGAGGATATGAAGCCAGGACCAACTTCTGAACGGAACTATGGATTGTTTCAACCGGACATGTCCATGGCCTACAACGTTGGACTATCGTCATTGGCTACTACTTCTTCCACCACACCTTCCTCTGCCTCCATTTTCCTTTCTTCCTCTGCCTCTAAGGTAAAACCATAGTTTATTACTTCGAAATGTTGACACAAATAACATGATATAGTGACATGAGAATTTTGGCATGGGGACATAAATTGTACATCTAAAGTCAATTTATTTATTTATTGTACATACTATATATAACAGAAATATTCATATTTACAATACAATTATAATATCTCATTTTTCTTACATTCCGTATGTTTTTCTTTGTCTCGACGAATTTTAACAAACAGGACACTCAAACGGATCGCCAAAGCTTGGTCTACTGGACATTTATATATTTGTTGCTGGCTATTCAATTCTTTTTAACTTGAGAGATTTGGAGACGTTCTAAGCTAATTAACCTTATAGAGGTCGGGAGTCCAAATTTCACTGTCACAGTTATGTACATATTAGTACACATCCTTTAGAGTAAAATTTATATATTGACATATCCACCACCAAATATTTTGGTATGGCTGGAAAGCGGGGAATGTTATTATGAAGAGAATCATCATCTATCATCATTTATTAAGAAAATGGAGAATTAAGGAACTCATTGGTACAAAGAATAACAATTTATTTCATTATCTTCATCATTGCAAAGGACGAGATTGTCAAAAGGAAATCATATGAAATTGGGCACGATCGGCTCAAGAAATACCCTTGTCCCAAAATGAAGTATGGCTCCTGATTGGTGATTAAGAAGGAGGGTTGGTTAAATTGTTTTGCTAGAGAAGTAGAGATGATGTAAAAGATTATTGAACTTATTATTAGATGTTTATTTCATTGTGCACATACTAATAATTTAGTTGAGGAATCTACAGCAGTCTTCCTTTTGTCATTTTGATTAGAAACTTTGTAATTTTTTTAATGTTCTTTTAGTTGTAAATAACAACTATTTTAAGATAAGCTTGCTAGAGAACCCTCATTGGTCGCAGATAAAGTTCGTAGCTTTTGGACCTGGAAACCATCTTCATCTCTTCTTCACATATTCGAAAATATTTATCTGGCGTTGCTTTAATGCATACGATATCTTATATTAATGTTATATATGTTCTTTCACCCTTGCATAATGACACTATAGGTCAGCAATGGGTCCATCAAGGCGTGCCGTTACAATGGCCGGCGCGTTGTAAGACGGCGCATTTGAGTATAAAAATAATTTTATTTAAGCAGAGGAGTCACGTTTTGAATTTAAAAAATCTTTGTCTTAAACTAAAAATAAGCATCGATTATAAGCATGAAATAAGAAGAGAATCGTATGAAAAATACTAAACTTTGCAATATTTGTTTTTTACACCTTGTATCTTGATCGGTTACGGCCCAAGTAACATAAATTCGCATGATATATAAAATATTTGGTAAAATTAAATTTGATCTTTGAGGCGGAGGGCATTCATGGCCAAAAGGGCCATAGCCCCCTCTGGAATTAAAAACAAAAAATAGTTATTATATATATTTAGTTATACAATAATAAAATAATATACAAATTTTTTGGAGTTTGGGATAATGAGGGTGGCGAACTTTGCACAAATGACAAATACAGCTACGTGAGTCCTATTTGAATCAAAATACGTCTTTCCCTTACTGATTTTCGTGGGTAGTCATACAGTAAATAATTACAAACCGTTATATATTTTTACATGTTAATATGTAATGATTTAAATATAATATGTCTCAAGATTTTCCTCATCATAACCTCATTAGTTTCCAATTCTACAAAGCTTCATTCTCATATAATATCTAATATCATACTTATTTTCTCGAATGTAATGTCGATACAACCATTTCATCATCAAGTTCATTTTGAGTGAGTTTAAAGAATTTTATGTTCATCGTGATAAGTGTGAAGAGCGTGGCGTGTTTAGTTTAGTAATTAAATTATTGTTTTAATTTTGTTCAACTTGGCCTTGCCCCTCCCCCACCATGTTCACGTAAGTGGCCTCCGCCCCTGGGACCACATGCGAAAAACCGTTGAACAACCCTAATAGCCGGCCATAGGTCCATCGTCCATCACAATTGAAACGACAAGAATATCCGGTGTAGTCATTACTCTTAATTTTTTCATACACCATTCTCAAAAACTAATTACTTTCTCCATTCCAATATAAAATTTTGTATAGTTCAAAAATAGTTTATTATAATAATAGGAGAGAACATTATCAAGGAGAGATAACATTATCAATCAATGATAAATTATTTTAATGAAGATTTATGTCTAAACAATTTATCATATTGAAGTAAGACTTAAATTCTCAATAATAATCTCTTATATTGGAACGGAAGTGATAGTAATTTAAATCTCTACTATGTGTATTTTAATATCTTTGAGATTGATGTATGAAAATTACTTAATATCATGATGGTTCAAAAATTAGCGATCATCAAAAATTGAAAGTGATTGTAAGTAGCTTGTAAATGTTATTAATGGGGAACTTCGAACTCCAATGGAAATTGAAGTTGTGGTAGAAGATGTTCTCTATTTGGCAAGGTACATGGAGGCCAAAGTCCAGTACGTCAAGAGAGTGATCAATAATGTTGTGGCACATTGTATTGCACATTGGAATCATAGGAGAGTGATGGTATGGAGGTCGAATGGCTCTCCACACCTCCGGATTGGCTAATTACAACCCTTTTTACATGATTTTCGTTGTATTCGGTAGCTCGACATTGAATTGTTGTTTCTTTCGCTTGACATTTTATAATGCAATCTTATCGTTTGATTGAAAAAAAAATATGATTCAACATATATTTTCCAAGTTAATTGTCAATTTAGTCCTAATAAGTGTGAAAGGATTGTAATTTGGTCTTAAGTGACAATGTTGTCTATTTAGTCCCTTATCATGTATATGATGTTGTAATTTGGTTATCAAATGGATGAAATAGTTCACTATTAATGTGACGCTTGAAAATCATATGGTGTGTTTAGGCATAAATAATTAATAGTTCCGCGCATTGAGGACCAAATATGGACAAAATTTGCAACATTTCCATCAACCGAAGCCAAATTGCAATTATGTCACACTTGTTAGAACCACGTTGACAATTAAATCTATCTTCTTCCTCAATTTTTGAAGTTTTGAACAAGACCCTCTTTCACATTGACACTCTTCATCCCTAAAAGATTGATCAGTTTACCTTTTTATGTTCATAGATTAACAGACTTTATAGTCTTGATTAATATACAATACTTTTATTTAAATGAAAATTATCAAGGTAATAAAGTATATTCAAAATATTATATTTTGATATATTTTTCATAAAATAATATTTAACATGTTAAAAGTTATTTGAATTCAAAATTTGAAAAATAATTTATCAAAATTTAGAATCAGATAATCTTTTAATTATGGTGGGAGTGTATAGGAATCTACCGTCGTTATAAAACTATTATAAAGCATATCAAAATTAATCTAACAACTAGATTTCGCCCATGATAATAATCTCATAACAGAAAAGATAATCCTAAACTGATTTTGATATGACAAACATAAAGAGAAAGCGAAAATAACGCAATATTTGTAATGATTCATCCTCAATATCGCCCATGTCAGCCTCTGGCATGATTCACTAATAAACTTCCGAGATTTCTTCTTATTAAAGAATCTTTCAATTAAATATTTTCTTATTATGGTATGAAAACTCTAACTACAAGTTACACAAATCTCTCTCAAGATTTTTTGGGTTATAATATTATAATGTTCTCACAAATAATTGCCAAGATACTTTTTATTTATAGGCTAAAATGATACTAGGTTTCAAACCTAAACAATTAGGAAAATCAGGCTTAAAAGCCTTGAAACTAACTTAAAATCGCGTCGCATCTCGACTTTCCGTCTGACAGCTACGCTATTAATAGAAACGGGTCTAATGCGTTGGGCGAAAAACACCGGCGATCGGAGGCTAATTTTTGTGGGCCATGTGGCGTCGGTACTAAATCGAGGTTGGCGTCGGGCCCAATTTTGCGTTAAATTGTAAAATTAAATGAAAAATTGGTTAATTCCTGACTATTTAAGAAAGCCTGACACCTATTTACGCTATATATATATATATATATATATATATATATATATATATATATATATATATATATATATATATATATATATATATATATATATATATATATATATATATAAACTCTAACTTTTCACTTATTTTTCTACAATTTTAATTAGCCCCCAACCCGATACTTGACCTCCTCCCTACTCCTTCTCGAATTTTCTCACAAAAGGTGTCGTTTTTTATTTTCTTTTTCTTTTTTTTTGGTTTATTGTTTTAATTACTTGTTTATATTTAATTATTTGTTGTTATAATCATTTTTTAAATTATGATTTAATTTATTTTAATTATTTTAAATATAATTTACCAATAATTATGATTTTTAGTCATTTAATTAGATTAATTATAAATTTAATTCCTTTTTAATTAGTTTAATTCATTTTATTTCTTATTTATTTGTTTTAATTTGTTTAGTTATAAGTTTAATTCGTTTTAATTCGGTTTATTCGGTGCGTCGGTTTAATTATAATTATTCTTTAATTCGGTTATTAGTTAGATTAGATTGTGTTTAGTGAAATTGATTGATTTGTGTTTAATTGATTGAATTGGATAATAATTAAGATTGTATGTAGTAGTAGAATTGATTGAATTAATTTGGATAGTTTAATTTTGATAATTGAATTTGAATAGATGTCGAAACGGCTTCATCTTCCGACCCTCGCGGCCTCGAGCCGACTCGAATGAAGCCTCGTCCCCACACATCCGGAAGTACCCGGCCCCCAGCCTGACCCCAAGTACTGTCCCAGAGTCGGCGCTTAGATGTATTGTTTATGGATATTTTATGTTTATGGATATTTTATGTTTACGTTTGGATATTATTTTATTGGATATTTGTGAATTTTAGTTTATTGGATATTATTGTTTATGTTTGAATATTAGTTGTTTATGTTTGAATATTAGTTATTTTTTGGATATGATTTGTGTTTGGATATTAATTGTTATTAGGTATCCTATTGTATTATTGTGTGTTGTGTGTTTTAAAACTTCAGTCGTATTAGAAGCATTCTATATACTTTTTCGGACTTCGGTGTCGGCACATGTCGGTCTGGCGTCGGGTGTGCCAAAGATTTAACACAAATCATGTCGGTCAGGCGTCGGTCTGGCGTCGGGGCTTCCTAGAAAATCGTCGGTTTAGCGTCTATTTAGCGTCGGACATCACGAAATATTTTTAAATGAATTTGTAAGTAATATAATAAAGTATTATGTACAATAATCATTGTATATATTATGATATTATAATAGAAATATTTATAAATATTGTTCCTGTCGTCGAATGAACTATAACTTCGACTCTTTATATATACTCCCTACGTGTAACTGACCCGCCAATTAAATGCAGCCCGAGTTAGAATAGATCACGAATCACGGACACAGTCCTGTCGATGGATGACTACGATTTTTGGAAAGCTTTTGTCTTGAAACAACTCAACAAACAATATACAACTAACGACAACACTTTTTAAGAAAATGATCCTGGTAGGTATTCTAACCATAACAACAACCAACAGTACAAGATAACTCCGAACATCTGACAACCATTATCTAAAATGCATGACTATACGGAACCATGACCGCGATCCAGCAAAATAAAAAAGGCGCGGATCAGCGCCCCTTAGCTAAAAGCTGACAACGTATGGCTTGAAGAAACCGTCAGAAGAACAACACCACTGTCAACCTAACAATAAAATTTCGCCCATGGCGAATAGGGTGTAAGGCTGCGAAGCTTAAGTAGTGCTATATCTCAGAATGAAATCAACTTCGATCTGATAGTGTGTAAATGAATTAATATTGCATACGATAGATAAGTGTTATATGATATTATTAACCTTAGAATCTTAATATAAAGTCACTAGCGGTTTAAATTCTCGTTTCGAGTCGTAAATTGTTACTAACGGGAATTATCCAAAATGATGGCAATCAACAATAACATACATTATATCTCGAGAAAAGCGTAACAACACGCGCCTTGATCGACCTACTCACATCACTTGTGGCAGCGACACCGCGGCCTCGGCGACTAGACAGCTTAGCGACCCAAGCGACTCAAGCTATGGTATCGACTCAACAACTTCAGCGGCTTCGACAATAGTATCGACTCGACAGCTTCAGCGGTAGCATCATTTCGACAACTCGATAGAAGTATGTTCGACAACTCGATATAAGTATCAACTCGACAACTGATATAAATTAGGGTTTCTACAGGCTAATACAATAATCAACCTCGACTGTAGGGGCTTTTGTCCGTCGACATAGCTATCACCCGAATCGTCCTTGATGCGAGGCAACTCGCAGTATGCTTGGAGGCAGCGAATCTTAGGACAAACAACTTCAGCGAAAACATCAACTCATATACAACTCTTTCTAATACGACTGGCAAACTCTTCAAACAGCATGCGACTCGCCCAAGACCCTGAAACACAGCGCCTTGACTCAACCCAGCGGCGCGCAATAAACATATAATTCAACACAAAATCATATATAAAGCTTATACACATATCCGTAATCCATTCGTTGTCGACACCCGTGAGATAGATACTTTCGCCTCGGTTAGCTAAATGAAAACTCCGTGAAATCATGACGGACATTTCCGCGATCAACGCCTAAAACATTAATTATAATTACTACTTATAACACAACTAGTAATATAACATTCTACTATATATCATCTGCATCCATACTCCCAAGAAATAACCCAACAAAAAGTTCCCTCGGCGCTTATTCAACTTGAGTTATGACCTTTCCTATTAATGATCGAGTTCCAATTACTAGTTTCAAAAAAGCTCACGTTCGAGTAATAACAACTAATCATGAGCCATTTCTAACCATCTTTAATCTCGAATCGATTAACTACTCAACTTACAAAACTCGTAATATCCGATCATTCTCTAATCGCCTAAAAATCATAAGCACACCTTAAAAACAACTAATAAAAGTCCAAGGTACGCCTGCCATAATAAAAATCATTTAGAAAAAAGTCAACAAAAAAGTCAACAAAAGTCAATAATACTCGACAATATCAGCCCGTAAATCGATAATTATCGACTCTTGCTCGATAATCTGAAACCCAAATAGCAATTACATAACATAATAGCATATTAAAACAAAAGTCAGCTCCAAAATTCCCAAAAGTCAACATCCTCGAACTCAAGAAATACTCGAAAGATTTGAACTTTAACACCTCAACGTAGAAAGGTATTTCGGGGAATCTCTCGAAAAAATTTAGAACGAAAGCTTCGCCCAGGCAGAAGAAAATAAAAGAAATTTTTAGGGGGAAACTTAGGGGAAGTTTGACCATAATAGATGGAGGAAGAAGATGATAATGATGATGATGATAAAGCTATTAGATAAGTATAAAAAGCCACGTGGGGTCCGCACAAAAAATATCTCAAGAATTGCTCACTTTCTCGTTCGGTTTTCGGTTTAGTTTCTCGTCTCGGTTTATGACACAGCTACAACAAAATTTAAATTTAACCCAAAATAATATTACAATAATACTTTCATGCAGACGGTTATAGCGGTCTGCCGCTAATAAAAATTTGCATACCGAAATTTCCCGGCTTCAACAACCCGCGAGAAAGACCCACGAAACGCTCAAAGTCATAAAACACGCACAACAAAACAACTTACCCCTACTGGCGAGCAATTTGGGTAGCAGATCCTCATATCATCCTCGTGTTCAGTATCGGCTTTCCTCCTTTGGTTCCTCCATGCTACGCTACCAGTACAACTGTGCCTCCGTCCGAAATCTTCACTGGTTTCTCCTCAAAGATGGCCCTCTTCAAACTCCACGGTACCGAGCTAAGAATATGCGATAACTCGGAACATACTTTCTCGAGCCGACCGCATGGAACACATTTTGAATTACGTCCAACTCGGAGAAGCTGACTAGGCAGGTGGCCTTCTGAAGTCCCAGCTGCCCGAGATCTCAAGCGGTCCAATATGCCGAGCCAACTTCCCTTTCCTGCAACCGCGTACCTCTCCCTTCCATGGCGATATCCTCGAGAACACATGATCTCGACCTCTGAAGAACAGAGTCACCGGCTGACGTCGGCATATTTCTTACGTACGTCTGTCTTGTCACCGAGGTTTTCACGTATCGACTTGATCCTACTCCGCGAACTCTCGCTAACTCAAGACCATGGCTTTCCTCTCTCAGCCGTTCCAATTTGAGTCAGACACTTACGACCCGTATAGCGCCTCAAAATGGAGCCATGCAGTTACTAGCATAGCTTGTTGTTGTGCAGCGAACTCCATGCTTAGAAGCGTTTCGTCGTCGACTCCTGAAACTGGAACATAAGCCCGAAGCATATCCTCCAAGTACGGATTGTTCTCTGCGATTGCTTATCGTCTGGGGATGTAAAGGCCTCGGCTCACTTTCTGGTCTGACGCCTGCTGGAAACCCCTCCCGAGAATCTCAGTGAATCTCGCATCCCTATGTCCAATAATCAACCGGAACCCCATGCGATTCTGCAATCACAGATCAAACATACATCTTCGCTAACCTCTGGGTCCATCGATAGATCGATGGGTAAATATTTGACTTCAACGACTATCCTTGATGACCCGGATCAATCGTTCCTTTCCAGCGACTAGGAAGACCGAATACAAAGTTCATTGTAATATTTTCCCGTCGCTCACGGAATAAGAAGAGTGCGCAACAATCTGCTTGGGGATGTCTATGCTCCGCCTTCACATGCTGACAAACCAAACATTTAGCCACGAACTACACCCAATTCTGCCGTTTCCGGCCACGGGGAAAGTCAATCTCGAGTCACAATGCGTCTTCGTGCTACCGGGGATGCATGTTATAGAAGCATTGTGAGCACTTATCAGAATTTCTTTCTTGAATCATCAAATCCGGTACACATAACACGCCATCATCCTCGAGCTCCGCTCTGCGTCAAGCGTAAAATCCTTGCGGCCCAGTGCTTTCTTTTGATTTTTACGTGAAACACACAAATGCTGGCTGACTCACAAAAATCTACGGTCAAAAAGTGCAGAGTTGGTATAAGCCAACAATAGCTTCTTACTTTGCTACTTGATATCAAGCTCAACCCCAAAATGCTATCTGACCATAGCTTTCCACTTCATTTCG
Organism: Lithospermum erythrorhizon; assembly: GCA_019722365.1. Taxonomy (NCBI): domain Eukaryota; kingdom Viridiplantae; phylum Streptophyta; class Magnoliopsida; order Boraginales; family Boraginaceae; genus Lithospermum; species Lithospermum erythrorhizon. The sequence continues at coordinate 348,218 of JADFUC010002406.1, read as the reverse complement.
GGCGTGCGCTCTTGCGTTCGCTTTATAGGGTGATACGTCGTCGCGTCGCCAGTCGATAAACTCCGTCCGCCTCCTCGCGCAAATTCGGTCTCTCGAGGTCGGCCGGTGCCAGTTTTTTATGGGTAATCGCCCAACCCGCTAGTAATGCACCACTTGGCTTGTTAAAACAATACATTTTGACTCGGATCGTAGTTAGGGGTGTTAATTCCTCTTATGGAAAAGTTCGCCAGTAACAGAAATCTTCACCAATTTGCATCGACACGCGTAATCACAGTGCGGACATCGCGTAAATCACGAAACCCTCGGACCGGATGGTAAAATTTAAGAGCGATGCGATGGTCAACTTTGCCTTGACTCATGAAGCCTCTGTGATGCATCCAAATAAAAAGAACTCCGCTACGGTCAGCACGGTCATCCGTTCGTAATCAGAGAAATCTCGATAAACTCACGTATGCCACCCAGCCAAACCCGAAACTCTACTTCAGTCACTGTGGTCCCGATTACTCATGACACTCCGCCTTTTGAGGTCCACAATATTTGGATATAACATGGCGAAAGCTATACTTTCTCGAGCGGAATTCGCATTTGCTAACTTAGCGTACAAGCGATGTGCCTCAAAGTCTCAATACAACCCTTGAGAGTGTCTCTCGTCTTCCATCCATCCTTTCGAGTAGATCGAGAATATAAATCGATAAACACAATCACAAATTATTAAAGAACTCCCCAAATACCGGGTTCATTAAATCCCGTGAGCTTATTTGCCGGTCATTAGTCAGCAGCATTACCATAAACTCATAGTGCCCGTACGGATGAAAAGGCGATTCGAATCGCTCGCTTTAATCTGGCTGGTAGTACGGGATCTCAAATCAATCTTGATACTACATAGTGATCGTAAATGTCTATGCTCGGCCGGCCGGATAGCGATTCTTGATGGTCACTTTATTCTTCTGTGAGTAGATACACAACCTCAACGATACCATCTTTCTTTTCACAAGCGGCCGGGTGCACCCAGGAGCTTGCTCGGTTTGACCGACATCAAGTAGTTCACCTGGCCCGAGTCTTGACTCTATTTCTACTTTGAACCCGTTCTATAAGGCGCAATAGAAATCGGTGCCGTACCGGAACTACCTCCAATGTGAACTCCACTTCTCTCTGGTGGTAGCTTGTGACTCATAGGAAGAAACATCAACATATACGAGCAGCCTCTGCATCATACAGCTTTGTTCTCACCAAAGTCGGCCTAAATTTGAATACACAACCTGACCTTTAACATCAACTGGCCTCGAAGATGGAAATAAGAAAAACTTGGTGGCAATCTTTATCTCCCTGAAACACAACATCAGTGCTGCCGGGCTGCTGGCCATAATCTCCTTACGGTGGCGTCAATTCTAGCGTGATGATGTCTCCCAATAAACCATTCCCGAGATAATATCAAATCTGCAGTTCAAGCGGAAGTAGATCCTGTAACAATTGATTACACTCTTAAGGGACAATCTTTATAGCACATATCTAACCTCAACCTGACCTCCAGTGGTGTCATAATATAAAGGGAACAAGTAAGACTCCCGGCAGCAAGGTAAATATCAAAACTCCCAGGACATAAAAGGAATTAGTAGCTCAGAATCCAAAAAGTACCACAGCCTCCGTATCAAATAACAACAAAGATTTTGTCACAACCCTCGGGTGTCAATACCTCTGGTGGCGGCATTGATCTCGCCTCACCGCAGCTGTCATATGCTGCACTCGATGCTTTCGACTCGTGACCACACCGACTTTCCGCGGCACAACTAAAAGATCCTCCTACGCTCTAGTGCCCTCCTCTCACCGGTATGGCAGTCTTTAAACTCCACCCACTCGAATCCCCAGGGGACAATCTCTTCTTTATCGTCAGATTGCGACATCAGCAAATCGTCTGCGAAAATCACATCACATGGCCCGTACGCCCCTGGCGAAAACATGGGATGCAGCTCGGAACCACTGGTGACACCCTCGAGATCCACGGATGCGTAGACATACCGGTAAGAAGGAGGCTGCGAGAATGCTTCGAGGCGAGCGGGTGCGTTGAAGCGACTCACGAGGCGGCGGCGTCGGTGAAGGTCCTCAACAAAGACCTCGAACTAGATGGTCACGATGCCCGACTACCTCCTGTCGTGCCCTCTTGACCCTACGGCCTCAAGCTCCTTGTTCCATCTACTCGATACAGCGTTCCTGACTCGTGAAAGTCATCAAAGATATGGTGGCGGAATCACCCACGTCTCGACCCGTCTCGGGAATGCGAGGAATCCTCGCCCTCGGTCGGTTAATGCAATTTGGGCGGCGACATAACTCGCTAAACCGCCTCTCGTGCTCACCGACATGCTCGATCCTACGAGGAGTCAACAAAATCGAGATCCTGCTCAGTAGCCGTGTGGGTGCAGCGTACAATAATTCTCTCTGACGCCCGGTCATCCCCTCGCAGCATTCAAGGATAGTCGTAGGTTACCCCGCGATCCACGGCGCCCTTATGGATGCGTAAGTGAGTGAACGACCTCGGCTTCCGCTTCAATACCCATGGAAGCAAAAGAAATGGTCTCGAATCTACAATAGACTTCAATGGCATCGATCGGTGGGCCAACAAAACCGGTCTCTTGAGAAGCAGGACAAAACTGACTTACTCACGAGCATCGGCCTCCGGCTGGACCGCCGCTGCGTCCCAATCCTGACACATAATCCCTAGCAACGGGTCAAGCTGGAACATCGGGGTGTGTCTGTTTGGAACTCTGCTCAGCTGTTGGGCTGGCTCGCCAGCAGCTCCCTTGGCGTCGGCTACAGCTCTGCCCTCGATTACACCAGGCTAGCCACGTGCTGAGGTCGCTCTGCGTCTCCACTCTTGGTGGCACCCTCAATGATCTGACAGAAAGAAAGACTTGGAGCTCGGAGAAAAAGACTCAACGGACAACTCAAAACTATTGAGATAGACACGTAACCACGCGAGACTACCAAAGAATATGAAACTGCGGCTCGTGCAAAATTGTAGCGACCCGCCCAGTCGTATGCCCCTGGTTAAGTCATCCCAATCCACGGACACGAGTCACCAGTCGATGGATGACTCGATTTTGAGAAGGAAAGCGTCTTGAAACAACTAAACAAAACAATATCTGACTAACGACAACACTTTTTTAAGAGAAAAGAGGATCCGTCGTGGTATTCTTTAACCATACTTGACAACCAATAATACAACATAACTCCAGTGCAATCACAACAACCGTATCTCGAAATAACAACTATCTGAGACAACAACCCTGATATAACAAAATAAAAGGAAACATTGAGGATCAGCTGTCGCCCGCCCATTTCCACTAACAATAAAATTTCCGCCCATAACAAATAAGTTGTAAAATTGCAGCTTAGTGAATATACTCTCCAGGAATAAATCAACTTCAATCACGCGATAGTGTATAAAATGAATTAATATTGCATCACGGTAAATAAGTGATATATGATATTATTCAACTTAGAATTTTTAATATAAAGTCCTTGCCGGTTCATTATCATTTCATGAGGTCATAAATTGTTACTAAACGAAATTATCAAAATGATGGCAATCAAAGTAACATCGTATATCTCGAAAAAGCGTAGCAATAGCGCAGCTTGATCGATCTACTCATCCGACAGCGGCGACACATGACCTCAGCGGCGAGGCGGCCCGGCTGACACGAACAACTCGACTATAATTATCGACTTCGACAACTCGGCAATAATTGTCGGCTTCAGCCCCGGTAGCATCAGCTCGACAACTCGATATAAGTATCAACAACTGACTGATATAAGTCCGGGTTTCTACAACTAATGCGCATATAATCAACCTCAACCTGTAGGGAGAAACTTATGCCCGTCGACATAAGCTATCACCGAATCATAACGACGTACGAAGCAATCACCGAATCGTCACTAGGTACGAGGCAACTCACCGTCGTACTAAGGCAGCGAATGCGAGACCGGAAACAACTTCAGCGGCAGCGTCAGCTCATATACAACTCTTTAATACGACTCAGCAACTCTTTAAACACTTGTATACGACTCGTAAGACCACAAACCTGGCAGCGGCTTCGACCAGCATGTCAACATATAATTCAACATAAAATCATATATATAAACATACGCATATCCATTAATCAAATAGTTAATCAACGCCCGTAGAATGAATATTCGCCTCGGTTAGCTAAATGAAAACTCCGTGAAATCACAACGGCGGACCTTTCGCGTCAGCGCCTAAAAACATTCAAAATTATAATTACTACTTATAACCTGACTAGTAATATAACATTACACTATATATATCATACCATTATTTATACTCCCCAAATAACTTGACAAAGTTTATCGCCTTATTCCAGCAGGTTCGCCTTTTCCAATCAATGATGGGGATTCCGATTACTAGTTTCAAAAGCTCTAACGTTCGATATTAACAACTAATGCGTCACATTTACAACCCGTCTTTAATCTCGAATCGATTAACTACTCAACTTACAAAACTCATAATATCCGATCATTCTCTAATCGCCTAAATCATAACTTACACCTCAAAACAACCACAATAAAAGTCGAGAGTACACTTACTGCCGCTTAATAAAATCATTTAGAAAAAGTCAACAAAGTCAACAAAAGTCGCTATAATCCTCAATGATATCCAGCCCCCATAAATCGATAATTATCAACTCTTATACGATAATCTAAGCTTGAATGGCAATTCTATAACATAATAAACATAAAAGCTCAAAGTCATCAAATTCCCCAAAGTCCAACATCCTCAGGCTTTCAGCTCCAGATTTGAACTTTCTTTACCTCAAAAGCGTGAAAGAATGACTGGGAATCTCTCCCAGAAAATTTTTAGGTAAAACAATAGAATGAGGAAGAAAATGGAAGAAATATTTTTAGGGAAACTTAAGGGGAAGTTTCGACGTAATAGATGGAGGAAAGATGATAATGATAAGCTATTAGATGAATAAGTATAGGAAAGTCTCGTGGGTCATGTAAAAATATCTCAGAGAAATTTCTTCTATTCGTTCGGTTTCGGTTTAGTTTTACCGTCTCGGTTTATGACACAACTCTAACAAAAATTTAAGCCCAACCCCCAAAATAATATTCTGATAATGCTAAATGCGGAGCGGGTTATAACCTCCGTTCTTTTATCTTTGTCTTCAGTTATTTACATAAATTAAGAAAAATAAAAGTAGTCAAAAATTGCATTGAAAATGTAAAATGTCAATTAATTAAAACTTCTATCTAATTGGTAGGTTGATAATTTGTAAGAAAAGTAGTCAAAACTATATTGAAAATGTAAAAAATTCAATTTTACATGCTAGAAAAGACAAGTATTTTGAAACAAAAAAATTAAGGATAAGCGGTAAAGAGGAACCGGTATCTTGCTCCTTGCGAGTGGTTATCCCACGTGAATATTTTATATTTATAATACTTAATTTATAACAATAATTAGCGATAAATTATATTTATTATATGTGGAATAATAACATTGGAATAAAAATTAATTTTTTAAGGGTTTGGGATGTCGGTGTGGCATCGGTAGGGTTAGTGGCATCGGTCTAGTATCGGTTTGGCGTCGGGTTAGTAAACAAAAATGCATTTTTTTAAATGAATTTGTAAGTAATATAATAAAGTATTATGTACAATAATCATTGTATATATCATTAAATATTATAATAGAAAATATTTATTAATATTGTTCAAATAATCGTCGAATGAACTATAACTCGACTCTATATATATATATCTTATATCACACGAGTATTATCGAAGTGAATATTTTATATTTTTAATCTCTGTAATACTTAACTTATAACTAGTTTTTAATAAACTATATTTATTATATATGGTATAATTAGATTAAAATAAAAAATTACTTTTATGCAGTATTGAGGGTTTGTGGTATCGGTTTGGCGTCGATAGGTTTAGAGACATCGGTTGGGTGTCGGTTTCGATTAAGGAAACCGAAAGAGTGACCGACGCCAAAGTGTTTATATAAATCGAAGAGATAGGTCAGAATAGCCACAGACCCAACAAAAAACACCCTCTGCCACACTGCCTCCTTGGCTGAATCTAAGGTATGTTTTATTGTGTTATGTTCAATGTTTTAATTGTCAAGTTTTCATTTAATTAGCCGAGGTTTGTAAGCCTCGTATAACATTGCAAAATAAACATAGTAGTTGTTCTTTCTTTGTTGTGTTTTCAATGTTGTGTTTGCATGTTGTGTTGTGTTTGGATGTTTTGGTATAATTGTAGGTTGTGTAAGTTGCAGCAGTTATTTTTTATTGATGTCACCGATATGGCGTCGGTCACTTGTCAGGGAATGCGTGATTCATTAATCATATTTTGTAAAGGAATAATGGTCGGTTTGGCGTCGTTGTGGCATCGGGCTTCAATTTTCAGGATTCCCGCTAAATTCAAAAGTGCGGCAAATTTAAAATACTTTATTTTCGTAGCGTCGGTTTTTAGGTGTCGAGATTGTCGATCTGCTTCATTTCGGAATTCTAACCACCTCCTCTATTCAAACACTTCTAATCACATAATCGTTAAATCCTAACCTTCTTTACACTGTTCAGAATTTATTTTATTTTATTTTTATTTTTATGTCTACTAATCTTCTTATTTTGTTTAATTTTGTAGAGAAATTGAAAGAGGTGATTATTTTGTTACATTTAATGTCTCTCTTATACTTTTGTTTAATTTTGTTACATTTTCGGTTTTTTATGTTGATAATAATGTTGTTACACGTTTTATTGTAGGAAAAATTATCAAATCCAAAAAGAAAAGAGGTAAGTTTATATTCTTTGATATTTGTGTTATTATTTTTGTTGATGTTTATGTTGTTGTTTATTATTAATGTTTGTGTTATTGTTTGTGTTATTATTTTTGTTTGATGTTTATGTTGTTTATTATTAATGTTTGTGTTATTATTTTTGTTTGATGTTTATGTTGTTGTTTATTATTAATGTCTGTGTTATTATTTTTGTTCGATGTTTTTTGGGTATTGTTTGTCATTTTTTGGGGCATTGTTTGTGATGTGTTTTAGGTATTGTTGAAGTGAGCTTGGTTTAATTTACTTGGCGCCCGTCTTCACGTATTTTTGAAATTTAACATCATAGCATCGGTGCTTGAGCCATGTAATCCGGTGTTAGCGTCGGTGTGATGGGTGCTTGGCAGCATTTTATCCGGGGCTTGGCGTCGGGTATTAAATAAATAAAAAACTAAATTAATTAAAGCTTCGGCATTAAGTTGTGGCGTCAATTTAAAATAAATCAAAATTAGTCATCATGAAACATCGGATTGGTTGATAAGTGTTTATTATATAATGTTTGAGACCCTAATTGCGTAGGCGATGTTATTTTCATGTCGGATATAATTTGTAACTTTGTTTTTCGTTTTTATTTGAGTTTAGGCAATTATCGGTTAAAGTGAAGGAATCGGGCTTGGAATTGAAGATATGAGCAGTCCACTAAAATTTACATGAGTCATGATCCAAGAATAAGTGATTCGGCCCATTAATATTAGGTTATGGCAACCTATTAAAGAGGAGGAGTTAGAGTAAAAAGGAATCTCTGAATTTCTAGATCAAGAATTTATCATCTTTGTTGGAGTTTTTTTTTGGAGTGCGCCGTTGGGAGGCGGCAAAGCGGTGAAGTTAATTACATGTGTGCCTGAGGCAAAGTTGAGTTGATTCTTTAATTGGTTCGAATAATTTTAATTCAAGATATTTTTATTGTTAAGGATGAATGCCATTAATTTCATGTATTTATTTATGTCTTTTATTATGAACTAATTTTATTATTAGTCAGGACCATGATGTAGTTGGATCGGATGATTTGATTTTCTTGGAGTTAATTTATTTCCAGTTTCATAATTCTGATTATTGTGCGTAATTAGTATTTAATATCTTGATATCAATATTAAGTCGTTCATATAAGTGATTAATTGCTAGAAATAGGGTTGTCGACTGCAATTAATAATCAAAACCATGTTTCAATTACCATAGAAATATAGGTAATACCGTGTGCAATTTAATAAGCATATGTTATTAAAAGATCTCATATTTTAAAATTTATCGTAGAGATATAGTTAGTTTCTTGGGAAGCTTAGTGGTGTTATTTGAGAAGTAATATCAATCGTATGTGAATGCTTTGTTATGAATTAATAAGTAACACTAGGTAAGTTGCTGAATCTAACGATCCGATGAAATCGTGTGTCTTGACTATACTTGAATATTAAGTAAGATTCACTTTTGTGCATTCGGTTAGTATGGCTAATTTAATTGTAGTCAATTTAGTTAAGTAATTTCAGATAAATTTACTCTTTAATTATTAGTTAATTAGGATTAAGAAGAAAAAGGCGCAGTACTTAGTATATTTAAATTTGTATACGATACTGCATTCTTATTAATTCTCTTTGTCTGACCGGTCTAGAGCCGAACACATAAATTTATTGTTGTCATTGGTATCGATTATTAAATAAATCAAAAATAAATTAAAATATAACATGACATGGTAATGCGTCGGTATTAAATTAATCCAAAATTAAAAGAACGTCGTGTTAGCGAGGAAGCCGAGCTTAAACCGACCAAGCCCAGTCACTTGTTAGCCTGGTGCTAGCGTCAGGGCTTTAAATTAGCGTTGAAAAGCGAGGCGTCGGTCTTGATACCGGCGTTGGACGTCTCAAGTAGCGGTAGAGTCGGTCGGTGTTGGTATCGGGCATCACATTTGCCTTTTGCGTGGTACCCAATAGGTCTGACTCCAATGAAGGCCGAGTCCAATGGTTTCATCGGGAGCACCATCGGGACTTCCGATCGGCCTCCATGAGATGAGACGAAATATGTTCTTCATCACTCAAACAAAGTGGAGATTCCTATTCATAAATAAGCAGATGACTTTAGGGTGGCACTACTGCGTCACTAAGTTTCTTTATTTATTAATGAAGCGCATCTGAACGTAATATATTGAAAGTCTTAATATTTAACAATAGTAGCGATCACCTTATCTTCTTGTTTTTCATACTTTATTTTTGAAATGTACAATTGGATACCCAAACTTTATTCCACAGGCCTAAACCGTCAGAGCATTTAGACAAAGTCTAACGTACACCATCAATTGGAAAGGAGCTTTAGACTTTCTCTGTAGTAATCAGATAATAATATGTCTATATTAATATAAACCATAAAGTTTAACGTGTTTCTAACATCAGCAGACGTACGTGGTGCACATGTAGACCAACAACCAAATTCAACTAACAGTTTTTTGGGACAATTTCAAACTTCACCGAACAACGAACGAACATGCATGCATGGATGGACAATTGGGCACATAAATCTTTTGAACATTCTACCTCAAACATGGACTAGTGGATACACAGTTGGTTGCTGCTCTGCATATCGTTGCTTTAATTTTCTCCACGTACATTGGGACCCATTTGTCAATTGTCATGTAATTAATTTAGTAGATACTAAATACCGGTTTCAAAATTACTAAATGTCGGTCTCAAAAATATGATTAGTGATGAGTTATAATTTAACCTCACAAGTACACGAATCGTACAATAGTATAGCGAGGGTCGAACCACAGAGAATAGATTATTTAATTTGATAAACTAGTTAAACTAACCTAGAAAGCAATTAAATAGAATTTGATTTTGAAGTTAACTAAAACAAATGCAATAATAAAATAATCTATTGAAGCAATTAAGTTATTTCATATTTTCATATAAATAATTTCCTAATCAATTATTCATTATTTTCTGTATTACGTTTTTCATACGGTTCGTGGCTTAACAATAATACTGGGGTAAAATTACACACAATGAATAATACAAGAATTAATATAACTGAAAATAAAGATAAATAAATATAAAATATTAAAAGTACTTGACTACATCAAATCCACAATAATTTTAGATTAAAACATAACTATGAACATAAATAAAAAGATATGAAAAGAACTGATTCAGGAATTATAAAACGATTTGAATTCCAATAGTCCTGCCTCAGAGATAATATCAAGGATATATTTTCTTTGACTCATAAATATTCATTCTTGGCTACGGGCAACTTTAATACCTAAAAAATACTTCAAAATACCAAGATCTTTCATGTGAAAGCAGGAGCTAAGATATTGCTTAAAGCAAGACAAGACAACGGAATCATTCCCAGAAATTATCAGATCATCGACATATACCAGAACATGAATAAGTATATGATCCTTACACAAAGTGAACAAAAAGTAATCGAAGTATGACTGAACAAAGCCGTACCTCTTCAAGGCAGTAGCCATCTTGGAAAACCAACAACAAGGTACTTGTTTAAGTCCATATAAGAACTTATGAAGTTTACAGACAAGCCCTAGGCGACCCTTCTGAAATCCTGGTGGAATCCTCATGTAAACCTTTTCAGAGAGATCTCCATGCAGGAAGGCATTGTGAACATCCATTTGATGCAACTCCCAATTCTTAACTGCAGCTACAGCAAGGAAAGCCCGTACCGTGACCATCTTAGCCACTGGAGCGAAAGTATCATTGTAATCGATACCCTCCACTTGATGATTACCAAACACAATCAGTCTTGCTTTGAACCTCTAAACACTGCCATCTGAGTTATATTTAATCTTGTATATCCACTGAGTACCAAGTGCCTTCTTACCCTCAGACAATTGGACCAAACTCCACGTGCCATTATCTTCTAATGCAGATGTCTCCTTCTGCATCTCTCCAATGGGGATGTTGCATTGCTTCTTGAAGGAATTTGGTTCACTACCTGCAGTTATAGCTGTAAGAAAATTTGTGTGCCCAATCGAAAAACGATCACAATTTACTGAATGCAAAATAGAATAAGGAGTACTTGAAGAATGAGAGGAGGAAGGTGGAACGGAGGATATACTCAACTTTTATACAATATTAATAATATAATCCTGCAATCTGATAGATGGAACTTTAGCCCGCTTTCCTCTACCCATTTCCAACTCAAGCACCACAACACTATCCCCACTATCACTCGCCGAACCAAAAACCCCTAGAGAGGAGGGTAGCTCTGCTACCTCTACCGAGAGGTCTGCCGGGGGTTACTCCTGCAACAGTTGTTCGATCGATTGTTCCGACACTAACACCGGTTTCCCAATATCATTAACATTCTGCAAAACCTCCAAATTTTCTGTCTTAGTATACTCAGAGGCACAATCATTCACAATAATCATAGGTGTAACATGAAGAATAGAAGTAGTGGTGGAGGTATGATAAGAAAATTCGTCTTCATAAAAAATAACATCATGTGAAACAAAATACGTATGAGACTCCAAATCATACAACCTCCATCCTTTTTTCCATAAGGATAGCCCACAAAAACACATCTTCGACTACGACTGCTGAACTTATCGAATTTGGCTTTCTGATCATGAGCAAAACATAAGCAACCGAAAACACGAAGTTGAGAAAAAGAAGGGGGTTGTGCATAAAGTAACTCATATGGGGTCTTAAAATCAAGAATACTATATCGAGTACGATTAATCAGATAGGCAGCTGTCAATATACATTCACCCCAAAAATCAATAGGTAGACCTCCTTGGAACCTTAAGGTTCGACCTACATTCAGAATATGGCGATGCTTACGCTCTACCCTCCCATTCTGTTGAGGAGTCCCCACACAAAAAGTTTGTAACAGTATGCCATTCTTGGAAAAATAGTCCCGAAGACTCAGAAACTCAGGGTCATTATTACTACAGACAAATCTTACTTTAGAATTAAATTGCCTATCAACCAAAGAAAAAAATTGCATAAAATACTTCAACACCTCTGTTTTGTCAATCAATAAAAATAACCACTAGACGATGGAGTGTGATAGGGTCCCCATAAGTCACAATGGATTAATTCGAAAGGATAAATAGCCTTATGCTCACTAGTGGCAAATATATCTCTAGTGTGCTTAGCCTGATGGCACACAGTACAAACTTGATTCGACAAATAAGAAGAATTCAAAATAAAAGGTAACGACCGGACCTAATGAACTATCTCTAACATAAGCCCATAACAATGTGAATATAATATATAATAAAATACATTCATAGGATATTGCCTAATATGAAGTAGTAAGATATTAGATCATGGAATCTCTTTTTCCCTCATGCTTGGTCTTTCGACCGATCAAATCTTTCCTGGAGAACAGGCATTAAAAGACTTGCATATATATTAGGTCGTTTGACCTAATTAAATATAGGTTCAAGTCCGTTTTTTTTTTTAATTATTTCAGACTTATATAATTATTTCTTTTTGCTTTAATTTATCAGAAAATTTTCGTTTTTCACTTGATATTCCTATAACATATAAAACATCGATAACTGTCACATATTTGTCAATTAAACAATAAAAATTACTGAAATATATCCATTTAAGCATAATAAACTCTCTAAAATACATGACAAATATGGACTAATGATTAGGCAAATTTAACCTTAATATATTTTATTTACTAAAATCTTAATAACTATACTTTTATTAAAATTTATTTCCAAATATCAAATCTATTCATTTTTATGAAATTCTACTACCAAATATATTGTTTAATATTTAACGTACTTCATTTTTTATATTTAAATGAATTGTTTCTATTATTATCTGTTGCATAATAAATTAAGATATCAATTCGTGTTTTGAATCCAAATCCACCTAGAATAGATTTTAAGCTATGTCAAAAAATAAATTACAAATACTCTATAAATCATAAGGAATCATTTAGTCTAGCGTGCTTTTGTAAAATAAATAAGTTCGACTTGGTGACTTCAGTAGAGAAAAAAAAAAAAATGTGAAACCGTCATACTAGCGACCCCTCGAGGAATTACACTGCAGGATTGGAAGAGATGAATCGCGGGATGTCATATTGGTCGGGGGGCCGAGAGTTTCCTTTAAACCATTACTGATACAAGATTACGCCCTTGCGTGACTCGAACCAGCGCCTCATGAAGAAGGGTAGAGTGTTGACATTTCACTCTCAGCTCCACTTTTACGGTTGGTATGCAGAAACGTTTATTGAGAAGCAAGAAACCACTAATGGTTGATGGAATATGCGAGTTAGCAAGAAAGCTATTGTCATATGTTTTCTTTATAGAAAGTTATGGTCATATGTTTTCTAGACATAACTGAATGATTTTTATGCATTAGTTTATGAATAGTTACTTTTAATTGGTCATTTATTTAAATTGTTACCAATTTAAACTAATATATTTAAATAAAAATATATATGTTTTCTATTATAAGACATTTATACTAATATTCATATAAAAAGTAGTAAGTATATAATAGTTTACTCATATTTTTTAGACCGACATTGCCAATTTTAACATCGGTCTAGCGAACTCACGCAATACATCCAAAAAATTGTGGCAATTTAAATTATGTCAATTTTAATTGTTAAATCAATATGAAATTCCTTATAAGCATGTGATCGGAAAGATTGTCTAGTTTTGACTTTATAAAATTTAAATTAATATATTTAATACTAGTTAACGTGACACTTTCTAAATAAATTGTCGTTGGTGAATAAGAGACAAATTATGAGAAATTGAAAAAAAATGAAAGTAAGAGACAACTTTATACAGAAGGAGGGGTAACTTTTATTCAAATTAAAATTATGTACATCAAAGTTATAGTATGATCCGCCATATTTTGCTCGGAATTAATTTGGTCTGAGTCGATGTTGGCGGTTGGGCGAGATAATCTGGACTTCGTTACCATTTGGATTAACCGATTCATCTATTGCCTTTCCTCTAGCGAATGGTAAATCCTACGTAGTCGCCGTTAGGCGCGAGATGTGAGTGAGGTATGACCGTAGACACTCACGATGCTTAAGTTAGTAGCAATTTCAAGAAGTAAAAAGAATCTTAGAGAATTTTGATTACACTCAAATGATGAATAATTTTCCGGTATTTATAGGCATAGTACAAGACATGTATTGGAAAGCAAAACGAACACCGTCGTGTGACCGTGTCCCGTAATAATTTGTAGATGAGTTGTTATGAAATGTAAGCAACCGGTATGCGAATGGGTTGAATAGTGCATTTGTCTTCCTATGTTATCATTGCTTTTTGTTTTCTTAAGAGCCTTTGCTTGATCCACTCGCTAAATAATCCACAACTACTACGTGCCAGGGCTCCCTTTTGCCTTGGGCAATTTTCCCGCCATGTTAATTCCCAGCATGGTGAATGAGTGCAATGTTTAATATTGGGGTCATGGAGGTGGTGGGGGGGTGGTGTTATGCGGATCCCGTCGCTTTGACATACGTCGTACCTCTTCGCGAAGTTCATGGCATCTTTGACTAGAGTGGGCGGAAGTACCTAATACGTGCCCGGCAAGTATCTTAGAATATCTTCTTAAGAGACACAATTAGCGGCGGACACGTCCACGTGATTTTTTGTATAACTCTTCATTATACATATAAAACTACAAAGGAAAACTGCGATTTTTTACCTACCGAGCTTTAGTAACAACTTTCGAGGTTGACCGGTGACCAAGTATCTAGCTATGGGGGTTCTCCAATCTTCAGGTTCCTCTAGTCTTGTGGAAACTTATAGCCTCTCTATTGGCGGGAGTCGTGAATCTCCACGTAGAATCCTTTTGACAGCTTATCATAATATATGGTTGCGAGTCACGAGAGGTGATCAGCTTCTTCATTTAGAGCACCACGTATGTGTTCAAATACGATTTGCTCAAATCCTTTGGCCAATTAGGTGGCTCTTGCATGGTATTTTACCAGTGGTTCATGTCTTACCCCCACATACTCCCTTTCTTTGGTCACGATTGGTTTAGAATCTCTTTGCAAATCTGATTGATCCCAATGATTTAACTATGACCCGATCGGCAACCATGGCCTCGTACCGCCGTTATTGTGGTGGTGGGGAAGGTAAATCGCGTGCATAATCCATGATGACATTATGAGGGCCATTAAAATTCCAGGTGACTAATCCCGCTACTCATTTCGGCCTTTGTAAATATTACCTTCGAGTTATTCATTTCACCGTTCAAAACCCTTTCGATCCGCGATAATTTGAGGGGTTTGAGTTGTGTATTCAATTACAAAATCCACTAAAGCTTGGGCTATGATATTTGGTGCGAGGACATGGGAAATGTCAGGCTTCGAGGCACTACAGGTGTAATTACCGATAGCGAGATTGCAATTGCAGCTAGATCGTCATGAAGCGACTCGAGGCCTTGGGTTCGAGAATCGAAAAGAAATAAATTCCACTTGAATGTGGAGGCGGATGATGAGGGAATATATTTCTCTTCTAGCATAATATTTTTCTAGAATTCCTCGAATTACCTCCTGCGTGACCGCGCGAGATTGTGTCGATGTGAGTCGATCACAAGTGGTGAATCGTGTCTATTTCTATTTTCCCTACTTGGTGGACTACCGCGCCCTCGTGGGTAATTTCGGTTCTCTCTTGGTGGACTTCTTGGGCGAGCTTGCGGTGTGCCGCAGCCTCCTGAGAAATTCTTACAAGTGCTCTACGATGATTAACTTTCTATACCGATGCTTGGCGTTATTTTCGTCCAAATTATGGCGGCCATTACTATGGTATTTACAATATCTTGATTTGTCTCTATTCTCCTCTTGTCCTCTCATTCGATCAAGCTTTGGTAACAATTTTTTGTTCACTATCTAGGAATAAATCTCAGAGATGGTGACCCTTAATGGAATTTGGCCCTTGTGTCTTGTTGTGAAATAGGATTAGGCATGTCAATAACTTCTCTTCATGGTAGTAAATAGGGTCTTTTCTAAAGTTTGTCCCTATCACGCGACCTATTCCATATTTGTGGTTTTCTTCGTTGGGCCTTGGTATCTTCTCGACTTCTCGAAGGTCAATTTGAGGGACCTTCGCTCTGCTGCAATTCTCCGAATGTTAATAGCAGTGACCATTTGATGTTCGTCCTTTGTCGAGGGTGTGGCATCAATACGGCCTTCTTCAATTTGCCATAATTTAGGCCACGGTAAAAAGTCATATAAGCTATCTTATTATCAATGCTTGGGATGTTATTCAAATGGCTTTGTACCATTGGAAATTCTTGAAAGCGGTGCAAGTAGTGCTTGTTGCGGATCCATTAAAACTCTCTCATCACCTTGTTGTATGGATGTGTTATACCCAGCGGTAAGCATACATTGTATGTCACGCGGAATCGGTGAGTTCGCTCGCGGTGCGGCTCCAGTTGAAGCTTGTTTGGAAATGCGCAGCATAAATGTCCATATCATTCGTGGTGATAGTCATTTGGGACAAAACTCCTTTCAAGTGCTTGTGTGTATCCCCTATACCACTATATTGTATAAATTGAGGTAAAATGAATCCCACTGGTACAACCACTACATTTAACCGAGCAGTAAATGGCATAATTGCGTGAAGTGCGATCACAATTTCATTTCTTCTGGTAAGGAGGCTAGCGCCCCGTCTATTTAGATTAAGTCAATTCTCTTTTTTTTGATTATGAAGCTCTTGTAATAAAGCTGCATTGGCATCTATTGGAGGAATTTTTAGTGTACCGATGGCCTATAAAGTTGTCTTGTATTTACCCGTACTGCGGAAGCATTAGAGTTGGTATCACAGGAGGAGGACAATAAGTTGGGATATAAGGAGGGTCATCAGTGTGATAGGATTCTCTTTACTGTGTTCACCTTACTGCTGATTCTTAAATAAAACCTTTCGTTCTTGTGAACTAATCATCCACTTTTTCTTAAAAAGGTCTACATCATTGAACCTCTTGTTCTCACAGCTAAGCGAATCCTTCTTTATCTTGCGTCACGAATATCACCTCCATTGGAAGCACATTACTTTTGAGGGGCATCATTGGAAGCTTACACGGTCACTGTTGTTAGAATGGACCGGGTGTATCCCATTAATACTAATTATTCAGTGGTTTGAGTGTGATATATTTTGATTTTATGGAACTTGATTAGCATTACGCGAGGCGGCACATTTGATCCGCCATATTTTGTTGAAGGTAATTTGGTCACGGTCGTGTTGGCGGTTAAGGAGAATCAAATGCAGACTCGTTACAGCTGTGATGGCGGTGGAAATCCTTCGCTTAGAATGATTGGCTACTCGGCACTTTGGATTAGCGATTGATCCCATTGTTTCATACAGCAAATAGTAAAATCTGCGTGGTCGCTACTAGACTGAAGATGTAGTCGGGAAAAAGATCCACCAGACACTCAAATGCTTAAGTTAGTATTGCTTGATTCGAAGAGAGTAAAAGTACTTAGAAAATTTCATATTACCTCAATGTAATTGAAATAGTAGCGGTATTTACAAGCGTAGTCTGAGGCATGTCTTTGGACTTAAGTTGGAGCACCGTGCATGTGACATGTGTCCCGTGACAAGCGTAGATGGGGGCACATTATAATACTAACTAGTAGTATGCGGAAATGGGTTGAATAGTACATTTCGATACGACTCGCTAGTCTTATAAATAAACCACGGTAAATATTTTTTACCCATATCATAGTGTTTCTTAATTTTGATTATTGATATCAAAGCGAGACAACATTTTTTGGATGGCCACAGTATTTTGTATTTTGCATGTGATTTTATCTTTGAGTACACATGCATGGTTGAAAATAAAGCACATAAAGCATTTCATCTATCTTGGTATATCGCGTTTATTTGTCTCCCATGTTCAACTTCTCTTTTTCGTTTTTCTTTCTTTTTTGTTTTGCTAAACCACCCTTAATTATTCAAAAAAAAATTTCTAAGTAATGTATATATATTAATTAAAAATATTCAAAATATTTGTTCTTGAACTATCTAGAGAACCATTGAGATAATTGTTAAAACTATTACATTTCTTTGAATTAAAAGAACTAATTGTAATGTCAAGCAACCTTACAAAACAACCAACATCGGTTGGAAACCAAAATAACTTGCATACATTCTTCAATTGTTGCCATTCTTTGAATTCCTCCACTTTCCGAAACTGTCTAGTCCATACCTGCAAAGTGAAATTGTCGGTAATGTAAAAAATAGCATGTCATCTAGAATATATCCCAAGGATTGTTTCCATAAGGATTATTTCTCCAAAGAATTCAAAGTTCGGTTGTTTTTTGCTCTTTGTGAAGACTTGATTTCCCTCAAAGGTTTTCCTTTTCCCTTGATGGTACATGTTGATGAGCCAAATAGGATCTTGTTCATTCGACATTCCAATACAAATCTTGGAATCTCTTCTTTTACATTCTGTTAAGCATTTATTCAATTTGATGGGATGATCTTTATTGAAGATAAAAGGCTGGAAAATTTCATGAAGATTCGGGATTTGAATTTTAGTTTGGGGTTTAAAGGCCATATTCCAAAATGTCGCTAGATTTTTGCAAGATTGATAAATACTTTTTTGGTTGCGAGTGGATGAGTTCAATATAAGTTCGTTTCTAGTAATCCAAATAGTCCAAATAGTACTACATAAAAAAGAGATATTATTTTTATTTTTTGAATTTATGAAATTTGAGAAGATTTCAAAGATATTTGGATTTTGATCATGATTTTGAAAGGTAGCATTGTGACTATTCCAAACGTCCATTGCAAAGGGACAAAGGAGAAAACGATGGCCACTAGTTTTCGTTGATTCGTGACGAAAAACACATTTAATGGTGTATGGTGCATTTTTTTGTTTTTATTGAAAGGAGATCTTAGGTTGGAAGTCTGTTTAAAATCAATTTCCAGATGAAAAATTGAATTTTTTTTCGATTTTTAATTTCCATAGGTTGCTCCAAGTTTTGCTTGGTATATATTTATGGTTTTTTGGGATTTTGGTGTTATCAATTGTGATTTGGCCAGGTTAGTACATCGGAGTTTCCCAAGGGTTTAATTTTAAGGATTTTTTGAACAGTTTCCATTAGGAAGAGATTTTTGAAAAGGAATGTATTCCAGTGGGATCCTTGAAAGAGTAGTTCACTAACTTTTGTTGGAGAATCGAGGTTATTTTTTAAATTAGCATCATGAAGATTGGAGTCAGGATGAATGTCGGATATCCAAAAGTCTTTCCAGATATTGATGCTAGTTCCAGTTCCAACTATCCAGATCATTTGCTTTATGATCTGATCCAAACCAGATCGAAGACTTTGCCAAGTCCAAGATGGGTTATTTTTTTTCTTTTCATTTTCAATGAGTGAGGTGTTTGGATAATATTTGGATTTGAAGAGGGTGTTCATTGGAGATTCAAGGTTGGATAAGTCTCCAACCATTTCTTGTTAGGAGAGCGAGGTTGAAATGATGTAGGTGTTTGAAACCCAGCCCTCCATTTTCTTTGTTAAGACAAAGAAAATCCCAGTTGATCCAGTGTATATTTGTGCGTTAGGTTCCTCCCCAAAGAAAATTCATTTAGAGTGGAAAGGGGAAACTTATAAATCTCCATGGGATAAAGAAGGATTTATTGGAGGACATATTTTATTAGAGTGACTTTTCCGGCAAAATTAAGGAATTTTGATTTCCAACTAAGAATTTTGGTTTTAATTTATCTACAATATTTGAGAAGAAAGCTTTTCTGTTATGTTTGATATCCAGAGAGATACCAAGGTAGTTACCGAAATTTTCCAAAGGGTTGATTTTTAATTCTTCAAGGATTTTATTTTTTGAGGAATTTTGCATAAAGGGACTGAAAGTGATGGTTGATTTCTCAAAATTGATGATTTGTCCAGAATCCTCGCAAAAATATTTTATTGTATTACAAATTTTTGTATAATTGAAAAAAAGCGTCATCCATGAAAGTAGATGGTAGACTTTTGGGCCCTGTCTGGCGATTGAAATGCCTTTTAAATTGTTTGATGCTTGATGGGGACGAGAATTAGGACATAGAACTCGATCAGTCGCAAAGAATCGGGGGAAAGGGGATCTCCTTGTTCGAGTCCACGTGCGAGCTTGAAACATAATAAATAAATAGCACAAGAGTATTGGGAAGAGAGATTTTTATTCATTGTCTTCAACATAATACATATGAGGCCTTTTTATAGGCTTTTCTGAAGATAGATGTGATACTTGACTTCTTTCGCACACATTACAGCTAGATGATTGACATCCACGAAGCGGATAATGATTCATGCCTTCCCACTTGGATGTCAATCATCAGGGCCGTACCTCCTTAAGCTTACTTGAAAAACCCTTATGGGATAAAACTCGGTGAAGGAGAAAAGTGCGCTATTCTTAGAATACGCATATAATGTTGCCTGCATTAAAACCTTATCGAGAGAGAAAAACTTCATTTAAGACCAAAACCTTGATTAAGGAAGAAAGAGTACAGCAGCGTATTGCTCCCTCACCGTGACCACGTCTTGACATCCATTAGTCGTAGTCTATGCCACGGATAACTTTTCGATTGTTGAGGTATGGGTGACAGTGAAATAATCTGGCTGGACTCGAGATCAAATTTGTTGAACATCGATTTCCAACTTATTCTTTTACGATAAATTTAATTGAAGTAGAATTTTTGGTGAGATATGACTTGTTCAATCTCCTTTGATATGTGATATGTCATTCTTTTGGTTGTGCGAGTACATAAAAAATTATCTCGTCGTAAAGATTATTAAAGGTTGACTTTCATATGATAAATCCTGAAGTAATATGGATCTGTTGGATCGTATCCCTCAGCCGACATTTAGACTTTCTTCGTGCATTTCAAGATTAATGTGAGTTTGGATGATATTCTTACGATATAATTCTAAATTTCATATATCATCATGACATACATCGCTACTAAATAAACACCATGTATGTAATCTTTATTAGGGATCATATAAGCATCAAGCATTAAGCATAATCAATTGTCATAAATCAGACCCATGTTCAAGCCAGGGAACAATGTCATCCATTGTACATTTAACTTCACTCCAATACCTTCGTGTTGGTATTTCCTCCTAATAGACATCATTGCTTCAATATCACTTATATATGGTACTTCGGGACCAAATAATTCTTTTGTATGTTCTCTAGGCATTAATGGGTCTTTATTTGCATCTAGTGATATTAGAACCGTTGAGGTAATCAAGGTGACTTATCCACGGTATTTCATCTCAAATTCTTTCTTCAGGAAGTTTACAACTCTTGGAAGATTTTCATGAGTTCTAATGTTTAACTCATAAACATAAATTGCCATTTTCATAAACTTTTCTCGTGACCTATACATATAAATGCAACGTCATGTAAGATCTTTCGCATAACCATCTTTGATTAAATAGTCACTAGAAAACCCCTGTGGGAGAAAAGTCTAGTAAAAGAAAAGCTTATATTCTTATCTAGATATCTTGAAATTTTACCATTAAAAACACTTACGAAAAAATTCGGTGGAAAAACCTCGATGAGAAAAAGAGTATAATCATGTCATGGGTCCCTCGATGAAATCGTCAATGTATATCGCATCTCCCCTAATGAGATCATAGGTGTAGATTATTCTTGAAGAATATCCAAATAACTTATTCTGGCGTTTACGATATTACATGATTATACAATCATGTATCAATTATAAGATTTACATTAGAATTGGTACTTCAAAACCAAATTCATGTCTTAGGACGAGATATTAAATTATCTCTTTATAAATCTCAATTGAGTGAGTTTAAACGCATTTCTACCATGTATCCAAATGTTATACTGGGTATAATTTCATACTCAATTGACTTGTATAGACCTTTACAATGTATTTGATTCTAAATATAATTATAGACACATTGTCTTGTAATTGAGAACTCCCACCGAAGTTTTGGTGCTAACTTATTCATGATACTTGGTCATTGAGAACTCTTCTAGAGTCTCTATAAACTATAATCGGATCTTCAGTAGTATCATGATTA
This sequence comes from Lithospermum erythrorhizon, assembly GCA_019722365.1. Lineage (NCBI taxonomy): Eukaryota > Viridiplantae > Streptophyta > Magnoliopsida > Boraginales > Boraginaceae > Lithospermum > Lithospermum erythrorhizon. The sequence goes on along the minus strand of JADFUC010002406.1, from coordinate 326,377 downwards.
TTCATGTCATCAATAATGATAAATAAATCAAATCATCAATAAAAATGTGAAATATCAATATCAACTTACTATTAATAATTCAAATGTCTCATACCACGTAATAAGTAAACAAATAGATCATACAATCACATAGGGCATAATATAAATACAAAGTTAAACATGTATGACATATTATCGATAGACTTGTATGTTCATGTGATATTGTATAAAATGATAATGCAAATAAATGTCTAATGATGAAGTTCGAACTATATCAAGAGGCTATATTTTGTTGTTACCAAACAAATACAATTGTGATACCCTCTATCAAAAGAGTGTATATGACACTTTATAATTCCTTTAGTGCATTTGGGTATAAATATTTTGTGACAACTCTTACTTTAGTTATTTACACAATTATCCAATATATATTGCACTAGTATCATATTTCATTAGACTCTCGAGTTCAAATCTCTCACTCAGATAAGGAGCTTTTAGTTTACTCTTCGATCATGCTTTTTTCTTTTGATAATTCATAAAATTATTTCTACTCACTTAAGGAGATAGTTTTATGATCCTCATATTGCTTCCATCAGATGTAGCCTCTTTTGTTGTATATAACATTTATTGTCGATAATCTTTTTCTTTGATTCCACCATGTTCATGATAATGTAGATCACATTATATTCTTACTCCCCGTATGTAAATGTCTTCTAACTAGATATTTCTTATATCTTTAGCTTATTCAAGAGACATGTTATTTATCTACTTCATGGAGTAATAATCTTCAGACCATCTTTAATGTCATATCTTTGATGGTGGAATTATTTGATCTTACAATGGTTTTTCAAGAACCTTCACTTCTAAGTTGAGTGTTGTAATAACCGGTATAAGACTTCATTATCATCTTGAGGTCAACAATTTATTTGGTAGTGAACTCGTTCATATTATCCCTTGAATTTTTAATATTATAAGGTTCAACTTCGAAGTTCACATTTATTTATTTTGAGGATCATATAATATAGAGATATTTCATTTCAAGATATTCTATTTTCCAGTTGTATATTCTATCCCCTCAATGTTGAAAACATTGATATATCACAATGAAAAATTATTTCAATTTAACATTTCCAAATATGTAGATGTTTATACCCAATAGGTATCATAAACATTCAAAAGATTCATAGTCAGTATTATTAAAAATATATGATGCAATTCCAGTAATCGAGAGGGAAAAAATATTTGATTTCCCGACCAAACCAACTATATTGGGGGAGTTGTATGATAACGTTTTGGACTGATGCGAACCCGTGTCACTACATGTAGTATAACATTTCCCAACAATCAATTGAGGGTATATGCATGTAATACAACATGCCCCCAAATGTCAACTGAGAGTTAATTTCTTATGTAAAGGCACTCCAAATCATTAAACTGCTCGTCGCCTTCAACGAGTGTCCAATCTTAATTTTATAATTATTCTTCGCATCGTAACTAACTGTCTTAACCGGTTACGCCAAATAATAAAAGTTCTAATAATTTTAAACTCAGCTTGAAAGAACTTTATTTTCGATACTATAAATATGTGTATAGTACGACGCATTACGAGAACGATGTAATTATTTCTCAATATAACATTTTATCATATGATCTACTGCAACAATAAAATATTCAATTCTTTTCCTTCTGCTTGTTGTCTCAATGGCTTAGCCAACGTGGTCTATTCCTTTGAAACTAGTTATGTTTCTTGAGATCATGAGAATACAATACATCTTTAATAAAATTTGTGTTCCTTCATGATCACTATGTTAGCTCTTCTTCCTGGAGCCTTTAAATTTAATTTCTTTTTGCATACCTCATACTGGGATAACATTAGCTTTCTTTCTTATCGTAAGAAATTTTTTCTACCTTTGTCGAATAGTATTAAAATAGCATTGTCTACTTGATACTTGCACTACCTCACCGCCTACATACTCAGCAATTTCATTCATAAGGGTACTTCTAGACCTATAAGGAACATTATATGTAATAATCAATCAATAAAATTCAATCCGTAATCAACTGATTCTTCAAATTATAAGGAGTCTTCAGGCCTTGTAAGTTCTCATACGATTTCTCAGACATATTATCATCAAAACAATAAGTGGCATTGATAAATTCTCCTTCCTTAAATATTCCTAATCCATTTATTTTTATTTTTTCACCCTAAACCTTGATCTTCTAAACTAGTCTTCTGCACTAAATACCGATATCCAAAATTTTATTTTGCATTTCGATTACATAACCAAAGTGTTCACAAGATTAGTTATGATTATAATAAAGTGCTACATCACATGACATTCTCTTTGAAATATGTCATCTCATCCGTCCTCTCAAGACCCTTTAACATGGATCTGTAACTTCTTTTAGTCCCTTAAAAGCAAGACGCCACCTCAAGTTCATCTTAATTTTCCTACGCTAAAATAGATATGACCTGGGCATCCAAGAATGTGAGCACCACCCCTCGACTATTATGCTTCATGCAAACCCGATGATGCAAAAGCATAGCGTCGGTAGCAAGATCCAAAGGGTACCACAAATGGGCACCACCCCGACTTCACTGCTTCTTCGGGGAAAACCACATGTGAAACAGTCGAAGAATGATCCAAGGAGGCATCCATAGATGCGGCACCACCCCCATTTTCATTATCCAACTTTAGACCTTCCATCAATATTATTCACAAGTCTTGTGAACTAATGTCAATATTAAAACACTAATTTCTAATCATGGAAAAAGAGAACTTATCACTTAAATCAATATAATCATCATCTACCAACATTGTATAAAATTAAAAAATAAGTGAAGGATTGATCATTTCTGGCATTTATGTCGATTGACTAAAATAATGAATTTAGTGGTTATAACTTGTAACAAGAATTTTGCTAATACAAGATAGCATGAATCAGTACATACCAAGACATAGTCCGTTGGTGGATACGGAGGCGGCAATATGATTATTAACGGCAGTTGCGCATATGTTTGTAATGACAACATGACTTCTAGAACGGTGAAGACACTTAATGAACCCGACGGTGATTCAATTAATCCCGACGGTGGATAAAAATATACTAGAAAATGTGTCAATCTACCAAATCTAGTATTCAATAAATTCGATAGTAAAATAAATGTGGACTAGAACTGCTGCTTCACTGGCTTTATTTATTCAACGAATCTCGATCAGAATAAATATATACTAGAAATGTGTCGTGCCCAGAGATGACGATTTAAATTTAAACTCTCGATAATAGATAAATATGTCATCTGTGGACTAGATATTGGGTCATGGCAATTCCCGACGATATTGCCATTTTTATTAATAAATTAGTATTTAAAAACATGCCAAAAAAATATCGTATTTATAAAAAGTATAAATTATTAAAGATAATGCATTCAAAAGAACCTTATCACTAATATTGTAAATGTAAGGTCCCAAATTTAATGAAACTAAATCCTCTTAATTTTCAAATAATAAATTGTTATTAAAAATACTATAGCACACACATATTATGATATTGTTTTATACATTATTGCTTAATTGTGCCTTGGTGTCTGCTTCCCGTTAAAAGACAAAAACATGGAGTAAATCTAATATATATACGACTAAGATTATAAGAAACAGAGGATTACTTGAGCAATATGGAGCATGAATAAAGCTTGAGCAATACTAGCACAATGAATTGAACTAATGGAATATAAAGTCAAAGAGTACTATTATTGTAAAATTATACATGTGTGTGATGGTATAATTCAATCGTACATTACTACTTTCTAATTCATTGCAAGTTTTAAAAACAAGTTAAGGATCTATTCCCTCGATACAATAAATATCATAATTTAATTAAATCGTTTATGATGATTAGCTACTGCGAGCATGAGTTACAGGAACATAAGAAAGAGGTCGACTTATAGACTTGTTTCTTTGTGTGACATAGTTGGGAGATCAAAGCTCGACGCTACTGACTGGCCGGAGCAATACATATAAAATAACCTGAACACAATAAATAAAAAGAACACAAAAGAGAATTGAGAAGAGAGATTTTTATTCATTATCTTCAACATAATATATATGAGGCCTATTTATAGTTTATATGTAGAGATTTATGCTGAATTCTTACATATATCTCTGGGCCTGTTGACGACAACATATAATGATTCATAACACACAGCCATGGATTTGGTCCCCTATTGAGTAACTTTTCAAATCGGATGCTGAAAGAAAGACGCGATCACTGTGAAACCTTAACATAGGGGTTGAATCACTAAAATGAAAAAACTAGATTTTTTGCCTCCCTTAAAATAAAGCTTACCTCTATAAATTATACACACCTTCTTCAGCTCCTAAATTTATACTCTTCCTTATTATTTTTTTTCAATAGAAAAGTAAATGATAGAGACCTATAAAAAGAATATATATAAAAGCCAAATCCTAAAAATAATTAAAGAATGATTAGAAAACAATTCTTTAAAAATTTAGAGAAGTTGATGCAATATGCTATAAATCTCTAGAACTCATTATACATAGTTAACAGTATCCTTATAGATATTCTATAATTATTGTGGAATTTGGCTCTCTGCTTTCCTTCTGATTATAGCTCAAATAAGTGTTTAACTCAGAAATACAAGTATCAAGCATTCATCGCCTTTTACGTAATGGCCTCGACTCGATCTCATAAGGAGCAAACTCTGTCTTAAACCGATTAGTTAAAATCTCTAAATTCCTTAATCAATTGAGGCAAGACATATCGCGATTAACTCCTCGCGATATCCCATAATTACCTCGAGGCTGTATTTTATTTATTTCACACTTTAAGAATTTGGCTCTATTACTTCGTTGACCGTTAATAACTTGATTGATTCACTGATCCTAAGAATCTAATAACGCATGTGTCTAATGATTGAATTGATGGCCAACAGACAACAGTTACTTTCATGGAAAAGAAAGTGATTCTGCAAATCAATTTTTGAAGACTTAACAACTGGACTTAGACTTGTTCACTAAAATTTGTATCAAGGAATTTAGCCTCTGCTCTGTTTTGACTGCTATTTAACTATCATTTTTGCCAAGTGGTCCAACTTTCACATAGCTTGTTGTCTCGCATTTCTTCTTTGAGAATGCAATAGCAGCTTTGGAACATTTGTTCAATGATTTCCAGCACTGTTTTCATCGCTATCTCCAGATCTATTCGTCTAATGTTTAGCTCAGCTTCATCTCTGGAGTTTTGTGTTGTGTTGACGTGACATACTCTGAAATTACTTCGCGCAATGTGACATTTGGCTCGGATAGTTTCATGTCGCACCAAAGTCATGGCAGCCCGTTAAATAAATTTGATGACACTGCCAGAATATGGTAGAAAACATTATAGGATAACCAAACATATATAATGAGCTCTGTTTATTTTATGCCTTAAAATCATGTGTATATAGAGAGAATGTTGGAATTTGATACCTGAAATTTGAATCTTTGAAATAAGCCTCATATCGAAAAGCTTTGATAAAAAGTCTCAAATGTTTGGTCTTATAAAAAGTCTTAGTATTTTGTGTTATTCTTGTCCCAATAAGAAGTAATGCTTTGCTAAAGCTTAGCATTACCTCAACTATTCAATTTAAAAATTTAATACTACCAAATGTATATAATAAATTTGTGATTCATGATCACCTCAACCCCTTGAGTCTATTGTAACATCTATGTAGATATTTATAGTCTTCTTTGTAGGAGATATTCATTCTTAAGATGTTTAGGGTTATGGTAGTTGTTAAGGTATGGCCCACATCAATGAAGTCTTCAGAATTCCCATTCTATGTAATAGCCAGAGGCCATGATTCCCTGTTTCGTTTTCAGGCCAAGAATGATCTACACATCCGAGCTTAAGTTAACTTAAGTATGTAATTTGTTCCTCTATTATGTTGGAAACCGTTATGTGACTCCTCGCCTCAGATTACCCCAACACACAGTTTACCACATTAAAATATCTCAGATCTTTATTTTAAGACTTTACTTTAATTCCTTTAAGGCTTAGAATCAGATGTCTCTATAAGAATTGATTCCTAGCTTATAAATATATCAGTTGAAATGACTGACAATAAGAAGATAAGGTGAAAATATGAAATTCAAAGAAGTTCAGGAGAAATAATAGTTATGGATTCTGTGGATCGATGAGATTAGTTCTCTCCATAATAGGAAATTGTCACATTGTTTTAGTTCGACGCTCATGTTATACCTAAGTTCTTCAGCGTGCCTATGACGGGTCCGGGGTGACCGATGCGCTTACTATTGTATGGAGTCGGGTCGATATGTCTCAAGAGGAGGCAAAGCAAATAAAAAAAAGGTCTTGAATGGTATTGTCAGCATATCGTGGTGGTACGCATCTCGGCGGGACATGACCTTAGTTGCCGATGCTCATACATTTTACACGATTTGTGGGTTCTCGATTCGGAGTGTTATATCGCATGGGCCCCTAAGCAGGGCGGTTCTCAACGTATAAGTAGCTGGATGGTGGCATCACTTCGGCGGGCCAATGGGTTCCGCGGTGGTGCTTCGAATTGGCTCGCCTGATAAGGACACGGGATGGTAGATTTTGCACATTGAACAAGCGTTAGACACAAGGCCTCACATGACGACGAACCTCGTTATTTCTAAGTTTGTTGGGATAAGGGGTTCAGCTTCTGCAAAGAAGGCTATGATCGACTGCCTATAAAGTTCGATAAGATTCTAAAAGGTGTGAAACGTGGTATTTTGTAATGCTCGCAATGAAGACGCCTCTGACTTTGTTATGGTGTCAAACAGCGAGTACCAAATCATATTAGTGGAGAGGGGCACTTCGATCACTTTCGTGCTGGCAACACTAAGTGGCTGCTCGCATGAACATCATAGCAGAGCTCAAGAATATCCCTCGAGAGCACTCACTGCCTCGTACCTTCTCCTCGATAAAATGCATAACGTAAGAGCGAGCTCATGCTTTCCTCGGGGAGAGTTTACCTTCCAATCAATATTAAATAAGTAAAAAGATTGATTTTTAAAAAAAATTTCATATTTTGAATTCAACTCTAATTAATTATTGCATGTATAGTGTATAGATAACTATATTTTTATTTAAGCATAAAAATAAAAATGTTATATATGTTAAAATAAAAAAATAATTCTGAAATAAAATATCCAAATCCATTACTCCCTCCAAACTAAATGATTGTCATCCTTGATTTAAGTGCTCCAAATTAACAAACTTTTACTCCTTCATCAATAAAAATATTTTTGATTTGAATAAAATTTAATGTCAATATTAAAGTACATTAAAAATATTATTATTTGATATTTTTCACCAAATATTATAAAACATAAAAAAAATTTAAATTTAACATTTAATCAGTGAAAAATCCAAATTTAAACATTGACAAGTGTATCGGGATGAGGAGTATTGGATATGTAACTTGACACTTTTTTTCAATTGTTGAAATGTAATATAAAAATACTTCATATAATAATTTTAGATATAATATTTTATTGTAATTTTTTGATTAGAAAAATATTTTAAATTTATAATTGATTAATTATCATACAAAAAATTTAGTATGAAAATTAATTCATTGCATTAAAAATAATTATTATAGAATTTCACCAATACTTATTAATTAATGAATCAAGTTACAGCAGCATTCTTTTAAAATTTGTAAACATATTTTTCACCAATGTAAAAATATTATAAAGTGAAGTGTGAATATAAGACGTAGTAGAATGTTAAAAAATTGGAAGAAAACATAACTCACACTTTTATAAAAGTAAATTTGAATCTTCGAGATGCTCAAAGTTATTTGCCAAATTGGTCCTAGTAAGTGTGATTGAGTTACGATTGGATCATATTTAGTGACATTATTGTAGATTTAGTCTATGTAATGTACATGATGTTGTAATTTGGCCCCAAGTGCACGGAACAACTAATTATTCACATGAATCGTTTAGAAACATAGTTAACGGTTCCGTTAATTTACCGGACCAAATAACAACATTATATACACTAACATAACTTAAATTTGAAACTCGGTCATATTCACTAGAACCCAATTGAGAATATAATTAACCAGAGACATTCACATAATTAAAACTCACAAGTAGTTATATTTTGAGATGCATCTTACTTGTAAGTATAGGAGGACATTGACGGCATCATATAGACGCTCATCTGTAGCCGTTTCTCCAACAATACCAGGCGACATTTGTGACAAAATTAGCGAACACTACGTAAAGAAATATCATTAAAATCACATCACATTAAATCAAACGAGATGATTTATAATGTCTTGACTTTATCCATTTATCATCAATTGATTATAATATGGATCATTATACACTCTTAATGTGAGGTGGTTTATAAGGCATCGCTTATCTATCATCACTTGCATTTATCTTCGACATATTTAATATTTAACCTGATTCTTTCAATAAGTAAAAAAGAAAATAATGAAACACGATCTAAAAGATAGTGATTTCTAAACAACTAAGAATATTATAAAATGACAAAAGTACCTTGAGTGCTTCAGCAGTACAGTCAGAAACAACCCATCCTTGATCGTGATCTGAGAAAGTCAATGATCCTTTGGTAAAATGATGATACATACGTGTATAATCCCCTTTAGGATTTTCTTTGACTTGTGATTCTTTAATGAAAAACTGAGCTTTCCTAAGGCAGTCACCATATTTCTCCACCATCCCACTTGCCATAATTGCTTGAGTTGCTAGAGTGCAATCCCATAGGCCATAGCTGACTACCAAAACTCTATCAGTATTGAAAAGAAGGACAAATTATTATTGCACATTGTTTATTTATTTCAACTCATTCACAGTACATTGAATAAATTGCATATGTTCATTGGGGTGCAAACTCCCATTATCACATTATTAGTGTTGCCTTTTAGATTTGTACTATTCGATGTGACCAATTGCACTGCAGGTGTGGGAACCTATTTCAATTTATCCCACATGAGTTTTTTAGTTTATTAACCCACCCCAAGGAACTTTGGGTGACTTTAACCTGGCTGCAAGCTTACTCCTGATATCAAGTCCTCACTGACCTACTATCCGCGTGTACTAAATCCTCCTCAACATGTACCCATCCCCAAAGAACAGAGTCAATTGGGAAATCGTGTAATCTCGGAACTCCGTTTGCTCCACACCAGGCCTCACTCGCCTCCCCATAACTCCACCGGCACGCCTCGCCACCCCTAGCCTCCTACCTCTAGTACCCCTCGGTCTACCACGGGCACGGTCGCCCCACGCCGTCTCCACCTTGGTGGCATCCTCACCGCCTACTTAAAACGAAAAGAAAGACTTAGACTTCGTAGAAAGACTCAACCAGACAACTCAAAGAACACAACCTCGATAGACACATAAACTAAGGCCGTACTCACCAAAAGAATATGAAACCTACGCCTCCGATACTCAAAATTGTAACGACCCGCCTCCAAGTGTCAGACTGGCGTTGGGACCGCCCCAAATTTGACACCGAAGCCACCAATCGATGGATGACTAATTTTAAAGTTAAGGACTTGTTCAAACAACTCAATAAACAATATACAACGTCAAAAAAAAAAAAACAATTTTTAAGAAAAGAATTCATCGCTATTCCCAACTACAATAGCAACTAACATACAAATATAACTCGAAGACAAATATCAACCTACAACAAATGCTAATCCCAAATAAACAACTATACGCATAACAAACTACAATCCAACAAAAATAAAGAGACTCCGTGAGGATCAACTCCACCCGCCACCTAAGCTCTGCACAAACATCTCGAATAATCCCGGAGACGGAATGTACACCACCAACCTAGGGAATGAAATTGCCGCCTATAGCTTAATAGGGTGTAAGCTGTGAAGTTTAGTGTGAATGTGACATATCTCAAGAATGAAACAACCTCCAATCCACACAGCTGCGTAATTCACAAAGTAGATGATATTGCATACTTTATAGATAAACATAATATTATTCAATCCCCCTTTATCTTAATATGAAGTCATTAGCAATTTCATTATCATTTACGAAGTCTATGTCTGCCACTAGCAGTATCATCTCCCAAGATGATGGCAATCAATAACATACGCACATTTCAAGAAAGACTCCAAGTTAACGTGCCAAAGAACAATCACCGAATCTTTACTCTATCAACTCCACACAACGACGACATCACAACTCAACAACTAACCAACTCAAAGAACACAATCAACTCAACAACTCTATCAACTCAAATAACCTCTATCAACCTCAACAACTCACAACTCAACAACCCTACAACTCAAACAACTCCAATATAAGTCCTGGATTTCTAACTAATGCCATAATCAACTCAACCTCGCAGGAGAAACTTATGCCCGCCGACATGTTTATCACCGAATCGTAACGGCATGGCTAAAATCACCGAATCGTGAACGAGGTACCTAAGTAAAATAATGGACAATACAACTCAACAAACAACATCAACTCATATACAACTCTTCTTCCTAATAATGCACTAACATCACCTCAAACAATCGATACGACCTGGGCTTTGGTGACCATGCATACAACCTCCAACAACTCAAACCCTTATAACGCATATTCAATATATAATTTAATACAATATCACATATATACACATACACATATCCGTAATCAAATAGTTAATCAACACCCGCCAGATGTATACTCACCTCGGCTAGCTATAAAACCTCGCCAAGAATCACAACAACGGACCTTTCCTTCTACCTATCAACGCCTAAACAAACATTGAAAATTATAATTACTACTTATAATATACAACTAGTAATATCACATTCTACTATATATTTAATCTCATATTTATACTCCTAACATAACTCAAATTTAAAGCTCCCATTATAACCTTATTCCAACTTTAAGTTCGCAACTTTCCATTTTAATTATCGAATTCCAATTTCTAGTTTCAAAGCCCTCCTAACGTTCCGATATTAACAACTAATCATCACATTTCTAACCATCTTTAATCTCAAATCCAATTAACTACTCAACTTACAAAACTCATTTTATCCGAACATTCTCTAATCACCTAAAAATCACAACCTACACCTCGAAACAACCCTAATAAAAGTCCAAGAGTACACTTCTACCATTTTAAAACCATTTAGAAAAAGTCAACTATAATTCTCAACATATTTCAACCCCATAAATCGATTATTATCACCTCTTATACGATAATCTAAGCTTAGATGGCGATTCTATATCATTATAAATATCAAAACCTCAAAGTCAACTCAATTACCCAAAAAGTCAACATTCTCAAACTCAAGAAATACTCCAAAAGATTCGAACTTTCTTACCTTAAAACGTAGAGGATGACTCGGGAAAACTCTCCAAGAAATTTTAGACCAAAGCTCAAAGATGAGGAAAGAATGGAAGAAAATTTTAAGGAAAAACGGGGAGTGGGTTCGCTAAGCTAGTGGAAAAGCAGTTAAGATTTATGACATTTACATATCACATGGATAAGTACGAAATAACCATACGGGAGTTCGTGCAAGATATTTCCCCAAGAGTTGTGCACATTCCCTCGCTCTCGTTTTCCTAGTTTAGTTTCTCGTCCCCGGCTTTAACAACACAACTCAAACATAAACTTAACTTCTAACCCCAAAATAATATTACAATAATGCTCAAACGGAACGGGTTATTACATTTGATCTCGGAGTAGAAGCTTGACATGACTTGATTTGATTTTGATTTGAGCTTCGGGTTTGAACTCGACTTAATTTGAGCTTCGAGCCGGAACTTGACTTGGATTTGATTTGATTTAACTTGAATTTGGATGTAAGCTCTACGAAATGGATACGTGTCCCGGCCTCGATGGACTCGGTGACCGTCCGACTCGATACGGTCCGAGCCGGGGAGCCTTTGTTTATTCCCCGTGATTGGCCGTATGGACTTGATATTGGTCTGACTTGATCTCCGGGTATACTTTAGACTCGACGTGGACTTACTACAAGCCGCTTGCGCGAGACTTGCTGAGTATTGTCAGGGACTTCTCGTGAGTCGATAAGCCATGTTCTCTCTCTACAAAGGGGACTTGGGATTTGTTACCCGTGAGGTACTTCACCTTTGTGGTGACTCGCAGTCGGATAAGCTACTTGTCTCTCGATCGGAACTTAGTGCCTCTTTGGATATATGACACTTGATCGAGATAGATTCCTTCTACCTTCGAGTCAGATGGAGTGACAAAGTTATGGTGAGTGTTGAAGCAATGCTAAGCTTCTGTTTGTACTACAACGGCCTTAGCAACAGGTTGCTATGAGAGCGACATAAGTGGATATGACTCCAGCGGACTTAAAGTGAGATTTGGCCTCAATGACGATTTTTAGTAGATTTGGCCTCACTTTGACTTGATTTAAAGCTTTAAGTAGCTTACTTCCATTTTTACTGTGTGTTTTAGCATTGTTGTCAGAGATGATGACTGCATGGCTGGGTGGCTTTCCAATCTCATTTCAATTTATACCGATCAACTAGACAGGCTTTAGTAAGCAAGCCTACCAGAATCTGAAGCATGTGACCTAACGCTCAAATATGTTCCAATATTCAGATTTGATTAATCAAACCTCGAGGTTTTTCATAATAAAGACGCATGACAATCGCGCTATTTACCATTTCCAATATTCAAGCGTTCGGTGAAACTGGGCCGCATTCTCACTCCATTTACTAACTCAAGAACTACGGCATTTGTACAATAAATTTTGATTTTTTCCCTCGCTTTTGGCCAAATTTAGGTTTCAGCCACCACGCATGCTTGTCAAGCATTTCAAAGATTTAACTTGAAATCTCGTATGCTTTTCTCTATATTTTCAGTGGGTTTTGTGTGTTTTTTTTACAAGTGAAAACGTGGATGACAGTTTTATTGAATTTATCATCCAAATTGGGGTACTTATAGTCTTCTACTTCATTCTCGCTTCTGACGCTTGATTTGCATCACATGTCACCACACTTGGCAAAGATTCCGACCGGGGTAATTTGAGGGCAATTTTCCTAAAGAAACATTATAGGCGCCTTTATTATTACCAAGAAGGTTCCTTGAATTTGATTTTCATTGTGCCCCACCTTTGGAGTCTTGACTTTGAACCATAACTGAGTCTCTTACTTCTAAGTTTCACAACTTTGTAGTCTATATTTTAAACACATAACTTCCTGAGTTCGATTTTGAAACCACGTGGTTTCTTAGATTTTTCATTTTGAGCCACGCGACTTCCTTTGAATGCCTTTTATGGTTTATTTTAATCAATAAAATTAGGGATTTTGAGCCCTAATTTAATTGACATTTAATGCGAAGTCAAGCTTTCTGAACCCTATTTCGAGTTCAATTTTAGGGTTAAATTAAATGAAACCCTTATTTTTTATTTCCCGACACTACAGTGGGCTTCGATCGGGAACTCTTGTCGATCGAGTATTGATTTCACCTCTCAAGCGCTTAATCGGTAACCCTAATCACCCACGCGGCATTTTCTTTTTAATGGCTCTAATTTCACTCAATTCATTTAATCAATTTAATTATTATTTTGATAAATTTCTCGATGTCTACAAATAATGATTGGTGACTCCAATACTTGTGAACTTTATGCCGCGCTGTTTTCGGGTCGGGAACTGAGCATCACCGAGACCTCGTCTCTAAAAACCTGGACCATTTACCCGCCTCGAAGGATAACTATCCGGGGAACGCACACATCCAATAATCTCGAAATTACCCCCTTCGGGTTATCCGACAATTCTACCCGAGCTAAACATAGCCTTAAACTTTAATATAAAATGAAAAATTAGAACAAACCCCCCCATCTTGTTTCTCTCCATCTTGATCTTGATTCCATGAACATATTTGCTACTCAAATGAATTAATGGATTGCTTAATCTCACTTCTCCATCTGATGATTTATTTTTTATATGTTGATGATTGTTGGATGAATTTGAGCCTCAATTTTTTATTATTTATTGTTATTCGTTTTGGTAATTTGATTTTGATGAATCTATTGTTGATTTTTTATTTTCAGTTTTGATTTTCAAATTATTTATGTTGAATGTCCATGAATCTATTATCATTATCCTCCTTTAATTTCCTATTTTTTATGAGGCTTTGAAGTTTTTTTGATTTGAGATTTCATAGATTTAGTTAGAAAGTTAAAGGAGAACAAAAATTGTTAATATCTAATGAGACAAATTATTAATATCTAAAATGAGACGAATACTGTTCCAACTCAGACTGCGGTACAATCAGTGAAGCAAGAGTACAACATTTTTAAGCTTTGCATAGATAAGACGGAAATTGCAAACTCAGTTATTTTTTTATTACTAAAGATAGATATACTCTATATATATTTCTAAGGCTAAATTTTCACATCATAATATACCTTTCTAAGCATAACTTTCTAAAAAATCCACCTCACGTTGATCTACGTGTAAGCAATTAAGATAATTATTAAAATGCATAACTATCAATACTCCTTATGTATAGTGCACAATTATCAATATTCTTTATATATAGTGTGTTAGGTTACGGCACCAACAAAATCACCATGATTTGCTGCGAAAAGCCAAAATATAAGTTCTTATCAAGTAATTCATTCCGAGACAAGAGATCAAATATCGCGAAAAGATACGAGACTCATGGCGCATGATACAAAGAAATTTGTATTGTAATTTATAACTTGTCATTTGATCGATGATGACGAAGAAGGTAAAAGTGAACAACCACCATAATATCAATAAATATCGCAGATCATTTACTGCTTTTTAAAGCTTTTGCCCTTTCATAAATCAATATATTATACCAAAGAATTTTAAAAAAAGTTAATTATTATAAATCACGACAATTAACACAGCTTGGATCATTCAATCGACAACTAGTATCATTATTAAACCTTTAGGTAAACATTAAGAAATTGACTAGCATGATTAAAGAAGTAAAATATATTCATTTTTCTCAATAGGAAAATTGGTCTCATTTTTTCAAAATAATTAATGGATAAATATTTGGCCCATCCATTGTTTATAAAGAGCCCAACTTCTAATCCAGAACGAGATCGGGCCTTGCTCAAGTATCCAATGAGGCGATGACCAATTAAATGAGTCGGACTCGAACACAAACCATTCGTTCAAACACTTGGGGAAAAAACGGTTTTGGGCTCATCAATAGACAATGACTTTTATACTTCAATTACTTTTTTATATATTTTTGTTTTAGATAATGATAATTTATCTTATTTGTTATTTTAAATTTATTTTTATATTAATTGTAAAATATTGTTATTAACTAGTGGAGTGAAAGTGGACCAGATCTTGGATAGATATGATTTTATCAATCGGTCTAAATTCCTATTATTAAAGGGAAAAAATATGAAATAATATTTTAAATTGAGTTGACAATTGAGCTGGAATAGAAAAAGAAAAGGTTAGAAAAGATCAACCATCTTATTTGCATATCTATCATTGTACCTAGGGTTGCATAGGAACCAAATATTTGTTTGAATATTCCGAATTGAGTCGAATATTGTCAAATATAATTGAATTCGAATATGATTTCTTTATTGAATGATAAGTATCTCGTCTCTATAATTAGATTTAAATAATTGCGAATATTCTCGTTTACAATTTGAAGTGATTATTCAATTTGAAGTCGGACTCATCAGTGAGCAAGCCAAGCAAAAAGCTCCTCAGGCAAACATAAATTTGAATACTATTATAAAAATTTAAATTTAATGATATTTTATTAACTGACCGGTTAAATTCAATTAGTTTAAATATCACGCAATGGAATCTTATGCATTAAAAATGTATACATCAAACTTGAAGTAGTTGCATGGAAATTACCTATTATATCCATTATACACAATTGGCAAGGTTTCTATGCTAATGATAAATGATACTTTGCAAATGAATGATATACAAAGGAGGTAAAGTATATTGGGTTTTCACAGTTACAATAACAATTATAAAATCGGTGTCATGAAGCAGGATTATAAAAGCATTAATTTAATCGGAGATT
Organism: Lithospermum erythrorhizon; assembly: GCA_019722365.1. Classification (NCBI taxonomy): domain Eukaryota; kingdom Viridiplantae; phylum Streptophyta; class Magnoliopsida; order Boraginales; family Boraginaceae; genus Lithospermum; species Lithospermum erythrorhizon. Next base: position 310,339 of record JADFUC010002406.1, on the reverse strand, counting down.
ATGTACCTTGCAACGAGTTCTTGACGGAATAAAATCGAGAGGAGACTTCCGACTACCCAAAGTAGGTTATGCTACAGAATATCTATCTGGCTGATTTATCAGCCTTCATACGGTTTTACTAAACTATTAAAGTAAACAAAGGAATTTAGGGGAAGAAAAAACTAGTGTTTTTCTTCTCCTATTTGGTTGAACAAGAGGGGGTGGGGAGAAGATGTTTGATTTCGTCTTTTTCTACAAAGATGAATAATGAACTCAATCGATTAATTTCACCCGAGCTTCAACCCTTTTATATAGGCTTCTCAATCCCTACAATTTAGGTACTTCAAAAAATTATGGAAAAACTCATCAATCTTCATAAGAAGAAGATTCTAGAACCCCTTGTAAGAAGAAGATTCTAGAATCTGCCGACTTCACTTCTCGATTTGCTACTTTATGGGGTAGGATTCGAAATCGAGAATACTTACATTATTTCCTCTGATTACACTTTAACCCGGGAAGTTATAATCGTATTATAGTTTGATCATGTTGTCATGTATGACCTCTTAGGCTCGATTGACAAGAGTAATATATTAATTTATGTTAACCGAACATTATATTAATATATATAAATTATGGCGAATTTCTATTGGCCATGTAACACTGTAAATACTAGTTAATCTAATATGTCGGTGTCTAGCAATCGAAACATGTATGTGACCTTATACTTGTCGAATGAGTAAATCGGTTGTACAATCAAATTGTTCAACGGGCATATTCGCAGAGATCTAATATCTCATATTTCCAACGCTCAGCTTGCCGCTTGGGCGATTACTTGTAACGATTACTTGTAACCAAGCTACATGCATGCTTGATCCACCGTGCGCGATTTCTAATAATCGAGCTATGGTAAGTTTTGTGCCACCATACTCTTTGCATACATTCTTTTTCTTGGTTGTATGAATTAATGTGTTTCGGCTGCTGCTCTGGAGATGCGCGTCATAATAACCATTAATTCTCGAGGCAGGAAATCTAACCGTTATATCGGGGTTAATGCAGAATCGTCTTGTGTCTGAATTTCTAAATATACTTGTAGTATACAGAACTTCGAAGTCTTTTATAATCCTCACATTGCGGAAGGCGTTTAGGCCGGGGTCAAAGTACGTACTAAGTAGCAAGTGAAGCCAGAAGTCACGTAGGTCTAGAATCTCCATTTAACGTAAGTTTTGTGAGAAGCACCTTAGGACCTGATATCGTATCTTAAGTTTACCATGACGGTCAATCGATCTACTCGAACACTATTTCGACTTTCATACCCATATGATTGATTAGAGTTGATAATCATACTCTTACGATCCAGAAGCGTGATCGAGACAATCACTCGTATATTAACCCGATTTAATTATTCGATTCGATTAATTGGACACGATTAGGGACAAGAAATCTCTGCATTTCGGGCTTGAATAGAGGATCTCTTGTTTGGATCCTTAACCCAAAGACCTCTCTAGAAAAATATCTTATTGCTTAGTGGAATCAATTTTGTTATTCTAATAAGAACACTAACATTGATCAATAACAAATGATAAGGTAAACATGTCTTTGAATAAGAAGCAGATATTAAAACAAGTTTACGGAAGAAATTAAAATTGAGATTCCTCCCACTTAATCATGCATCATTCATTTTTTTCCTTTTGATTGAATCCTTCTAATCATTCAAGAAAGCTTGACTTGCCGAGATACATCTTAAGCCCGTAAGTAGATCTTGAAGAGCACATGCGTTTAGGTCCGTTAGGACATGCTTGAATGATCGTATCGTCATCTTTTAATATCCTTCGAAAGAATAGTCTTTACATCCATATACTAAAATATTCATGATGTAGAGTGTTAATGGCTTCTTCGATCTAGTAGATATGATGTTATTACCGTCTATAGGTTTCATTATGTTAGCTTATGACTGGTCGATGCATGGCACCACCAATTTTTGAGTCGTGGGCCGTATACCTTATATCTTAGCCAACTCTTTGCATATCTTTATGCTATTTCAACATTAAACTCTTTTTCTTTGTCAAGGTAGCAATCTTGAGATTAAGCTTCTTTTATTACCCACATGGGTGATAATCTTGGTTAATATCGACTATGGTACACCTCGTGGAACAATTTTCCCGATTACCGTAAAGTTCATTTAGTTCGATAACTAAACATTGTAGAAGGATCAACAATTGATCTTACAGAACTAACCTCGAAACGATTTAAATTTAATACTACATTCTCTTCCCCATTATAGAAATATCTTTCATAATAATTATGACTACTTAGAGGAATTGTTACAGTAATAGTTAGTGACATTACATATGAGATGCAAGTGGGAAGATCTGCATTAGACATCCTTCGAGTTCAACAGAGAGAATTTGTCTCATTTTAGTTTATTCACTTTTAAACTCGTAGCATTTATCATCTATAGCGTTATATCGGCTTAATCCATATTTATATTGGCTTGAAAATCTGATTTCTTACTAATTAGCGATTTACGACCATACCCATTAATGACTCAAATATGGTAAGGTCGTTTTTCTTAATATTATGTACATCGCACGCGTACAGTTTATGTTAGCTCTGTGACCTTTTCAACTCTTGGATTAAATGCTTAACCACGAAGATTTTACTTTTTATCTTCGAATATCTCGTGTTCTCGGCTTGAATATTAGTGATATACTAGTTTCCATTTAATCACAGTTTTTAAGATGTAGTGCTTGCGAAGTTTGGTACTACATCCACTGAGAAGGATCGTTACCTAGGAACATTTAACGATAGAATATAGATGTAGTATTCATTACATGGAATCGTTACTTAGGAACATCCGTCGCTTTAACGTCTTTATAGCGATGGAAATACTATGGATATATGAGTATAAATACCAAATCCCATAATTCAGGGGATCTTAGGAGTGCTTACTACGTTGTGTAAAGCTTATATAATTGATATGAGCAGTACTTACGGTCTTGGCCGGAGTAAATTCACAAAACCGCGCTTAATTTACGTGCCATGATAAGTATGATATCTACAGTTGGTCCGCACCGGGAGAGAGGTTGAATCAGAACGATTTATGCTAGTGAAACCAGTTGAACAAACCAAAAACCCCAAAATTCTTAGAATTTCGGCCCGAAGAAACAGGGTTTTTGATGAAAATATTTACTAAAACATGTCGTAAAAACCTAAAGTTTGCTTATATAGGGCTAGAGTTAAAGCAAGCCCGATAAGCAGCTTCCGTTAAGTATTAGCTTGACTGGAACTTCTATTAGTTCGTTAGGCATGAGTTGCTAATGAGATTGAACTATTTAATTAGCCTAATTAAATAGTATTAATTGACTATCGATAGTCTTCGAGCTATTGATAAATACTGAAATACTCAGAACATTTCAATTAAATAAGCTATTTGATTGATTACATTTGTTCGTCGATATTCTACATAAAATGTAGAACCGCTTGTAATTGAGAAATACATTTCTCGATTATCTGATTCTCTTTAATTTCCTTACATGAAATATAGCTTCAGCATTTGTGTGTGTGACCTCACCAGAGCTAAGATAATAGTAAGTTGTCAATAATAATAATTGACCAATTCTTATTATTATAGATAATAGTAAGATCTAGCGATAGCTCATAACCCACCCAAGTATCGAGAACCAGCTGGTAATATCTGATTACTAAGTTGAACACTAAGTTATGATAATCACATTTAACCCATTGGTAAATGAATTGATCTATGATTATCGCAGCAGACATAATAAATGGAATCAATTACTCATTGATTTTAACACTCCCACTTTGCCCTTGGGCGATTGTCTTCTGATTTCGCTATCCGCGATCTCAGTCGTAGGCTAACCATAAGAAGTGTGTCATGGCTTGTGACTTTCTTTACTCGGTATGGGCCGAATAAGCATTTATAGCGTCCGTAAACCAATCGTACCAACGTGGCGAAGGCACGAGATCTTCCTTGTATATCGAGGACGGACAAATCCTACGATATATCGACATACGTATTCTGGCTCATTTTGTGTATTGACATGCGTTATAATCCTCTGCTTAAAGGCGGAGCGTTTGGTCATAGTCCAAAGTCTGAGCTTGTATAGCAGCAGGATAGTCATATATACGTAGGTCTAAGAATTAATGAACCTAAAATTCTAAACAAATGTCATAGGACACGGATATACGTATCTTCTATGAATTAAGGTCGTACCAGCTCCCAGGTCCACCGGACGGCGACCAGTATTGATGCAGTCTGAGGAGCTAACATGATCAATCTTGTCCTTATCGACATCGACGAGCGCTTTTAGGTATCCTATATTCCCCAGGCTTGAAGGTGTAATTAACGGTTCGTATTATCTCTGCAGAAAGATAGAATAATACCAAGGGATTTAACCTTTCCATTTCAATCGAGGATCATTTCACATGTATATTATATGTAAATTTAACTTATATAGACATAGCGAGCAAATATATTAAAATAAGCAATAATATTCAAATATTTGTTATACTTAATAGATACATCTTTGGCTCCCAACCTTTAACGTCAGCTGCGGCAAATGCATACAGACTGTATTGTGCATTCTTTCAAATCATGTTTGCTGAGCTTGGTGGTTTAGTAAAGGGTCGGCCGGTTAACCTCTGTTTTCTACTTTACATACTTTGATAGCAGATGCAACTGCTATGATCAGTGGCTTTCACAGTTGGCTTGGTATCTAAGTTCTGTTTAGTGCATAAAGGCCAATCGGTCAAAGTCTTGTGACATGGCATACATGATGGATCCACATAGCCGAGCGTAAGGTATGTCCTTCGTTCTATTCATCTCGGTAGTATTGGGACAACATGCTCTGAGATTGAACTCCGTGTCTCGTGGGGGAGATTACCACTTCTTGGAATTACTCGTATTTGAACGCTTTCACGGTACCTTATTCAGTATCTGACAAGTTCAATCGACCTCTGGTTAGATCTCGGTGGATCTTTATTCGAAACCTATATTGTCTTCGCCTAAGTCGCTTCATTGAGAAATATTTGATCATAGGCAGGTTTAGTAACTCTACGTTGTTTCAATGATAGTATAAATGACATACGGGACATAGATGATCGTAACTCCTTTACCTTCTTTGTATCTGTGAGATTAACTTGGATTAACGTGAAACCAAGCTCTTTGATTGATTAAATCAAAAGCGTAGATTCCAAGCTGAGGATGCCTACTTAAGACCATAAATGGACTTTTTACTGACTTAAATACGCTTCTTAGGTCACTTTGGATATGTAAAACTGGAGAGTTTGTACCGTATGCTGTCTTCCTCTAAATTTCCATTCGGGAGAGAAGTGATCTTTCACGTCCGTTTGCCATATTTCATAGTCATGAAATCACGTGATAGCTAAGGTATCGGATGGATTTAAGCATAGCCAGCGTGGAGAAAGTTTCGTCATAGGTCCCAACTCCGTGAACTTGTTTGAAACCGTCAGCGTTCGATGCTTACGTCGTATTTTAACTGCTTAAATACCCATTTACATTCATTAGGGCGAGCCCGTTGGTAAATCGACGGACCCGAGCCTCGTTTGGTACATAGAATCATCTTTCAGTTGCATGGTACATTGCATTTGGTAAATCCTTTACTTGTCCATTTGCTTAACTTTGTAAGTGGGCTGCGTCGCTTCCATTGATGAAGAACCGCCGTACCGGTAGCTACGGTTAGGTGGCGATCCTGTTAGATCTCTAACGGTTGGTTCTTTCCACGCGGTTTTCGCAATGGATCAAGAGCTGGGTCTCTATGAAAGAGGTTTCCGATTCTTGTGGTGTGTCGGATGCTGCGTTAGATCATCGATCTTGACTTCATCGACGAGCCGTCAGATGTTTCCATTACTTGGTCACTTACGGACAAATATTCCTTTCAAGGAATACTCTACAATTCTGATGATTTTGATATCCTGCTTGGTGGTAAGTAACCAATGTTTCCACTTGGATATCACCCATGAAATAGCATTTGCTCCGATTTGGTATGATTTATCTTGTTAATCCTCTTAACATAAGCATTGAGTCTTTGAAAACAACGAGGAATCTTCCCGAACCAGTTCAATAGGGGAGTTTTATCTGTAAAACTTGGTTGGACATCATTTTAAAGTAAGTGCATTTCTTGAAATTATATCCCAATTAAGCGGTGATCGGATAGGCTCGTCATAGATCGAACCCGTGTCTTCGAGAAAAGGGTTCGATTTCTCCTTTCGGACTATACCATTATGTGTAGCGTTCTGTGAGTTGTAAGCAATACCGCGCTCTACAAGATGAGTATTGAACTCGTGACTCAAATATTCTCCACTCTATCGGATCGGAGAATCTTTATTGTCTTGTTCAGTGGTTTTGTACTTCATTTTGGAACTCCTTGAATTTCTCCAAGCGACTTCGTGTTTGTGTGCCATCGGATACACAAAGCCGTATCTCACTTGTAATTAAACCAAAGTAGATGTAATGAAGTAGTTATAACCTCCTCTTTGCGGATGTGTTCGTTTGGCCCAGCTGTCGTAGAGTGTGTATGATCCCCAAATCGCTTGCCACTCTCGGCTAAGCGGTGAAAGGCATTTTGGTCATTGCCCATGGAGGCAAGACTCCTTGTTTTATCGTGCGTTATGTCAGAAACCTTGAGTATTCCGCACGGGTAAGGTTTCTTGATTCGGTTCTCGTTAATGTGACTGTCTGCTGATACCATAGGTATGTTTGGTTTTTAAGTCGTTAGAGCCCATTCGTTTAGGTTTATGTTATATGACTCATTTCGTATCTAAAAGCGTATAGACCATTTCCCAGAGAGCGGTACCAAATCTGCCCATTCATGGTGATCCACAAATTCATCGGGATCTATTGAAAATGAAACCATCATTATTCAAAAAGAAATAGAAATAATATTCACGCAAATCGCAAGTACATAGTAAGCAGAAGATAAGTTCAAAAGCAAGGCCCGTAGGCAAATTTAAACTAATGGATCTACTTTACTTGAGGGCATGACCTTGGCGCCATTCAGCGCGTAGATCCGTTTCCCTGCTGAGTCTTCTACTTGACTTGAGTTTCTACATATTCGACAAATGAGAACCCTTGACGGTGTTTTAGCGCCTAGTAGAATTAGAAGTTGTACAAACTTGATAACATCACATGCCTTTGGGAACGTTGTTTATTAAACCATTTTTTTATCTCGATTGAATTTCCTACAGGCCCGGCTTTCCGGTGACCCTTGAGTTTCTGATAGTGGCGGATAATAAATGCAGAGACACCTGCCGCCTACGTCTTGCGGCGTTTACACATTTAGAAACGCGGCGGTAAAGCGGAAGACCTCTTTGTTCGTATCGAAATTCATTAGCGTCGGCCAATGTGGTTATTTGTTTATGAATCTCAGCGAACTTGATCGACGCCTGTTCTGTTATAACCTTTGATGTACTGAACATATCGATACTTAGCAGTCTGTGGTGATAAAGAACTCTAACTTGGGCTTATGCGCATCGAGAAGGATACGCGTTTGGCGAATCCGTATGCCAATCTTATGTCAGGCTTGCCGTGTTTGACTGCGATCGATGAGGAAGCGCGAAAAGGGACCGTATTTCTCATATTACCTTGCGGCTCGCCCGATTCACTCGAAACTTACGATAAATGTCATATACGTGATCTTCGTCATACATAGCACGAAAATTCGGCTCCATCCAGAGTAAGCATAAGACAACTACGTTTAGAGAGTCCACAACCTGCAACTCATATTTCTTCCAAGCGTCTGGCATCAATTGTCCCCAGAAGGTCTTATGTAATTTCTTTATACCAAAGTATTCAATCGTGCAACTTAGAGACAACCTTATTTCCTTGAGACCACGCCTCAAAGTACACCATCATTACAGCATCGAGTTAATGTAGTTTGAAGCGAGTTCTAGGGGTATGATAGTGGTAGCCATATTAATTCTACAAGAATAAGTAAATAAAATAAACAGAATCGAGTAAACTATCGTACTTCAAAACACTTACGAATAAATTGTAAAAGTAAATCTTTAATACTTGAATCTCCACGAAATATATTAGTATCAGACCTATTACACTTAAATTGGCTTGATGCTTCTTCTTTGCATTTTGAATCCGATTATAATAGTAGGTTGTCGACGATTATGTAAACTACGTAACTCTTTGTGTCATTGCGTCTAACTACGAATCTTCTACGACATTCAATATGCCGAAAACGGTTAAGCGTACGATTAAACCAAAGTGTTACTTGAGATTTGATCATCGAAAGCCAGCGTTAGTGGAAATCCTTGACATGATCCGTTTGTCATATCGAATGCAGCGTTATAGCGCGCCCGCCCGTCGCGGTGTGCTGATTGATCTGATTGTTCTGTGACTTTTAAAATTAGCTTGATCTTTGCTTAAATTTTAGTGGTGAGATTATTATTACTTTGTTTTCATTTACTAAATGCGTACGCTTTTATAATCCAAATGACTGTGCAACATGAAAAATAAAACAAATGTGTCGCATTCAAGAAGATATACGATATGGCCCTAGAACCCTATTACAGTATTTATCAAATACTAACATAAGTCCTAATTAGCATATCTTGTCTTACGGATCATCAGGAGTCCATAAAATCACCTTGTAGTGAAATGATCTTCAATATCTTCACTTTTATTTTAATATTTATATACTAACATGCTTGGAAAAACTTGCGAGCATGGGTAAAACAATAAATAAATAAATACAAGAAAATATATTTCGGAAGGTCATTTCTGGCATTCTGATTACATGAGCCAGGAAAATAAATAAATGGGCCTGCTCCCCATATACCAATTCAATCCACCATTACAAAATATAGGCACGTAAATCAGCATAAATGAACTTAATAAATATTTTAAATGGCATTAAACGCATATTTATAATTATCAAATTAATTAATCCATTATGATGCATATTAAAATTAATTAATATAAACTCAATTATCATTCACATGTCATTAATAATTATTACCAATAATTATTAACCATACTCTATATTATAGAAAATATTATCACAAATATATTCTAAAATATATAAATAGTGAAATTGTTACCATATTGTTATAAACTTTTAAATTAATTTAAAAAGATATAATATAAAAGTAATTAATTGTCATCACATAATTAATTACAATTAATTAGGTGATTAAAATGACAAATAATCAATAAACGAAATATAACTAGTCCTTAATTTTAGGAAGCGAAATAAGAATAAATTCGAATTAGGGTTTTCAAAATTAGGGCCTGCGTCATTTTGGTACCAAAATAGACGATCCGACGGGGCCAGCGCCCGTAGAATGGCGGAATCGATCGGCGATTATAATCAACTCAATACCATATTTAAGCTTCGGTTTTCGGATTTAATTTGAATAGGTTTGTAAAATCGTTTGGAGGCTTTAAAATTTACCAAAATTTATGAAATTGAACACTTAAACTTCATAATTTTCTTGAACAAATCCACTAGTCGTTCATTAAAATAAATTTTTCATATTTAATTATTAATTAAGCAGTCGAGAAATGCATAGAAAAACCTAAAGTATGAGGAAATTTAATGGAGAATATTCTAGGTATATGGGTTCCAAAAAAAAAATTAGTTTTAATTTTAGAAAAATTTTACAAACCTCAAAAGGCGTTTTACAAAACTATTTTGAAACAAAACCAATTAAATCGTCCTTTTAATTTATGAAACAAAATCATATTGTAAAATATGATAATACATCGTCATAAACTTGCTGCGCATGTAAATCTTAATCAAGAACATGATGATTTATTTAATGTCATATATTTATCAATTAAATATGAACAAGAATTAATGAAATAAAAAATTGATAAAAACAAAACAGCGTAAAATAAATAAATGTAAAAGCAACTTTAATTTGGCTCGCTGATGCCAGCTGATGAAATACTATGGATATGTAGTATAAATACAAATTCATAATTCGGGGATCTTAAAATGCTTACTACGTTATTATACAAAAAACATATAATTCTGATATGAGCAGTACTTACGGTGCGGCGGAGTAAATTCACCAAAAACCGGCAATTCCACGTTAATCCAGTCGTATGATATCTACAATTGATCAGCATGAGGAGGTTGAATCGAAGCAGATTTATCTTTGTAGTATGAGGTTGAGCAAAACCAAAACCCCAAAATTCTTGGGAGAATTTCGGCCAAAGGCAGTACTCATGGTTTTTGATGAAAATATTTTCTAAAACTTATGTCATAATACACAAAGTTCTTATATAGAAATTTGGGATAAAAACCAGTAAGATAAAAACGGCCGTTAAGTATTAGCTTGACTGGGTGCTTATTAGTTCGTTCAAGACACTAATGGGTTACTAATGGATTGAACTATTTGAGGTAAGCTTAATTAAATAGTAATGAGTCGATATCGATAGTCTTTCATTTGATGAGTAAATACTAAAATTCTTTCGAACGATTAAATAACTATTTAATTGATTACATTGTTCAATCGATATTACATAAAATGTGGGAGCAGCATGATTAAGGAAATACGTTTACCGATTATACGATTCTCTTTAATTTAAATACGTGAAATATAAGCTGGCGTCATTTGGCAATATTAGTGACCTCACAGGCTCGAGATAATACTAAGTTGTATAATAATAATAATTGACGATTACTATTATAGCGATTAATATGAGTAAGATCTAGCGATCTTCCCAAAGCCTTGTAAATTATCATGAGAACCCAGCTAGGTAATATAAAATTACTAAGTTGAACAAGTATGATAATGCGTTTAACTTATTTGGTAAAATGAATTGATCTATGATTATCGCAGCGGACACCAATAAATGGAATAAATTCTCGTTGGTTCCAACTTGATACTAGAAAACTTATGAAATAGATCCAAACATAGTCTGTACTTGTTCATGATCTTTGTATTTCATATCTAATGATTTCTTGAAATCATTTGTGGGAGTGTGATTCATTTATATAGTTATGAATAATCTATACAAAGGTGAGTGCATAATCTCTTAAATGTGTAAATAGAAAGTTGTTTATGTACTTGAACGGGTTGACACATTCTCTTATATATATGTACTTACGTCATATAAAGAAGTCATCGTGTGAAATCTCGTTCCTCGGATGATTACATTTTCGTGTCGATACCTTATAACCATGGAGCCGGTTCGTATTATTTGGCAATCGATTTATGGCCGTTATCTTAAGTTGTGTGTTTGTCAAGAAAATACAATTATCAACTAAGATATGTAACCCTCCCACTAATTCTAGCGAGGATTATTTCAGACCGTCTTCTTAAGATGAGACATCTAAATCTACAGTTCGAGGTCCTTTGATGTTATGGTATCTTGAAATTACTCGTTTCTTGAAGAAGAGAAGTGGATTCGTTCCTTTAACGAGACATGCTTGCGAGGCCAGGAACACATGAATGCATAAGCTGACGGTTTGAGTTATTTATTTCATCAAGGTAGTCGAAGCAATGCTCGAAATCAAATCATTCTAGATGAAAGATTCCAAGCAAGTAGCGTCAACGTTTGAAAATGATTTCTGTTGCAGGATAAGCTTATTTCTACTCACTTGATGCTACTATTGTCGTACATCTTTGAGAAAATATGTAAGTCAAATCAATAGTTGCGCAAGTGGTGTGGCTTAACTATTAAGCATTAGACAACATTTTACTTAAGGTAGTAGACTCCAAAAGTCCTTACTTTCTATTTCTCAAGTATATTTACATTCCCTTTACTTATGCTTGAAAAGAGTGAAACAAGTCACTCCTCTCAAGTATCATTTCTTTGTGTACTCACTATCACAACTTATTGTGCTATTCACACGAAGGAAACAGACATTGTCGCTTATAGGTTGCAAGAACCATAAGCTTAACATTCTCATTTTCATGAAATGAAAAGCTACCAAGTTCAAAAAGACTTGTATGATGGCCACGAGATAATATACGATATATTACTCTTGACCAGCGTTATCGACTTCGAGTTGAGGAAGCGAGAATCATAGCTTGTCTCGTATGGGAGGATGAATATGTAAGAGAATATACAATTGTACTATTAACATAACCATCTTTGATTTGAGATTTAAAATCTCAATCATAAACTTACAGCCATTGAATATAAGTTCTGATTCTTCCCTTATGAGATAATCTCTAGAAGAATGGTATTATTTAAATTTCTCTTTTAAGTATGTCATACATTCTTAACTTTTTATCTGAGGGGGCCAACTCAAGCTGTAAGTCATTAAGGAACGTTTTTTTAACTTGATTACACATTTATAACAATTTACATTAAATGCTCATATGGTGAAAAATTAGACAATAAAAGTATAAAGGGTGCCACAAATACTATATGCAAAGATAAAACCTAACAACTCATAAATTAACATCGCGGTGGCGAGTGAATGCAATGCTTCTGACCCCAGAAATGCGCTAAGTATACGAAGACCCTGTAGTGAGAATTGAGCAGCGTACATTCGACTCTACCAGTCAGCAGGTAGTACTATACTAATTTTATCCAACATAAACTTTTGGTTTAAACAAAGTTCATCCTAAAGAATGTATTAGTGACCTCTTTGTCGAGCCCAAGAATGCGATCGATTAAAAATCGTAGTTTAGAAATGGCAAGTCTGGAAATGATAGTCGATTCGATGTTTATAGCCCAGCAGTATGAATTCGATTGAGATGATATAAGCCGCCGTTGGAAGAACCTCTTGAATTATGATCACGTCTATGATCTGATAGGTCCTTGCTTGTCGTAGGACTGATGCAACTTTAGAGTTGGTATGTGATACTACTTAATTTAATGTGGAATTAGTTATATTTACTTATTCTTTCATGTCGTCTGACATTCATATTCAAACCTTAAAATACATATTACACACTAAACATAAGATTAAATATAAACTTGTATGGGTATTAAGTATGACTTAAAGAAGAAAATACAAGTAAACTGGTTCCCGACTATGTCGAGTTTATTAATTAACCCGTTCTTCTTCAGTTCTACGGTGGGTCTCGTATTTTAATTAATTACATTTACACTAAATGGTAACTAATTAACATCTTTGGAAATCGTCAGCCCAGTCAAAGGCAAAATACATCGCTAGCCGTTTTCTCTAAAACAACTACGGGTTGTATTTAAATACGAATAATTCATATTACTTAATCTGCGTGACATCAAAATTGATATATCTCGATTATCGTGAATAACTAATTATATTTAAGCATGTATACAATAAATAAAACAAATGTATGGAGTACGCTACAAATTTAAAATATAGGTCATTGAATGTTCATGATATGAATATATAATTCAATTGTTAGTGTAAAATATTTATTTGAATCTAATTCAAATATATCAATTAAAACGTATTTTAAGTGTATTAACATTTAATATTAAACAATTGGTATTTTCGGAAAATACGTGTAAAACATATATTTGAATCTAATTCAAACATATCACTTAAAACGTATTTTAAGTGTATTATCATTTAATACTAAACAATTAGTATTTCGGAAAAATACTATTTATTAATTTTACACCTTTTAATTTAAGATAATATGTTACTCTAAAACTTTAATTATCAAATAATTCAAAGTTTCTAATTAAAGAACGATTCAATTAATAAGCTTCCAATTCTGATCACACCCCAATGATAGTAGAAATTTAATTAAATTATACTCTTAGTTTAATTGTATTTCAAATACTTATTCATAGATCTAATCGAATTAAATTATTTAAATATAGTTAAAATAATTATCTAAGTTTAACTTCGATTGAAAATCTCGATTAAAAACTTTACTTCAATCGAATTAGAAACCGATTAAAAATAGTTAAACTTAATTGAGAAAAAATTTGACTTAAAATTGAATCAAAAACAATTTTAATTAATATCAAATATCAATTTGAAAGCGAAACCGAGCATAAAATAAAGTCCTGACTTATTTTGCTTTCGTTTAGAAAGCAAGTCCACTTTATCTAATTTAATTAAAATTTTTATTCGAAAATAAAAACCTAATTAACTCTTGAATTTATTATTTTAATTATATTGAATAATATAATTTAAAATAAATAATATCAATTTTAGGATTATAAAATGCAGCCGAAATAATTAATTAAGTCGATTATCAATTTTGATTCGTAACAAATTACAATTGGATTAAAGAAACATTAAAATATATGTCACAATACGAGTCGACAAGGCACGATCAGCAGAGGTATGAAGTCGGCCAAAGAATGGATCGTCAGTAGATGGGCCGATGTAGCGCGGCAATCCCGATGGACAGCGGCCGAGGGGTGTCTGCGGACAGGCCGTGTCGCGAGTTGGGTTCGAGAGGGTGAGGCGGGTCGGTCGTGGGTCGGACCTAATCAGCGGAGTCGGCTTCGGTCGATTGAGTGTGATCAGGCCGAGTCGCTGAGTTAACACGGTTTTGTTGACACGGGAAACCCGGCGTGCAGCGCCGTGGCGTCGGCGTGTCCCGATCAGCGTGTGATCTGGTAAATGCTTGGCTTCGGCCTACTGCTAAGTGACGTGTATACGCCCACATTCTTGTTCAGATTTTTGTGGATCGTCGGTTTTTATCGATTCAAAATCCAAAAGCGATCTCAAATTTTGCTCAAAATTCATAGAAGTGCCAAAATTCTAGAAAAATATTTGTAATTGAATTAACAATTAGTAAGTTAAATCGTATTTAACTCTATGTCAATCGATTCAAGTATTTTTGCGGAATCACAGTAATTGAATAAATCTGAAAAAGTTCTATAAACTCTAAAAAATATTTCTGATTTAACTACATAAAAATTTCGAATTGTTGATTAACAATTAATCATATTTGATTCAATTAATCACATATATCATAGATTGAATTAAACAAATATCAAATAGTAATTTCTAACATATCAAATTCAGATCTAAAGATATAAATAATTTATATATCATAATTACGTAATTATAAAACTCAAAGTAGGCTCTTGATGCCACAGTTGGATTTTACGGATTAAAATAATAATTATCTAAACGGATTACCGAGGCTGCGAATTATAAACTTGATAATTTAATCGGAGATTATGTCATACCTTGAGATTGTAAGCGGAATAAAATGGGAGAATATAGAAAAACCAAAGTAGGTTGTCTCTGAGAATAGTCTACTTATGCGATGATTGATCAGTATTAAGCCCCAGTTTCTTGGGAAAGGCCCATTAAAAGAGTGAGAGCAAGAAGAGGAATTTATGAGGAAGAAAAATTTAGTGTTTTTAGCCTGCAGTCAGTCAAGCAGGCGGTAGGGAGAGAGATGTTTGCTCATGCTTATACAAAGATGATAATGAATGATCGATTAATTCGGCCTCTTTCGGCCTTTTATATAGACACCAAGGCCTGATTTAGGTATGAAAGAGTTATGGAAAAACTTCGTCAACGCCCATCAAGAAAGATTCTAGAACCCCTTGGCAAGAAGAAGATTCTAAGTCCACTCGTCCTTTTTTAGGTTGTGCTATGGGGTAGGATTCCCAATCGGAATCTTTGTACAATTTTTTTTTCATCTGATTCTGAAGCACTAGCAGAAATTTATAATAAATATTATAGTTTGATAAATGTTGTCGTATGTGGCCTCTTGGGATTCGATTGACCATGTCTCGTCGATCGAGGGAGCTACAACGCATTGACCGTTCAACATAAAGATTGTTTTCTTGGGTAGAAGTACTATTTTGCCCGTATTTTAAGTACTAGAATATATTAATTGTTAAGGAAATTTTAATTAAATTTAAGATGATCATTGTATCCAATGGTAGTTATAAAAAGAATAGTGACACGCGGTACACGCACATGGTCATGGGACCGTGGCGTGGAGGCGGTTTGTCTCTTTTTCGTTTTTTTTTCAATTTTGGGGTTTTTTTTCGATTATAAAGCTACGATAGAAAATCGATATATTAATACTCGATTATGTAATAAAGCTATTTAACGTAATATTGCGGCCCTTCGACCTCGAGGAGGACATATTGTTAAATTAACAATTCGTGCTTTTTGATTCTTTTCATTATTTTTTCTGGCACAATTCGTAGCAGAGATTGTGTTTTTCTCAGCTAGGTAGGCGCTCGATAAATTAATAGTTACGACCCAAGCAGTAGGAATAGGGTGCTAAATTAAAAATTCATGCTCGTTTTCGTTCTTTTTTCATAACATTGTGCAACACATGAATGGTTATGGGATTTGATGGCGCGTGAACAATTTTTTTTCTTTTTTCAATGTTTTTCTTACAATTGCTCGGCTACGGTTGAAATTAAAATAATTATCTTCGATTATTTAATAATAATCTCTACAGATAATATTTTGGCGCAATAAAATTTCGGGGAATAAGTCTTTAAATTAATAGTCAGTATTTTTCGTTCGCTTTTCATTATTTATGCATAACTGATAAATCTCTATTTGTGATTTTTTGGTTAATTTGTTAATATTACATTTTTATTTTTTATGATTTTTTTGGTCTATTCGTTAAAAATCGGTGTTAATAAAGCTACCAGTGATGTGTGAATGGAAGATCGTTTCGGCGTCGTTGACGGACCGCCTGAAGTACTCCTAAAAAACACGATTTGGTGGTCTCTAGAAGCCTCTTTTTCCTATTTTATAGTTTGGTGTATTGATAAAAGCCTAGTTGGGTTTCTAGCAATTTCCAGTGGCTCTTGAAATACCATATTCACAGTTTAGCTATATACTTTTTCGTGTTTCAATGGCAGAAGAATCATATGCATTGGATTTAGAAGAACTCAAACACCTCCAAACCATCTCCAAAAGGCCACGTGTCCTCACTCTCATCTCCAATGAAATCCGCAACTTGGAAAAGGTCCCATTCTTCATTCTTCAATTTATTAATTATTAACCTATTTTTTATTGGTTTTTGTTGATCCAGAAGCTAATAATGGCACACTATTATTATCCGATAATCATCTACTGACTTTGCTGTAAAATTGTCGCATACTCCACCAACTTGGTCATCCTTCGGGCCGTTTGTTAATACGGAATATTAAATTTGGCACAAATTATTTGAAATTTTTCAAAAAGTAGTAATCTTTGTATTTTTAGGACAAAAATACCATCAGATAGAGGTAGAAACAAATTATATAGATGGATAAAGTAGATACAAATGAGGATACTATTGTCCAAGAAAAGTACAAGATAGGAGTACTATTCTTTTTATAGTTCTGTTTGTTCTATTTTGCAACAAAAATGTTAAAAGGTGTCATTTTTACAAGCCATGTTCATAAATATAAGTATTCCCTCCAGTTTTGAATTGTGATAGTTGACTTATTAAATTTTGAACTCGTATTTTTATATATGTTTTATAGTACTCCGTATTTGGTAAAAAATATATCTAATGGTGAGTGGTGACCTTTTTAATGTACTTGAACGTTAACGCAATTGTTTCGATTCAAATCACAGTGATGCACTTCAATATATCAAGGCTACAAATTTTGTTACTTTTGATCATTGAAAATTAGATTTTGCGACGTTTTTGAAATAGGAGTACAAGTTACGATGGTCTATGGTTGTTTGTATATTATCCCTGTTTCACTTTCCAGTGCCCTTTGTTATATATTCCTTTGCTCCCAAAAAGATTATCCAGTTTTGAACTTTTAACTTTGATGGTTCACTTTTAGAATTTTGAACTCTGTTTTTATATGTGTTGTATAATATTTGGTGAAAAAATATGGAATGCAGTTCTTCTTAATATACTTTACTAATAATATGATAATTTTGAATTAAATCGAAGTTGCGTGTGTCAGGCTACAAATATTGTTAATTTGGTTGTTGAAAACCAAACTTAATAATCATTATGAAATGGAGGGAGTATCTCATAAACTTTACCGATTATAACATGTGTAATTCGGAGCAGTCTGCTTCCTGAGATTCACTTATCTTGTGTATTCAGGATGACTACCAGTAGACATTGTTCTTTCATGTTTCTTGTGGCGTAGTTTAACAGCTTTTCTGTGCACGCTTTCAGCTGAGTAAAGACGTTGCTCCCGCTCCTACTCCTGCTCCAAGCTCACAAGTGCCTCCAGCTTCTATCACTCCAAAGGTTCAAACTAAACCTGCTCTAATCTACACTACCCTTGGATCCTTCAGCTGGGATCAAGATAGTGACAAACTGAAGGTAATATTTTCTATTGTTATGTTCATGTTGTGTGGAGGTTATTATACTGGTGATGCTTGTGTAATATTATGAAGTTCAAGAATTTGTTCAAAACTCGAAACTTATTTTGGGATCAACTTTTAAATGCCGTGCACCTATGACATATTATGGAATATAAATAATTAAGACAAATCACGGATAGACGAGTAAACCATCTTATTTCATATTAATTAAGCAACAGCTAGTAATATTTCTGACCTCCATTTACTCTCTTTCACATCTCTTACCTTGGGGAGACCATGTGTTTTTTTAATTCTGATAGGATAGATTTACTTGTTTTATCTGTTTTAGATTTATGTATCTCTGGAAGGAGTTGATGAGACCAACATTGAGAGCGAATTCAAGCCATGGTCCTTTGATGTCAAGTTCCATAACGTCGAAGGGAAGAACTATCGTTGTGCGATCCCCAAGCTGAATAAACAAATTGTTCCAGAGAAATGCAAACTGGTGGTTAAGCCAAAGAGAGTTATTATAATGTTGGCTAAAGCTTCTACTGGAAACTGGTTGGACTTGTACTATAAAGAGGATAAGGTATATTTACCTAGTCCCAAAATTCTAGATGAATTACTAAGACATTCTTTTGTCTCGCTTGGCACTGATGGCATTATTGATATTGCAGCTAAAGCCGAACTTGGACAAAGAGAAAGATCCAATGGCTGGCATAATGGATTTGATGAAGGTTTGTCTCTATAACTATAAAACAGGTGTATGGAGTATTTCAGAGCTTATATATTGGACTTGATATTCTTGAACATATCTTTGTAATGTATGCAGAACATGTACGAGGATGGTGACGAGGACATGAAGCGAACTATTGCTAAAGCGTGGACGGATGCTAGATCTGGCAAAACTGCTGACCCTCTAAAGAGCTTCAACTGAAATTATGTAGTCAAGTTTCCTTTTCAACTCTTATATGAGCAGTCTGTTTCTCTGTCATATTTGTTTTAAACTTTCTGTTAGAACAGTTATCATGTGATCCTTGATTTCTATCATTGGAGAGTAATGAAGAAACTTTGGTGTCCTGCTTCAATGATATAAATGTTTATTTGAGTATATACTGAAACAAAAACAAAATGAAGACTTGGTCATGATTCATGAACACTCTCTAGTACCATATCTTCAGACTTGTTTATCAAAAAAGATTCAATCAAACAAAAGGACATGTTTATGAATTTAATGAATTTCATATGTATGGCACACAGCTAGCTCATCCGATAACATGGTTATCGGTAGAAATTACTACATTATCACAAATATGGTGCCTGCAAGTGATCATATTTTTAGCTGTTTGTGCCTTTCATTGGAGGATCTGGCTCCCATAGTCCGAGTTAAACTTGTCGTAGCGATGAGCATGAAGATGAGCCGACGGCCTTGTGTTCTTCAAGGCGACTTCAATATCACCATGCATAATTGGTCCAACAGTTGGCAACTCTGCAAATTGTAAACATTCTAAAATGTCACAACATAGAAACATGAATTCATACACAGAGCAGCATCTTTAAGGGGTATACCAGTTTTCACAATCGCTAGAACTAAAGATAAAAGTATCAAAAGGAATAATAAAGATATCAACATTATAGTTTGCCTTCCCGAAGGAACTATTCATGAGACATTGAGACCTATGCATGTTTTGATTGATGTGCACCAACACTAATGCAAGGCATGGATGACAAAGAACCGAGCTAAAGTGCCAAGAGATTATAGTTTACAAGAGAATGAACAGATTAAAAAAAAAGAAAAGAAAATGCAAACATACCATCATCGGGCACGATATCTTCTTTCTGTCTGAAGCACAAGGATTCGCAATTAATTTGCATCAGCGGAACACTCTATAAGCTTCAAACAAAGTGTAATCTTAACCTAATAAGTGTCTTAACATACCACACAACTTTTAGGCAGTTTCCATCTAGTCAAATTTTAATGTATACGACTGAGAGTTTTCAAGGTAGAGTAATATATTGAACTTTTTAAGGCATCACATGAGCTGTGACTGTTTTACATTCCTACTGAATATATGATGGCAGCCAAAGACCTTCTAAACCCGCCAGAAATGTCTTGATTTATCAATGTGAGATATGATCTGCTCGAATATGGGTCAAATACAGTTTCTACCTCAACAACATATAAGAAAAGTCATTAAAAAAAAAAACATATAAGAAAAGTCAATCTGCAAGAGCTTGACATAGCACCATCAAGTATCTATTATATACAGTTTTAACAGGGTATATGTCATGGAGACTGTCTAAAATACTCCGTAGTATAATTATATTGACGAAAGTATTGAGTTCCATATATTTTTAAAGGATCCTTTTCTCAAGACGACGAAGCATGGCAGCATCCAGTTCCCAGGGAAGGTTTGTTGCTGCTAGCACAAAGACAAGTTCATCTGTCCGAGTCAAACCATCCATCTGCAATCAATTCAATCATTATTATGGATCTTTTGGAATTGAATTATATATGTATCAAATATGCAAATCAAAATTTACATATAAATAATGGATCACAAAGGAAAATATGAATCATCAGCTTTGTTAACTACTTGAATTTGATGCATAATTGAGTCTCAACTTGTTTCAAGATAAGTGCTATTTTCCCAATCTATGAGATGACATCCAGGAATAAGCAAAATAACAAAGTTCTTGGATTGCAAAATGATCCTTTGAGAATTTTCTCCTATAAATCTGACTCTCCTCTACTTATTTACATAGTCTATTTTATTTGTTTTTCTAGTTCTTGCTCTTTATCTTCATCTCGTGAACAACCTTACCCTTCTGAAAACAGGGAGGTTCAGCCAAGTGCAAACACTATCTACTACTTCACAATAGATAAGAAGTATAGGTAGTGCAACTTTTTATTTATTCAATTATAAAGAACTTAGGATTTCGCCTTACAGTTCAATACTGGCATATCCACCATGACCAGGTTACATCGAAGAAACAAGGTAAAGGCGTAAATGTAAAACCTGAATAAGTAGCTCAGTCTTGAGGCGCCTGCTGGCTTCATGTTCACTACGTGCTTCACCACGCTGGCTAATGATTGCATCAATTTCATCAAGAAATATAGTTGAGGGTGCATGATACCTAGCCAGCTCAAAGAGCACCTTAACCAATTTTTCAGAATCACCTGTTGCATGGTGCAAATTAAGAAAACTCAAAAGAACAGAACGCTCTGGGAGCTCCTTTTACTTATGCAGCACTTGATATTGCCAAAATATTGTGTTTATTCTTTGGAAGCTGTTACATTTAAATGATCTGACACCAATTATCATATATCGACTTATGTGTTTCAGAAATGTCAAATTGAGGATAAAAGTTTGGTTACATTAGTTTGCCTTTAAATTGATAATGACAAGACAAAGTCCGGTTAAAAAATTAGTTTGCCTTTGTAAGTGCAAATTGATTTACAGTGAAGTCTTACATTTAGACAGAGTTATTGGATCAGCTTGTTTTGACCCATTCTCGTCTTACATGAACAGATTTGTAACTTAGTCTTTTAAGCTATTAGAGGCTGCTGACTTGGCACTCCAGGGTCGGTATACTAACGAGCCTTTACAGAACATTTCGTCCTCCGTCAAAAGACTTTATAGGGTTACCCATTATAAAAAATTTCCAAGCCAAACATGATTAACCTTGGATATCCTAAGATTTAGGATCCGGAAAGAACATGCACTCCGATGGTATAAATAGCAATCAAATTTTACTACTTATCAAATCACCCGTTCAAGGGTCGGGTATTGCATAGAAAGTCTCGTTGGACAATCATTTAGTGCTTACCGCTTTATGCAACATAATTTTATCTGAAAGAGGACCAACTGAGAAAAGATAATCCAGCCCAATGGAAATATTTATGCTATGGGGGGTAAAGTCTATTATTCTAAAATCATAATGAGCTAAACCCGCTCTCTAGAAAACAATCAGAACAAACCAAATGTCGCAGAAACACCCTTCTATCATGGAAATGGAAATACATTGAGATTCGCAACATACCACGCCATTTACTGACAATTGATGATGCTGATATATTGAAAAATGTAGTATTGCACTCAGTTGCAACAGCTTTAGCCAGCATAGTCTGCAGATATTCATTAGGTGTGTGAGACAAAATCACAAAAGCGCACTACTGAAGCAAAAACATTACTCAAACTTATCGAGCACGGGATCGCTGAAATGTAACTTGAAAATGGCCAACAGGGAAATAATTTACTTTAGAAGAATCATGTAACTCAGTATAATTTTGAAGAAGGCAGAATACTGAAAAGGTCGTAACAATCCAAATCTCTGTCCACTCATAGTCTATAAAAATGGAGTTGGAGACATGAAAGGAAGGATGGGAAAGTTGATATAATTTTAGCAACATGCGAAAATAGGAAGAAAGATTAAACACCTTTCCTGTCCCTGGAGGCCCAAAAAGGAGAATTCCTTTCCATGGTGATAGAAGACCAGTGAAGTATCTAGAACACAGAAAACAGAATGCCTGATCAAGATATAAATTATATGCAAACTTCAATCCCATTCACACTGAACAGGTAGCGGACCTTTCTTGTTCGTGGGTGTTCGAGAAATGAAAAATGACTATAATTGGGATTTATGAATTACTTTTATGTGAATTATATAGTTGTTGAAAAATATAAATGTTATAAAGGATAGCTACTAATGTCGTAGATCAGCCCCTGCCCCAACCCTATCATAACAATAGAACAACAGTTAAGAAAAATACATGTGACAAAGGTAATACTGTAACAGGTTATACATGTGAAGGAGTTTAATATCTTAATTGTCTAGGCTAACTTCATGTAGACCACTTAGTGGAATAAGGCTTGGTTTGGTTTATTGTCTAGGCTCACTTAGAACGTTAGAAGCATATCTTACTTGGGATATTTAATTGGCATGACAACAGCCTCTTTCAAGAGCCGCTTCGCATTCTCCAGTCCCTTAATGGTTTCCCATTTAACATCTGGACTCCCACGGATTATATCCCTGCCATGAAACAGAACAAACTTCCTCATTTCAATTCAACCATTGCAGAGAAAAATCTGTGATCAGCTACTAGAATTCGCTGGTCAAGGGGTTAAGAGCTACTCCAGACGATAATTACCTACTCAAACTTTCTGCTAATGAACGCATTTCTGCAGATTCAAATGGAGGCAATGGGGATTTCTGCCTGAAAAGAACAGGATATAACATCAGTACTTGCATAAAATGGCAAGAAATTCAGCAACCAACATAATATGAAAAAGCCAAAGTTTTTGTCCATTTGTAGTTAACTAGTGCAGCAATAGGGGATCCCTACTGCTTATTTCCTTCTCTTACTATTGTAGCAATAGGGGATCAAACTCCCTTTCACTAGATGTTAAACGTACAAAGTAAAAGAGGCTGCATCTGATTATTTATGTCCATACTATTGACTATTTCCTGCATTCTGATGAGACAACAGCTGAGGACAATAACACCAAATCTTCTACATTAAATATGTTCATCAAATAGTCATCAACTATATGTGCATTGAGGTAACTCATAATCCATCCTTCCCCTTTCCTAAGGGATGTTGGTCCAATTAAGTTCAATGCTTCATTCTTGACTAACAAATAATATTAATCTATGTTATCATTTTATTTTCTGGAATCCAATGCCTCAAAATATAAGTTATTAGGGCACTACATCGAACAATATTGATATTGCTACAAAAGTCCAATATATAATACGGCATACTGGAATTATTTGCTCAAAGAATCTTCTTTTCAATAAATAGTAAACCTCTTCTAGGATTGGAAAGGAGCCGTATTAGATTTCTAGAGGAGAGTCAACTTCTATTGGTTTTTAACATAAAACAAACAGTTTTGCATAGAGTGTATATATTATGTTTATCAGTTTAAGGTTATGCATAATTACATTCAGAAGAAGATAAAAGTATGTGTCATTATTTTTAACTAACTACGAGCACATCTAAGAGAACAAAAGGTGACGAAAAAACCATACGGCTTTTCGTCATTTCCACTTGGCAAAGCTCCATTTTGTTGTCCGCGATCCTAAAGAACAAATTATCACACTATTAGTAGAATTTGGAGACATTATATGTTATCAAACTAGGGAGCTGAACAGAGACATCGTTCATATAGCCGACCCCAATTAGTGAATAAGTCTTGGTTCGGTTTTCATGTGATCAAACTAGGAGTACCTGGTTACGGAATTGCTCGTAAATCGACAACTCGGGTCCATGTGGTGCGGAATTTGATAAAGTTCCATTACTTTCCACTCGACCAACTCCAGCATTATCTTCTTCCTTGGTTGCTTTCTTCCTCCCAAACTTAATATCATAAGACAACTTAAAATCCTAGATATAAACAAAAGAACAATCTCTATAAATAATACATTAACTAAGGATACCCTTCTTCTATAAAGTAAGGAACAATCTCTATAAATAATATTTATTCTTCTGATTTTTAATTCATTTTTCTTTTTGTATTTTGCTGCTAAAATTTAACAAGCACATCATACTTACACTTCTTATAAAATAAAAAATCAACATTTAAATTAAGTTAAAGAATGGCAGCATTTATTCAACAACTATAAAATATTAATATTAATATTAACGTGTCTCAATGACTCTAGTATTTAAGCAGGGTAAGGGGATAGGATAGGTAGGTAGTGTGACGAGCCATTTTAATTTACTTGATAAAATGAACCTGAAAGGACCAACGAGTAGGCATAGGATCCTCCGCCATTTCTCAGATTCAGCTAAAAAAGGAAGAGAGACTCAACTACTATTATTACTATTTCTCTATCTTCAAGTTAAACACTCACATTTAGACAGAGAGAGTTGACTCATAAAGATTCCAGAGTCAACGCATTTGATCTCAAACTTAATTACTAGTAATCATCAGATATTTTTTGTAACAAGGTAAGGAAAATGATAAAGTGGGAGTAAGTATACTAGTAGCTACTCTTTAAGTACAGATGTAAGAGGAGAAATTTTGTACAGTAACTGCTCAATCAAATGGTTATAAAAATAACCCTTTACCTTTTTTTTAATTAAAATGACACATCCTCTTTTTAATTTACTTTCACATGATCAAAATTTCTTCTTTCCTTTTTTAATTAACGAGCATAAATTCAACGTATTATCTCTGCTTTTTCACTCTTTATCCTTAATAAAGCCTACTTTTTATTCACGATTAATTGTGATTTTCGAGCAAAAGAACTTTGTGATATATTTCCAATATTAATTGTGTTCTCTAATAAAATACTTTTACCTCGAATTAGCCTTACTTTTTAAACCTTTCTTTTTCATCATTCAAAATACCACCACTACTACCCCCCTCTTATCAACCCTCACCCCCACCTCCCACAAAGAAAACAAACCTTCACCGCTTCTCTCACCCCAAACAACCACCATACTCCCCTCCCTCCCCACACAACACAGCCTCCCTACCCCTATTACCACTGTCACCCCAAACTCCAACCCCACTATAATGTCATCACCAACATATAACCACCACCACAATCACCACAAAACAACCCCCCAATCACCACCACAACGAATTGAAAGTTTGAAACCCTAACCCCACCACTAATTAAAATTCATAGAAACCCTACCCCCAATTTTTATTTCAAATTAAACCGAAAAGTGGTGGGGGGGTCACGGGCTCGCTTCTGCAGGGAGGGTCATACTTCCGTAAAGGAGGGGGGAGAAAATCAAGGGGAGAAATCGTGGTGATAATGCTGGTAAAGTATTTAAGACGACGGTGGTTGATTTATGAAGCATGTGGAGGACGTTAAAAAGCTGCCATGCTGCCAGAGTATTTGTTTCAAAAGAAGCAATAAGGCTAGTTATATGTTTTTTAAAATAAAATACAATTTAGTATTTTCAAAAGTGCCAGAGTTATTTTAACAAAATAAAAGGGAGTTTTATTTTTCCAAAGATTTCCATCGACTACGTTATTGCTCCAAATTTTTCACGTAAGAGGCTCTAAGATAGATGTGGAGTAGATGTCTTGGGGTGAAAGCTTTGAAATTACTTTTTTGTCCACGTTCAAATGTAATGTAAGCGAGTGTCGTACACGTTCGAGTTGTTTTAGTAAGGGCGAAATATGTACGATCATGTACCTTGTACGGTCGTGTCTTGGAAATAGTATGATCCATGTTTTGGGAGGGGAAATTTGAAAGAAGAAAAAAAAATATTTCTTAGTATTTTAGTTATAAAACTAGCATCAACTATAAGAATTATAAAAAAATATCGTCTTGTATTTTTTGGGATAAAAATATTCTCGTATGTATCTACTTTATCTATTTATCTCATGTGTAATTACTTGTATCTGAGAATGTATTTTTATAAAAATATGATAAAATGTCTAAGTATTTTTTGAAATTATATTATTTCTTGCAAGTTTTGATAATGCTAAAATTGCAAAATTAATGCTAAGAGGTGTTATTACTGCAAATTTCCCATCTAGGAATCTTTGAACCGGGTTTTGATAAACTGGTTTGTTTGAAATATAGTATTTGGTATTCCTCGAACCTCGACCTCAAGAACAATGCCTGACTACTATTTCCTCCTAGCTTTTTTACTCGACATCCTACCATTTTTACTTCAATTAAGCAAGAATTAAGAATGTAAGACATTTTATTTATATATCCTCAATCAATAACCAAAATAATAACTAATAAAGATTAAACATAAAGTAGCTTTTATATTCACTATGTAACTTTTTTTTTAAATCAGAGATACAATTCACTGCATGGGGATCTCAGCCCCCAAACGATACATAAGGAAAAAACTTCCGTAACGAAATCAAACAAACATACACAACTCAAATAGAAAACAAAAGGGGAGGCCCAAAAGAATCCGTACCAAAGCCTAAGGCTTCGTCTAAAAAAAGAGCGAACATCATCTTTTGGGCCCCCAAAACGGGGCGGTAGCTACGCATTACGCGAACCCGTCCAAATTTAATCGTAGGCGACCAGCCCAACAACCAAACCTTAACCCACAAAGGCCCACGATCCACAACAACTCGCCTAAGGCCCAAGTCAATACTAGTCACCCAAGGGCCATGAAGCGAAACGCCCAAAACCGCTCAAGATCAGTCAACCGGTCAAGTCACACAACCCGCCAAATCACCAACCGTTCATACCCAAGTCAAACCCGGTACACCAAGCGATTCACTCGCGAAACGGCGCCAAAACCAAGTCATCCAACTGCTCAAGTCCCACGACGCCCAAATTCTAACCGCTCATATTCCCATCGCCAAACTTAGTTTGAACGATTCGAAAAGCACATGGCCGGCAGAAACACCAAAAACACCGGATTCATCAAGAAAACTCAATCAAATCATCAAGAAACAGCAAAACTCTGTGGAAATTGAAGTTCAATTCACGTAAATCGTGATCCGCGCAATCAAACCTTATCCAAAACCCAATCTTGCAAAACCACACTAGAACTCCACTGACGGCCACGGTTGCCGGATCAACCTAGAACCGCCAAATCCGCCCCAAACATGAAGCACCACCACCAAATTTTGCTAGAAAACAGCCCTAAACAAGGAGAATTCTCAAGCAAAAACATGAAAAATCATCAAAACATCAAAAACCACGGCTAAGAAGCTGAACTCACGAGTCTTGAAACACCAACAAGCCGCACCACCAACTAAGCAATACCACAAAGAAATCAAGAAACTCCACAAATTCATGGCGGAAGGGAACTTAAACATCATGACCCAAACGAGAGGAAGATGAAGAGAAACGGTGAGAATTTGGAGTAGCAACCGGAGAACAACAAACACATAACCAACCTTCAAATCATTGGGGGGCGAGGTGGTTAAGGCGATGAACATACCATGAGCAACAACAAAACCAAACCAATCCCAAAAGCTTCCTCCACCATCGGATCACCAAACAACAAACCGCCAACTTCCAAAAAACAACCAACTCGGCCAAGGAATGAAAAAGAAAGGGGGAAACCAAAAGACCGCGGCAAACCCAAAGGGCTCACGACACAACCACCATCAATTCAGGGGGCGGGTACGATGCAAGTGAAGCAAAGCCTTTAAGCAACCATAAAGCCGTGGAAGAACACCAATCTTCAACATCATCAACCCAATCGATTGGGGTCCAAAAAGGCATCAATCGCCGATTTAAATGAATAAACCATTGAAAAGATGAGATTCAAGAAGAGGATCCAATTATGCAAGGCATAAGAGGATCCAAATCAAGAAATTGCTTAGGAAGAAAAGAGATGGAGCGCCAGTTTATAAGCCGGTATTTTCCTGGGAGATAAATACATTAAGTAGGGACTTAAAAGAAAAAACTAATAAAACATTGCATTAGAATTCCAAAGTGACAACTATTTCAAAACAAAAAAAATTTGCTAGGATGTCAAGTTAAAAAAAAAATCGGAGGGAGTATTAAAAGTTTATTAGGACCGAATTTTGTGTGCCTCAAGGCCTCCAAAATAAATTCTGTACACCAAACTCACTAAAAATAACACCGAGTCACAAGGAACGACTTGGAAATTGACATGGGCTAGTGGTGTTTTTGTTTTTGCAATGTTCAAAGGGTTGTCTACATTTTCATGATCAAGTTATATTAAGATGAGATGGCTATATTAAGATATGACTATTTGGCCTCTGCTTCACATTTTGAATGGTACTTTTACACACTTCTAAATGTGGAGATCATAATCAAGAACATGCAAAGATGGATGCACAGATGAATTAACATCCAATCTTGAAATTTCTAATAAAGTCAACAATGTGATTCATACTACAATGGTAACAACTATACATCGATATAGCTAGTTAGAGTAAGAAACGAAACATAATTTGTAGTTTAACAAGCAAAGTCCAAAACGTCAATTGAATTGAATTCATTGAATTGAATTTGATGAAATAATTCGTCAAGCATTCAAATAACAGGTGACCAGGAAAGCATACTTATGAGATTCTAACTAAAATACTTTACAGCAATCCTGAAGATAAACAGCCTAACGTAGACTACTGACAGAAACAATTCAATTGTGTAGCTACATTTTCTGGTCACAAAAATCAAACTGTAGAAATTGCCCTTGACACTTGGGATAATGCATCATCAAACTGCTCATCTTCGTGTTTTTCGTCACACAAGCTTGGTGCAATATATGATCTGTAAACTACTTCCATATTCGGAAGCTGCTTCAGTTCTCGCGATGCTACCTCAAGCGCAATGGACTGGAAAAAGCGGTAAAACTTCTTGCGACAGATGAATGCAAAGATAAACGACATTATTGGAAGTGGAATAAGAACTGGGGTGTATATGAACTTCTTCACTCCGAAGTAACCAAGCATTGTCAGTTGATACAGTATCAACGCTGCTATGACCCTTGTGTGCATATGAGGCCACCATCGGCCATAACTCTCGTATTTTGGAACATAGACATTGAGTACCTGTTGAGATGAGAAGTAAACATGGTGTCAATAATGACTACGGTATGCTGAATGGTTATAATGTGAGAAAACTACACATTCAACCAGACCGACACTCTTTTATTATATGGGAGTTGTAATAGATTCAAATGATTATAACGTGAGAAAACTACACATGTTAGATGGCATAGGCAATATGACATCCCTACAATATCTAGAAGGTTGCACCAAATAATATTGCATTTATGTTGAGCTGCGAACAAGAAGCAAACTTACCTGGTTTCGGAGAATGAGCCAGCCTAATGCGAAGTACACCACACCAAATGGAATAATTATAGGTGCTATGACAGAATAACAGAGAACGATTGTAATTATCAACAGGTCATTAGGTACTCTAGTAGCATATCCAATATCACCAGGAGCCCATGCTTCTTTAATCTCATCTTCAGTTTTGCACATGTACTTGCACTTCAATTTGTATATTATAAGAGGTATTATACGGGAGAGTTCAAGCCCATACCCTACAAAGAACCTGAACCAAGAGTATCACAAGATTATGTCACATCACATAATGAGAGAGAGAGAGAGAGAGAGAGAGAGAGGCAGCCGACAAACACCACCATGAAGAACAAATTCTAACAGACCATTTTCATCATTTCGCAACAAATTTTATGACATCATATTGATGCTTATGTATCGGTGCTAGGCATGACGGGATATATAACCACAAACAATGTTGTGAAAAATTTGAACACACTTTACTTCTTAGGTGGACACAAATATATAACCAGATATTCAGTATCCTTGGGCTAGCTGTAAGTTCCTAGGTTCAAAGAACAGGATGGAAGTTCAAGCGTGGAACAATGGTCAGTATGGTACACAGGTAACATAACATTAGGCCATGTTGGATATGTAACATTATCATTTTATGTCCGAAATCAGAATAATTGTAATATCATAGTTGCACCCCTGGAAGGAAAATGAATGATAAGTAAAGAAGAAAACTGATACAACAAAAAAACTGGAATCTTACTTTAGAGCCACAAAGGTCCAGAAGAATGTTGCATTGCCTGGAAGACTGTTTGCAAGCATTGGAACAAGGGAGTTTGGATCTTTCTCAATTTCCTTCAATGAATCAAAAAGGGTGCCCCCAATCGTTACACCAATAAAGACATTCAAAACTGAGAAATAGAAATATTTTCCAGACGCCGCCCTGCTTGCATGGCTCTCTGAAGGAATACCCTCGGCCTTCGACAGAAACAGAAGGAACTTTGGCAATAATGCGAGAAACAAAATAAGTGCAAGCTGAGGTAGGTACGCTTCTAGCACTGTCTTAATGGCTTGCTGCTCAACAATAGGCTTTAAGAATGGAAGAAGTTTCCTCAAATTGTCCAAAGTTGTAAATGCCGATATTACTCCAATCGGAATCATATAAAAGAATATAGTCAGGAACACAATGAAGTATATGACGTATTGTCGTATCTGCCTTTCATAGAAACCTTTCTTGAGATTGTCCCGCAATAATTGGCAGGGTTCTGGGGCATCAAGAACCGTCCATCTATTGACAAATGGGGCATGAAGACTTTGAGAAGCAGATGCAGCCGTTACCCGATTGGTGAAGAACACAAGGGCTGAAGGTAGTTGTTTCTCTTTAAGAGTCACCTTCCGTTCAGCTTCTAATTGTGGGGTCGTCTCATTAATCTTCTCATTGTAGTAATCTATAGAGTCAACCTTGTTACCAACAAGACCAAGGAAGCCAGTTTTGTTTGTGGGTCTTATTCCTTCAGGGTTCTCCTTTTTTGACTCGGCATATATGGCTTCAGCTCGTGCAAGCTTCTTTCTGTATCCTTCCAGTTCTTCATATATTTTGTCGGCCTGATTGATGGGAAATAAAGTGAGATACATCATACATGTAACTGTAATATTATAATTATTTGATCTACATTTTCATTTCTGAACTAATTACCTTCTTATTTGAGACTATAGTACCACGATGAAGATAACAAAGCAATGTCGGACTCATAAATGAAAGAAAATGGATTAACCACTAATCAATTTAAGCTCAATAATACCCCCAAAATACGTGACAAATATGCACTAATCAAATTACCAAGAGAGAAAAATCAAGAGTGCTTCCACAGTACCTTCTTGTTATCGGTAGCGACCATTGATCTGTAGAATGTATCGGGATATATTGATTGGAAGTATGTATCCACTTGGTCCTTTATAGTTTCCCCATTAGCAGGGGGTAAATCTCTCACAAGGATGGCAAATTGCTCTGCTCTTATCTCTGGAGACCTCAGAGCCTCAGCTCGAAGTTTACAAACACGTTTATATGCTTTCCATAACATAAAATACGTGACAACAGAAACCCAATAGGTGGCCACAATAAATGCCCACAATCGTGTACTCTTTTCCTGCAATATAAACAAGAAAACAGGCAAGTTCAGAAATAACCAACATAACAGTTTTAGTAACAATTATTGATCAAAATGAAAGAAAACAGGCAAGTTCAGAAATAACCAACATAACAGTTTTAGCAACAGTTATTGATCAAAATGAATAGCTGAAATAATGCCACACATTTCAACCATTAGTAAATAAAAAAATTAAGAAAATTATCAAGACACGTACTTGAACTTGTGCCATTGTTAATTTGTCAAGTTCATTGAAAGCCTCTTCGCTAGTTGAATCGAATTTGACACCGGGAGCAGTTGCAGCCACTGGTAGAAGGACCGGTAGCAGCACAAGACCAGAGAAAAACAATATCCCTAACACTGCAGAAAGAAAAATACATGCTCTAATGACATCTTTGAAAGGATGCTGTAACTTTACTTAAAACTAACACCCTTCTCCAGATTAAAAAAATCTATTTTCATAAAGTGATGAAAATCACATACTAGTATTAATCAACATGACGATATGTAAATGTAACATGACGATAGTATTAATCAAGCATACTGTAAATTGAAAGCGAGAGAAGCATAATTAATTCATTTCATTTCTTATCTCTAATGGTTCACATTACATCTCTATATATAGAGTTCTAATACATTCATTTTATGAAATAGTAAATACTTAATATTGAAATACTAACAATTATTCTTAACTACTGATCACATTACTTTGCTCTTTATCACACGATTCACTCACAGAGGCCATTTGTACACTCCCTCCTTGTGAAAGATACTGTCCCTCAAAGATTTAATAATCTATAAATCATGCGAGAAGGTTTAACTACTTGGGATTCATTATCGATTGATATCAAAAACTTCGTTGAAGTTTACTTCCAGCATTCGTTTCAACTCACCTAAAAGTGTTCTCTGACTCAAAATTCCATGATAAAGAAACAATAGAGCTTCCATATCATATCTTAAGAATACCTACAAACTGATTTGTAATGTCTTAGAGTTTCTCAAATTGAGCTTGTAAACCAGCCAACTCCACTGGGAATTTGTGGAAATACTTTAGAAACGTATATATGCGTGGCTGGAGATTACTTAAGTCAGTCCTATAATCAGTACCCGAAGAAGATGAATCGAGCATTGCTGGTGAAACATTTGCACATCCAAGCATTTTGAATTTTTTTTTTTAATATGATTTGCACATGGAAAGTTCTATTATTTTGAAATATTTCTTTCAAAAATACTTTATTCTTTTCATTTTTTGTCACACTGAAATAAAATTCTATTATCCTGAAACATTTCTTTCAAAAATACTTTAATTCTTTTCATTTTTTGTCACAATGAAATAAAGTACCTTCCGACAAACTCATTAAAATGTATTATGTACAAGTACAACTCAAGAAAAGTAAAATATTTGGAAAACAACAACCCCAGTATTAGCCATTAAAGGATAAAACTTAATCCCACAATGGTCAATAATAATTGGCCAACTTGCATCATAAATCACAATTACAGGCTAACCAACAAAACCATTCTGAGGTTTGAGTTGTGAACTAATTGGCAAGGTTGAATTTGAATCTCTATACATAAGTGTACATCATAGATTAAAACCAAACCAAACAACACATTATTTAATTATTCAACTAAGTGAGGTCGATTATAAGAATATGAATACGACATCTTCATTCAATAAATATAATTCTTTTATGCATACAACATAAATAGGTAGTGAAATAAACTAAAATCTCTACTATACTAGTAAGAACAAAAATTCAAGATGAAAATGATTATGTACCAGTGGAGAGGAAAACAAAGTAGACAGCTGAATCAACACCAGAGATGTTGATAATATCAGCTTCAGATGAAGACAATGATTCATATATCCATGCAAATGGGTTCCTGGTATGCCTTCTACTGCTCCCTTCATATGGATCCATACCCTTAAGGATCCTATTGGGATAATAAATCACTTCATTTCCTTGCCTTCTTGATAACCATGAGAACAAAATCATCAACACAACAAATATCACAAAGGATGTTATTAACGAAGTCAAGAACGAAGAAAAATCCATTCTTGGTTTTCACAGATTTCCTTCCTGCTACTCAAACCTGAAAACACACAAACAAATCACAAATAAAACTCCAATTAGTAGTTTCAAGTTTAAACTGACCCAATAAACTAAGACAATGAAAAATTGCAAATTTCTAAGGAAAACTGTAGAAATAATATGAACAAACAATAATAAACTGTAGGAAAACTGATCAATAATAAATTGTATTGAATGATAATAATGAAGGTGATGATATACATGACATATTAACCTAGTCGGTTGAGACATTTTAGAAACCATCATCACACTAAGGTCCAATCTAGGTCTGACATATAACCTTTATAATAATATTACAACATGTACAATCTAATACAACCTAATCAAAACAAAAAGCCAGGCCAAATCTCAATAATATTCAAGAATACAAAGAATCAATCTTTTGAGATACCTGAAACGAAAAATCAGAAATAATGAAAATGGAGACAAGCCCAAGTTCCTATTTCCAAAGAAAAAAACAAGAACGTGAAGACAAAATTATAATATTCATAAAATGACACAAAAGAAAATACTTAAAGCTCTCAAAAGAGAAACTGAAAGCTATAAATAACCGTTGGAAGAAGATGTAATAAAACAGTGAGATTTATTGTGCTTTGAAAGCTCTCATGCATTAAAATATTCTGTACACAATATTCAAAAGAGCTTATCTATTTCTTTACTTTGAGATATTAAAAGTAGGTAATATGCTTATATTTATATAGATGTTTAGTAGTTTAAAGTATAAGTAGAGATTGAGAAAGTCAGAAAAAATAGATGAAAATGATTGATGAGATTTATGATTTTGTTGTGAAAATGAAAGGGAGTTTAGAGAAGCGAGTGGAGTCTGTGTGAAGAACGTGTAGAAATGTCCTTATTTGTCTCAAAATTGTTGTCAGATTTGTTGCTTCTTCTTTTTCATATACGTGGGACCGTTTTAATTGCTTTTGGATAAAAGAGAAAAGAAGTGTTCTGTCTCTATTACATCTGTCGGCATGTCTGTGTTTTGTAAGCTGCCCGCAACCTTGCAGTCAAAGCTACAATTTCCGTTTGTACTTGGTTTACTTTTCTTTGGAAGAAATCAAGGGTTTATAATTTGACGAGACTGGCCCATATCTGGATATGCCTCACGAGAGAAGAGTTGCTCAGATGGTGACGAGCGCTACCTATTGGGACCACCTATTTATACTTTCAGATTGCCTATGTCATTCCTTACAATCAAGTACATTGTTTTGAACTGCATTTTTACTATCTATAATATCTTCACTAAATTTCAATACTAACTTCGATCGCCGGGAATAGTTCGCTACTGCTCCACACAATCACACTTCAGCATTTACTACGATCAAGTCTCGACTCACATGACAGACTAAACCTCCTTTCTCCACCCCTGCTAGCGGATCCATGCGAGAGCAGTTGTCCCAAACAATTCACAGGAAAACCATTTCAACTAGATTGACAAAAATAGTCGAAAGTCCAATCTTAATAAAGAGTCCAAGAATGAGAATTCTATTAAAAACTCGCTAACCTTAAAAGATATAACTGACCATTTATCAAGTTACTGCCTCGAAAAGGGATTGAAAAACGAATATGAATAATACAAACATATTTGTTCATAATTCATAACCAAACAACCCGCTCAGTGACCACTCACAACCCCTATATCCAACGGATATTGAGGTTGAAATACAACGGCGGATAAACGTCTTTAAATGTATAATGGAAAGAACAAGATAGCCATCCAAATTATACACACCATTCAAAGCATGAGCAACTTCGTGGAGTAGCGGTCTCACGGAAACCACAATACGTAGAGGCGCCATTGCTACCGTAGTACCTTCACAGTACTGCATCTTCAAAGTTGATCCCGCTACTCAAAAGCTACAACAAAAATTGGCGGATATCAAGAAGGTAATGAAAACATTCTTGCCAACCGCCATGCCTAAAAAGGAGTGTAAAACGAAGATGTCATTCATAGATCTAATGGACAAGCTATCGCTTGTGGGTTTTATTTAATTGCTCACCCAATTCAATGGCACAGGGGACCCCATTAAACATTTGCAAGGGTTTTTGGCTAAGATGACTATCACATCTAACGACCCAAACATATATGCGAAGGCATTTTCGAACATCCTAATGGATGTGAGCTGGATCGTATATGGCTCACCATCGTTCATTGATTCATATCAACAAACAACGAACGCATTCATTGCTAAATTTGGATTCTCCATACAAGCGCATCAGGATGAGAGGGCGCTAATGGACATTCAACAAAGTCCTAATGAATCCCTTAGAAGTTACTATAAGCGGTATAACGATATACTGTTAACCATACCAGAGGTAAATAATAAAATAGCTTACATGGCTTTTTATCGAGGCCTAACATATGGAAAATTGAAAAAGGCTCTAATTCTAGAAATCCCGTTGTCTAAAGATGAATTAACGGCGGTATTCAAGAAGGACCTTCGAGATGTAATTCGTGAAAAGAGGACGACGAGGTCACTGCTAAAGGCACCGATTGGGCAGTAACGAAAGAGACAAGTGGGGTAAAGTTCCAAAAAATGAAACTATGAGCCTTTGCCCCAAAAATGAGGTTCGATGTATTCAGTGACCAGCAACGGATGGATTAACACCATTAAGGGTGTCTATAGCGGACGTGTACTCCTAAATTGCAAAGAACTATAATTCAAGCCGCTGCATGGTATTAATTCTAAAGTCAAGAGATAACTCCCTTATCATAATACCATCGCGAGTACGGTCATTTATTAATAAATGATGAATTCCCAATGCAGTAAATTGAGAAGTTAATTGCGCGATACTCAAAGGAGTTTATAGGAATGAACTCGAGGACTCACGCCAACCGCAGGAGCCCTCCTTCTCGACAATCGCCGGATTAAACAAGCAGCCACGTTATGCCTCAATCACCGGGCATATCGATAATACTGGGTCGTATTCAGGTGGCGATCTACTCTAAACTCCGTAAAGAATTATGTTTGTATTGAGGTCTATTCCCTTAATCAGGCAACCAACCTTGTGGTGTCGGTGAGTAATTAGCTTCTCCTGATAAGGAATCACACGGATGTAGTTACCAAACGAATTCTATGGCTATAGCTCCCATAACCGCAAATTTTACTACGGGAGTTTAACGTTAGTTGATACAAGAAGTTCTGCGGATATACTATATTTGAGCACCTTCGACAAACTGGAGCTCCCACGCAGTCTTCTACAACCGCTCCATACACCATTAACAGGATTTATGCCAATTCGCAGCGGCTGGGGCGGTCACATTGATTTCATCAGAGGGTGGTACAGCGTGTCAACTATCAGAGCTCAATTCACAGTAGTGTATATCGTGGATTCTTCGTATAACGGGTTGATAGGACGACCCATACTAACCGCATTAAGGGCGATAGTGTCACCTGTTCATCTCAAGACGGTTCTACCTGGGGCGGCATATTGGGGTGGAAGCCAGGCGATCGAAGAGAGCAAGGATATGCTATCAAATATCTGTGCCACCACCGAACCGGTGGCCGACGTGATAGAAAGCGTAGAAAAATCATACGGGAGATAAACACGAAAAAGTCGGGGCATTTAATAAGATAATTCACCGAGAGAAAGTGAAGTCGAAAAAAGAGAGCCTACACCTTACGAGGAGGTTCGATGTCTCTTTAAACAAAAAAGAATAAGGAAAAAGCCTTCGAATAGGCAATGGTTGTGAGAACACAAGCGCCGGTTAATGTACTTCTGGGTGAAGAGAGTTTCGAGGACGATTCAGACGGGAACCCGAGTACATGTGCCGTGGATGGACCTAAATATTATACATAAGAGTGGGCGTTGATCCAATCTTCTCACTCATAAAGCAAAAGAAGAGGCTTTTAATGACGAAAAGAATTTAGCCATCGTGTGGTGCCAAGAAGAAATCCTCATAAAGGCACTCCGGCAATCCACTAGCTTGAAATTTCCTGTGGATCGCAGAATGCGGCCGTCAAAACCTAATCACAAAATGGCGGACGTGGACGATTTACTACCTAACAAAGCATGTGCTAAAGACTTCTACCCGCTACCTTTGCCGGGGGCGCCATGGACGGCAACAGGGGCAATTTATGTCTTTGATTTTATGGACGCCTTTCGAGGATATCACCAAATTCGCATGATCCCCGGCATTTAGAGAAAAACCGCTAACACCGAAAAAGTACGAAGCATTGGCTGAAAGTTGATGCCGTTTGGACTAAAGAACGCTGAGCCACTCTACCGAACGGTAAACTCCATATTCAGATCTCATATGTATTAATACGAAGATATACGTGATTTTTTACATGCTAGTCAAAAGCAAGACACGGGCGGATCACTCCGAAAATCTCAGGGAAACCTTTAATAGGCTAAGGGAGAGCCAATTAAAGATAAACCCTCGGTAAGTTGGTTCATTCTGGAGCCATCAAGAACAACCTAGGGTACATGATAAAATGAAAGTGGGAATTGAGCCCAACCTTGACAAAATACAGGCGCTATTAAGCCCAAACAGTTACAAAGATGTCCAAAAATTAATAGGATGTCTCGCAACCCTCAATCGCTTTATATCAAAGTCAGGCGAGATGAATATCCCATTTTTCAAAAAAATTAGACGCATGTCAAAGCGGGAGGTTTGGGCTTGGATGCAAGAATGTAATGAGATTTTCGAGAGTTCGAAAAGATATGGATCATTTCAATTTCTCCTAATCAAGCAGTGAGCTGCCATGGGGCTTGTATCCGCCATTTCGAGCATGGCAAAGAAGCCAGCGCTATTTCGGTAGTCGCGAGGGGGTACAAAACCAATATATTGGTTAGCCACGCTAAGAGACGCTAAGAAAGGTATCCCGTAATGTATTAAAGGCGCCACTTTGGTAATCTCGGCGAGAAAACTGACGGCATATTTTGAATCGCATCCAATACAAACAAGTATTGCATCAATCCCTAAAGCCGAAAGTATTAGCTACCCAATGCTTGTCGTGAGTGTTAACTACTTGGGCAATAGAATTAAGCGAAGCTCGATATTCTATGTCCCCGCAATCCTGTCGTGGCCTTCTGCTCTATTTAATTTTGTTACCGAATGTAACGCCTAACCGCCCCCATTATACAAGGGCCAAAGGCTGATGACCAAGCCTTGTTCAACTCCGGACAGACAGACGTGACGGTGTTGACCACGAAACCGCATAACCTTGTTTTAATGATGACTTAAACATTGATTTACTATCTAACATATGTGCTTAAGTGATTTAATTCATAGGTATGTTAGAAAGGCGCTACGGACGTTTAAAGTCGACACCGATATCAAACAAGCACAACAATATCAAGGCATCAAGACAATGAAGAAAACGTCATGAGCTTCAAGGTGATTTTGGTAATGCCAAAATACGTAGTACGGGTAAGATAGAAGAATCAACCATACAAAGCTTCAGCGGTTAATGGCGATGGGGTTAAGATCGCTCAATCTACCGCTAATGAGTGACCAAGAAGAAAAGTTCACAACTAATCAAGATCGGGAAGAGACCTAGTCTTTGGATGCAAGCCAAAGATTAGGTAAAAGCATGGTCAATCTTACTTTACTTTCTTTCCTTTGATCTCGACAGTTCTTATTTGGGAGATATTTTTTCAAATATTTTTTACTAAAAGATCTTAACCGCTTTTCAATATTTTTAAGAATGTTTGTCAAAAGAAAATATTTTGAAAAATCCGAATGTGTATAAACTTTGGGGTTTGAATTCATTTATTAAACGGTTTGAAAAGAGTCAACACTTTTTTAATCGCCTAAATCGGAGCCATAATCTAAGTCGTGGAAATACGATTTTAAGCTCATTGTGTCTCCGCTTCCATCGGCACTCCGTGGGTCTCCCATGAGGTCTCGATGATCCAAGCGCTTTTTGCTGTTTTTCTTCTGTTTAGACCCCATCGAGACCTAGGCTCGACGAGGTATCGATGGGTGTCAAAAAACTGTGCCGCTTTTTGTCCTGCTTTAACTCCATTTTCTCACCCCTTTAAATACCAAATCTTCCACACTCTTCCCCAACTTTTCCCAACACTCCTAAATGTTTTATACTCATTTCTCATCTTTAAAATATCAAATCTCTCTCAAACACATGAGCTTTAATTGTGGAGTTATCAAAGAGAGTGAGTTTGGTTTGTGCTAAACTTGAAATGAAATGGAAACCAAAGAGCATTCAAGGTGTTTGATAAAATGCTCAACGGGAGTTCAAGAGCTTCAAAGTCTTATCTACTCAACAAGGAGTTGAACAAGCTTCAATGTGCTATCTACTCAATGTAAGGAGTTATAAATTGAGCCAAAATGTAATCCTATTGTAGCTCATCAGGAGCATTTAGATCGGGATAAAACAACAATCTCTATTCTACAAAAAGAGATGTCCCATTGGGTTAGGATTTGTTCTTTATACTAGAGGCTCGAGGGTCCGAGGTGTCATGAGGCTTACTCAAGCTTGGAATCGAGTGATTGTCAGAGTGTCAGGCTAGTGCTCAAGCAATAGGACAGAGCGCTCGAGGGTATGAGTCAGATTCTAATTTGATCGGGGTCAAACTCGCTGCCCTCGGGTTCTTAGTGGCGATTAACGGTAGCTATGAGCTAAGAGTTGTAAGTTGGCTCAAGCCACCAACATTTGAAGAAGCGCCATCTAGTGGATTCTGTAGCGAAAGCCTGGGCGCGAGTGAGCCTGGGTCGGGACAGATTACCGAACCTCGTGAAAATACCGCACGAAGCTCGTGATCATCTTTCCCTTACTCTTTTTACTTTATTGCACATATTATATATATGCTAGAATTGCTAGGATTCGATTATATGCTAGTTTATACGCTTTTATTGAATATGTCGGCATATAATTGAATTATTGTGTTAAATTGAATGTCGTTTAATCGAGCTAAAATGTATCATCCTATGTCGATCTTAATTCCATATTCATGATTATAATTTGATTTGGATCAATGAACTTAATTCGTTATATTCCGCACCGATCAAATCATAATTAAACTTCGCTTATCGCTAGTTAATATCTTAAACTCACCCAAGATATCTATGTATTGAATGGCGGTATGTTTAATAGATTACTATGATCGATCAATACCATGTAATGACTTAATCGTATTATGCACGGCAGCTTAATGCTAATATCGGGATCAAATGAAGCTTTTGATGTTTTATCGCACATAGCGATTGCTAGACTGCTTTATTGTTTCATTATATTCAAGATTATCATGCTGCTAATACTACTTGTACCTCTATTCCGCATTTGTTTTACAAATCTGCCAAAGTCGACAATGAAACTCGAATAAAGTTCAGATAAGCTCTAAAGCCAACGACCTCTTAGTCCTTTATTCACCCCCCTCTGCATGACGCCATATAGGCTAACAAGTGGTAACGTAGCGGTCTCTACATATTAGACTAA
Organism: Lithospermum erythrorhizon; assembly: GCA_019722365.1. Lineage (NCBI taxonomy): Eukaryota > Viridiplantae > Streptophyta > Magnoliopsida > Boraginales > Boraginaceae > Lithospermum > Lithospermum erythrorhizon. The sequence goes on along the minus strand of JADFUC010002406.1, from coordinate 268,839 downwards.
CAACTCAGAGTCGCTCCTAGCATACGACGCACCAAATGTGAAATTATTTGCCTAACATGATTATATGTTTTAATTTGACGTTAGGAATCACGCTAGTGAACGATATGCTACATGTGTTTGATATTTTATATGCTTTGACATGTAATAATCGACACCACACACGCTAATTGATTTATACGCTTTGCTAAAGCAATGACATTTGGCGTTTGAGTTCCGCCAAATATATTTGAACTAAATTGTATTTTTTAGACTCAAACATTAACCCAACGGACCCAAAAAAGAATTGGGTACCATGCTCTTAAGTTGGATTAATGCTTAGGTCAAGTGACGGCTTCGGGAAGATATGACTGCTGTGAAATGTATCAAGAATTATGGCCGATCACACCATGCCTCGGATGGATGGCCAAAGATGAGCTTCAAAGTTGGTATATTTAAATATTTGGTTATTTTTAAGTGTTATATGTTCTTATGTTCACAGCGCTAAATTGTTAATTCATGTCCTTTATGAATTGATCGGTTTTATTTTTGCTGCATATGACTTTAATGCAAACTATGAACACGTGAAGTTAACTCATTATTGAAGTTGTATGAATCGGGTTAGAAGCAATGTGTTTCAAAATGATTAAAATATTATTTTCTTTACATTGTACTGGTTGTATGACAACTCGACATGCGGCAAAAATATTTTCAAAAACTCACTAAAAAGGCTATTCATGAAATTGAATCTAAATTTATATATGTTAATATATTTCATAAATATTTGTCTACCTGACGACATGTCGGTTGTTTGGCTTTAATGCATGTTCATAATTTTAAAAATGCCTACATGTCATATTTAAAAATGAGCAATGCGCTTAAATGTGAAAAAAATCAAGATTTCATGCGCCGATCAGAATATCTAATCGAGTCTTCGATGTTCGATATGCTCATTCCCGTAGTCATTCGCTTCCATTATGTTAAATTGCTTTATTCCAACGGTTAAGATGAATCACTTACGCCTTAATTGATATTCTTAAATGGATTATCAGCGAATGAAATGAAATATGTTATGTTTTTATTTCAAATGTGTATAAAAACATATTTCATAAAACTTGTTTTATATATGATTAGTGATTGAAATAAAATGTAGAGCCTAATTGTAATATGTTATCTACTAATCCAAAAGGATCCAAAAGAATTGGATACCTATACCCACTCGAGCTTAAACGCCAGAGGCCTACGTATTTAACTCATGAAAAGTGGAGGCGGCTTCGAACGGAGACTAAATGTGAAAAGCCCGGAGATAAACCTCACATTTGAGTCACGAATTATTCTGACATGCTGGGATTGAACAACGAATGCACAAAAAGAAAAATGGAATGCAAATCGGGTGATTTCTTTCTAATCTTTTTTTGTACTTCAATATTAATAAGTGCCAGATGGCTTTAGTATGCGCGCTAGTCGTTGTTCTGATGATTCGAATGCGCTATGTGCCGTAGATGGCTCGGATGGCCACTAGGACATAAATTGTTCATATGTGCTTAACTTGAGGTTATTTGACTGGCTAAACGAATTTATCATTTTTCAAAGATTGCTCGATTGGGACAATTCGTTACGTGTTTTTAAATCTTAAACTTGATATACTCTTGTTTAAACACAATTGGCTTATCTTCGCACATATATCTTAAACGAGTCTTTGATAAACCTACTTGAACTCAATGATTATTGCTTGCGAGGTTTGATTACGCGATCAGACATCTCTTTCGCTTTAAATGAATTTTCTTTTAAATGGACGGTACAACTTAAACTTGATTGCATCTTACTTTAAAACTTCGATTTTAAAATGCTTTCCTTGCCTCTCTCTCTAAATGTTAAATGTTTCAGGCGGATTTCCAAATATGTCTGGGATGCTCCTCGTGGTTTTACGCTTTTCCTGTGATCCTTACATGATATATACGCCACGCTTCATTTCTTACATGCTGTATGTCCTAGGCGTGATATCATGAAATAACAACATGGAAAATGTGCTCATAAATTTTCCCTTATTGAACATATATTTTGGGTTTGAGAGTTCCAAAATTCTTCTTACATGTGTGTCTATAGGATGTAAATGCTCTCTTGGTAGATGTTTCACATGTTCTTGTTTTCACTCCAAGTTAAAAATATGATTTCCATACTTTTCTTCTCGAACTTGGTATATTTTGGTATTCCTCTCCTCGCGTATTTATTCTACATTCTTGAAATTCAAAGTTGTGCATGTTCTAGTAATACTTAAGATTGAATGTTGAATCATTTATATGCATTAGTTGGCGGGGAGCTTGCTGCTTCTTTAGGCTATTTTTAAAATATTTAATGCCCTTGCGCGGAGTTTTGTACCTAAAAAAGACTTTGAATGTCTCCCTAACTCATACGTGACTTGACACATATTTGTTGACCATAAGTATATGTGTTTGGGTTAAAGCGTGATTAGAAATCCTTTTAAAACTCGCGAGTTACTCAAGAAAACGCTTTCTCAAATAACGAGATATTCATTCTTGGTTACGGGTTAAATTTTATCAGATGCCTAGCTTTATATTGTTAATTAATGTAAAAGGCTACAATTGATGCTTTAATTTTTAATCTTTTATAATCTTGAACTTATCTTGTCAATCATGTTTTTCTATACTCTTATTATTTTTCGACACTCTGATAAGAAACGAGGTCCTTTGTGTTTAAAACTATTTTCTCCGCTTGCTTTTTCCGCTTCAGAAAAGCTATTTCAACCATGAGCATTCTTGATCTTTTCAAGATGGTCAGAGTAGGAACTTTTTAGAAAATAAGGCGAGGAATGTGCAAAAGGTTTAAATGTGCATATGCCTATTTTATTTTTAAAAATTCTTTGGCTATCCGTTGTATATGTCAAGTTTAAATGCATTTCGGATTTACACGTGTTCTAGCCAATAATGATTTGTTTTTATGTTTCTACTGGCTCGCACAAAGATTAATGGATTGCTTTTTCATGATTTAAATTTTTTTCCACTTCTGTACCTTACCTTTCTTTTGCATTTTCAAACACGCTACCAACATCGCTGAGTATAATCGAGCGATTTGAAAATATTAACTTCAAGATACGCTTAAACTTTCTTTAAACTTGAGTGCAAAGCTTATTGTGATCGCTCCTGTATGTCCTTTTTAATGGTATATGCAAACTTTCTATCGGTAGTGGGAAGCCCCTACCTATCTTCGATAGGAGTAATTCATTAAAGTTGGCTCAACGTGTCCAAATCGCTTATCCCTGAGACACCGATTATTAGTCCAACTCTGCTTTAACAAAAACCATTTACTTAGTTTTCACTTTTCTTTAAGTTTTGTTGGAAACCACTCTCACAGATGTGACGCCATATGATTTTAAATGTTTTCGCTCTTAAACGGTATAATACACACCGTACATATCATCTTTTGTTCCTAAATGGTTGCCCAATGAACTGTAGATCGCAGTGGGACCTTTTCTTGTTCAAGGTGATATTGTACTTATTTCTTGCCGTCCCTAAGAGAACTTTGCTCGGTGGATTTAATTAATAAACTCTACGATTGTCCTTTTTTCCGATGATAACTTTCACTTATTCTCTTTGAGTTTTTAAACTTTTGATAACGAGAATTGAAGTAATATTTTATCATATGTCAATATTCTAAATTTATTTTTAAATGACATATGTTCGACATCACTTGTTCAAATTTTTTACCTTTTTGGTTTGAACCATGAAAGGGATTATGCGGTGATGCTGTGATACACTCTGCAATAATATGCTTCATTGTATATCTTTTTCTTAAAGTATGAAACCATGTTAATGTATCACCTTACATGTTTATATGTTTTAACACGAAGCCTCTTTAACCATGTCTATCAGCTAATTTTTCTAACGAGACACGCTGCTATACGGCATCCATCAAGGCTAAGTATGTACCTTTTTTATGATTCAAAAAGTGGGGGAGAACAAGTCGTTGATGACATGAAATATGCCACGCTAGTATGCTTAAATATTTTATTTTATCTAAAGATGCTAGCACAAAGCAAACCATGTCTCCGCGCTTAACCTTTACATTGCTTATGGACATTGCTTATCAATGTTTTGTCATCATCAAAAAGGGGAGTTTGCTGACTACGAGTCCGCATACCTTGTTTTAATGATGACTTAAATATTTATTTACTATCTAACATACGCTACAAGTGATTTAATTCATACGTATGTTAAAGGCGCTATTTGACGCGAAAAGTCGACACCGATATCAAACAAGTTAATAAATATCAGGCATATCAAGACAATGAAGAAATGTCATGAGCTTCAAGGTGATTTTGTAATGCCAAAATATGAGTATGGGCGAGATAGAAGCAGTTAATCAACCATACAAAGCTTCAAAGTGAAGAATGGGCGAAGGCTAAGATCGCTCAATCTACTCGCCTCACGAAAAGCGACTAAGAAGAAAAAGTTTTCACAAAGAATCAAGATCGAAAGAGATTTGAAGTCTTGACGCAAGCCAAAGATTAGGTAAAAGTTATGGCTTGAATCTTACTTTATTTTCTTTCCTTGATTCGATTGAAGTTCTTATTTGGGGAGATATTTTTCAAATCATTTTACTAAAAAGATCTTAACCGCTTCAATATTTTTAAGAACGCTTTGTCAAAAGAAAATATTTTGAAAATCTTAATGTGTATGCAAATCAGTTTGAATTATTTTATTAAAGGGTTTGAAAAGAGCTTTCAACACTTTTTAATCGCCTAAATCGGAGCCATAACGAAGCCGAAATGCTATTTTAAGTTTCATTAAATCGCTTCCATCGGCACTCCGTGGGGTCTCACGAGGTCCTCACGATCCGAAGCGCTGGTCGCTTTTTCTCTCATAGCTTAGACATCGAGACCTAGGCCTCGATGAGGTTCGATGTGGGTGTCAAAACTAGCCGCTTTTGTCCGCTTTAACTCCATTTCTCACCCCCTTAAATACCAAATCTTCCAAACTCTTCCCCTTAACTTTCCTAAACAATTTAAATGTTTTGCAAAGAGCATCGCCATTTCTCATCTTTTAAAATACCAAATCTCAAACACATGAGCTTTAATTGTGATTTATCAAAGAGAGTGAGTTTGGTTTGTGTTAAACTTTGAAACGGTAGAAACGGGAAAACTAAAGAAAGATTCAAGGTGTTTGATAAAATGCTCAAAACGGGAGTCTGGAAATTTCAAAGTCTTATCTACTCATCAAAGAGTTGAACAAGCTTCAATGTATTATCTACTAAATGTAAGGAGTTGGTAAATTGAGCCAAAATTGTAATCCTATCAGAGCTCATCGGTGAGCATTTGTATCGATAGTAACAACTTCTATTCTATGTTAGATGTCCCATTAAGTTGATTTGTTCTTTTTTATACTGTGAAAGCTCGAGGGTCCGAGGTGTCAGCGAGGCTTTACTTCCAAGCTTGGAATCGGTGAGTAGGATGTCGTAGTGTTGAGGCTGCTGCTCGCTAATAGACATAGAGTGCTCGAGGTGTAGGAGCTGCATCTCCACTCACTGGGTTGGAAACTCAAAGCTGGCCCGGGTTCTAGCCGCGACACCTAGAAAGCCAGCCAAGAGTTGTAAGCTTGCCTGGGCTTCACCAACATTTGAAGAAACGCCATCTAGTGGATTCTGTTTAAAGCCTGGGCGCGCAGAGTCAGGCCGTGACGTAGATTAGCTTAACCTCGTGAAAACACCATGTCGAGCTTGCATCATCTTTCCCTACTCTTTACTTTATTGCACATATTATATATATGCTAGAATTGCTAAGATTCGATTATATGTTAGTTTATACACTTATTGAATATGTCGGCATATAATTGAATTATTGTGTTAAATTGATATGTCAAGTTTAATCGAGCTAAAATAGAATATCCTATGTTGATCTTACTTCCATATTCATGATTAGTATAATTTGATTCGATCAATGAACTTAATTGTTATATTCTAATTTCCATCAAATCATAATTAAACTTTATCAAGAATATCTTAAACTCACCCAAGATATCTATGTATTGAATGCGGTATGTTTTATTGATTACTATGATTGATCAATAGCCATGAATTAATTAATTCAGATATACATGAACAAGCTTAATGTTAATATTGATCAAAATGAGTTTTCGATGTTTTATCAGACATAGTGATCGGGCTAGATCGCTTTATTGTTTCAGCATATTATATCTAGCATTCATTCGAGGGTGTTAATACTACTTACTTATTCCGCATTCATTATTTTACAAATCAAGCAAAGTCAGACACCATTAAACTCAATTAAAGTTTCTCAGATGTTTTAAAATGGCCAACGACCTCTTAGTCCATTCACCCCCTCTAAGGACACGCCATATAGGCTACCGACGGAGCCCTGCATGGGCGAGTGCGAGTTCCCACCATGGACCACAAGCAGAGACAATGGAATATGATTTGCGGTTCAATTTCCCTACTACAAATAATGAGGCTAAATAGCTTTTACAACGAGCACTCTGATTAAAGTTAGTCAAATCCCTAGGGGTACATGAGGTTTTTGTTAGAGGATATTCGAAATTGGTAATAGATCAGATACGAGGATGTTCTGATGTAAAAAATGAAACTCTAATGAGATACCATGCAAAAGCAGTCAAAATATCTCAGAGTTTTAGGCGAATCATATTTGAACATACGCCAGGCATGGAAGAGCGCAAATCAAGAAGTATCAAGAGTGTACTGCATCCAAGCAACCCCAATAGATCGAGGACCCCATAACCAAGTATTTCATCAAATGGACAACTCCTTACCGATAACCTCAGTTTTCAGTTAAACTATAGAACCGCAACTTCAAGCACTAAATATACCAAAGTGGAATTATACGTAGTGTCTTCGGACGGTCCTCTCCTCGTTAATTTGTGTATCAACCGAGGATGTGCCTGGGCGTGTTAAGTGCACGGTGGATCGCCATGGGGTTGGCCAGTGGCAAAGATCTTTAGCCATTAAGATATGCAGCTGGAAATTATTGGGCCAACGCCAGGCATAACCGCTTATAAAAAGATGCGACGCTCAGCCGCCAGACAGGAATGCCCCACAATTACCCACCTTGGCCCTATCTCCGGTTGTGAGCCCAATTCCTTTCGCCATGTGGGACATTGACTTAGTGGGGAAATTGCCAAAAGAAAAGCGGTTTCAATTGCTTATCATGCCGGATTATTTGCAACGGCAGTAAGTCGCGCCCCCTTAAGAAAACCAAGAGCGGCAGAACATCATTCACTTCTTTACGAAAACATCTCGGTTCGGGGATCCCCAAAATAATCGTTTATTAACGCCCCTGGGCCAAGTGGCCAAACGCTAGCGATTTCATGAAGCCCCGGATCGAGCACGGGTTCGCCCCAATGTACACCAAATGGAACTGACAAGTAGAGTCACGTAATCGCATCATTTTCAAAGGAATAAAAAAAAGAAACACAATCTTGTTTAAATGCTGGGAGGTTCGGATGAGAATGATTAACTAAGAGCTACGTCACTCCACTCACACCAAATCTCACCGGGGCAGTTCCTTTTAGCCTGGCTCTATGGAGAGCGGAAGTCAGACATCTGCTGCATGCTGGCTTACCCACTTACAAAAGCAAACGTGGGTTCACGTGCTAAAGAACGATCAACGACTAAGTGGAATACCTCAATTTCACCGATGAATTGCATGTGCCACTATACAAATATTCTCAAGAATAAACATCCTCATGTGGCTCTATCTTTATAACCCAAGGGTCAAAAACCGCCGATTCCATTCAGAGATTTAGTGTCATGGTCAGACTGTGCTCCAACCTGCATGAGAAGAGCAAATCGAGTCTAAACGGGAAAGTATTCACTACAGGTAGCGGCCCAAACAATATTTGTAGCTTGGAGGAATCGAATGGAAACTCGGCCCCCGCTTTACTCAAAGATACCTCTAAATTATGCAAGCGTTTCCGTAATCGCTCTATGTGATACGTGAATCCGCATCTAAAAGTGGAAACCGCTCTGGCAAAGATGATCATTCTGTGAAAATGCATTTTCTTCAAGACTTGTTGCAATTTTAATACGCTACATCGATCACCGGCATTTGTAATCCCATAAGAATATTATATAAGGTCTGTAATAAAAACGAACTCATCATTTGTTGGTTGTAAAATAAAGCCTTAACGCTCTTTTAGCGATTGAAGTGGAAACAAGCTTTTAGATAGGTATAAACCTACTTGTTAAGCTGCTAAGAAAAACCAATGTTTAATTCCCACGACGTGTCGTAACAATTCTCGACAAACCCACGAGAAGCTGAAACAAAGCAAAAAATATAAGCGATTGTATCCGTAGACAAATACAAATGGATACGGGGAAAACGATTATAATAAAAGGATTTTAATAAAATAATCAGAAAAAAAGCTTAAGCGTAAAGAAGCTTAAAAACAATTGTTAATAAAACCAAAAGTAGTACGGAGTCATGATTACATTTTCAAAAAGAAGATGGTTTAGTCATTTGCCAGCTGAAGATGTTTAATTTCCTCATTTTTCTCCTTCAATACTAGCTCAATTGCATCAAATCGGTTAACACTAGACTCCGAGAGACAACCATAATATGTTATATCATTCCAACTATCCTAAATCATGACCTCTTACCAAACTATAATCAAACTTGTATTTTAAGAAACATCAATAAACTAACTTTAATTTCGTCAAAATCATTAAAAACTTACTCATGACGACGGACATGTGAAGAACAACCTCCTAGGATTATCTTTTATGGTTGAGACCAATTTGATGCACAATTTCATAACAATATTCTTGGTAAATAAATGATTTCCCTTATTCATTCTCACTAACATTCTAACATAGATTGGATTTAAGGTTGCTGAAAACAGGTTGACAATCAGTAAATTGAAATTAGGGATGAAATTAGGTTAAGTGATTAGTGGAAAATTCAATGTAAGGGATCGAAATATTTTAATTTTCGATCAACAGGTTCCAAATTTGTCCAAATGGCCTGATTTCAACAAATAATTGCACAAAAAATCCCATGTAAAATGAGTTAACATCAATTTAGCAATAGACTGGATGGAATGACTGAAATGGTATACTTAAGAATAATCCGTTGGTCCGTGGATAAAAGAGGTGCAAAATAGGTGGAATTCAATATTTTATTAACCCAATGTATATTTTTGCCTTTTGCCCTCATAACAATATCAACAATGGGTACTAAAAAGAATCGAACATGTCACATAATTCAATAGTGATGAGACGAGGAGCAAAATATGATTAGATATGTATGGTACTACTAAGAGAACCAGCAATAATAAGATCGTATTTAACATGATGCGATCAGGATCCAAGCTGACAAAATAAAATTTGGGTATGGCACAAATTTCCGTGGGGTAATTTCTATCAAGAATCCAAGATCCATACAAACATCTATGAAGAAGAAGATCAGTACGTCATACGTCCACACCGATCACATACACTAGCAGTAGAACTAGAAGTTGCGCCTTTTGGCTTCTCCAGTTGCATCTTTGGTAAATCATGTTCGAAAACGTCGTGGAGTGCCTTTGACCCTTCTTGCAGCTCAGCCTTACTGAAAGATCAGAGTAGATTTAAAAGCATTAGATACCAGAGGTGCCGACGAAATTCATGAACTTTCCTACAGTAATTGATGACATGACAGAACTAACAACATCGTAATGTAATGATGTCAATGACCGGACCTCTAGTTACCTTATAGAGAGGGGAGGAGTCAACCGAATGATATTGCCATGAGTAGGCTTAGCAAGAATTCCTCTCTCCTTCAGTTTCATACATATATCATAGGCATTCACAGGATACAGTGTCTTTTCGTTCACCTCAACAGCATTGAATAACCCCCTTCCACGGACTTCTTTTATGTGGTCAGGAAATTTATGTTGAATTTCATAGAGCATATGCCTGAGTTCCTCTCCTAATTGAGCAGACCTGAGGCAAAATAAATACAAATGTATTATACTAATACCACCCCATGAAGAAGCTATAAACTTATCAAACTGGGTGAGAGTGAGCAAGGCACCGATCAAACCTACTTACACATACTTCCAGTTCAAACGTGTACATGGTTTAATCATTAGACATTCAAGTTCAGTATCTATTTGATAATTTGAAATTGCTACAACTACGAATGAAAATACTTCAGTAATTCTGGACTCAAAAAAATATATTAAACGAATGCTATTACATGCAATAGGAAGTGCATATCCTTCCAACCAACAATTGCATAAGTAGGATCTATTAACAAAAGTTATAATGCCTATAAATCAAAGATCAAAGAAACAAGTTTGTACAAACCACACATAGTCCTATACTCCTAATCAATGCTTTAATCAAAAGCTCAGTTTATAGAACTCTGATCTTTTTATATGATACTAGTAATAAGGACGGTAAATTGTTGTCGTAATTTACTGCTATAATTATAAAAATGAACATAAAAAAATCGGAAGAAATATATACTGCTGATTATTGTTATAATTATAAAATGTAGCATAAAATTATAGTAAAAAAAAACAAAATTATCGACAAATATACTTTTATATATTTTAAAGAAAGATTAATTTCATTTAAAGCATCGCCTTACCTCCTTCTCACGCTTTCCTTTTTCGCGCTTCTCCCTCGCTTTATAAGACAGATACCACGTATTACTGGCATCACGTAGCTTATAATCAACGCCTCCAACACACATGCATAATATTATAAACAAGTGAGACACCAAAAGGACGCCACAAAGTATATATCTGTGACGAAATTCCTAAAAACTATAAAAATCGTAAAATCGAAAAAAATATTCTCTACATATTTTAAACTTTATTATCTAAAATTCAATTTCATTTTAAATCGCCAAAATTTCTCCATATTTCGATTTTTTATTTTTAATTAAAGCCGATATCTTCACGATCATCATCCTTATCAGCATCAATTTTACTCTATTTTGCTTCCTTGGTTGCTTATCATTTTTATTATTTGTCGATCGATTACACATTTTTTCTTAAAGGTACATTTTTTTTATTATCTATAGTTATTTACTCATAATGATTTCAAATTAATTGTTTGTCTAAACTAAAATAATATTAAGCAAGTCAATGTGAATCTTTTGATATCTTCTCTAACAATTTTATTGCCCAAATTAAGAACTATTATGCATAGTTAAAAGTAAATAATAATATCACTGCTCTACTAATTTTAAAAATTAATTACGAATCAGCTCAAAAGATAAACGCGTTTTAAGCTTTTCATAACGATCTTATATTTGTCAAAGCATCGCCTTGAATAAGTGTCTCAAAATGTGAATTCTTGGGCTTTGTCTATTGGCTGCCCCAGATTAACGTATCACAATCATTGCCGATAACCTCCCATTTACATTTCCGTACATTCAACATATGGGGCGCAAAAACAAAAACAAACAAATGCAACTATCACAGGACATTCAATAAAAACTAACAAAGAGTTTATTTCATTGTGAATTTTAATAAAATGAACAAACCTGGGCTGTAACGCATTTAAATCTATTAATACTTTTATAAAAATATACAAATATTTAAATACGTATAAATATAATTAAATTATTATAATAAAATAAATCTAATAATAATAATTTAAAATATCATGAAGTTTTGAAAAACAAAATAAAATTAAGATACATCAAGCTTAAGCTACTATTCGTGAATTATTATTTCATATATATTAATAACAAAATATATCCTAAGCAAAATTTATATGTTATCGCATAAAAAATTAAAGATCATTATCCTCTACCAATAAAAGCTCAACTTCAGATGCTTCACTCACAAATTCGTGAATCACACCTTTAAACGGATTCTTTTTCTTTGGCAACAGAAACATATTCTTTCGAAATTAAAAATAAATCATACTGGCTTAAAATAACGACAATAATGTTTAATGCAAGATTATAATAAAATTATACGTACGCTTAACTTATATCGTCTTAATTATAATTTCAATAAGATTTGCATTTTTAATACGTGAAGACAACCTTCATCACTTGAAAGATTGTCAAATTTGAATTTCTATTAACAATCTTCTAAATTGGGACTCAACATTTTCATCACGTATAATCATTATTGCTATAATCTTGGTGAATTTGCTTAGCAAATATAAGTTTACGTACGCAATCACGATATATTTATTTTTTCTAGATACAAATTCTTCTATTTCTTATAGTAATACTTTCAAGACAATTCCTAAGACAATTATGATATTTACATTCTAATACATTATTATTAAAACAATTATGATCATCTAAGAAATTAACGTATCCCTATATTCGGTAGAATCTAACTAAATAACCAATATAATTTTTCAACCATTTAAATATAAAATTATGAATACTATGCATTTCAAATTTCGTTTCAAAAGATCAGAAAATTTTCTTTTTCAATAATCGTAATTACATAAGCACTTAACCACTAAACAACGAATACTACATACCAAAACTCATCTCTACTGGGGATCGCTCAATTTCTGCTCAATACCAACTTTTTTAAAAACCAACCAACAAAACTTAAAAATTACGAAACATCATACTACCTCCATCTCTAAGGTTAATTGATTTTCTTTTTAAATAGCTAAAATTATTTAAAAGCTCAACCACCAAAATTTAAATTTTATAAATACTAAATTTCAAGACTATCTCAAAAGCATTTGGTTAAATTTTCTCGCTCAATACTAAAATTATTTAAAACTCTCACCCGACAAAACTAAAAAAAATTCATGAAGACCAGATATTACCTCCAATCTCTAAAATGTTCATGCATTTTTTTCAATATTAAAATTATTTAAACTCAAACCACCAAAATTCAAAATTTATGTAAATATTATATAATGACGTCGTTTCTTAAAAGATCGCTCACTTTATTTCAATAGTCACAATTATTTAAAAATTCCACCAACCAAATCGATAACTTATTATTATTACATACTTATTACCTTCATGCCAAGACGAGTTTTTCAATAATTAAAATTAACAAATTTTATAATCTTAATAATCGATATATACAACTTTCGACTAATCAAAATTACTATATTAAAAGTTAACGTGTGTTTCTGAAAATATTATATGCCGCATATTTACATAATAATATAACAAAAATTATCAAGTATTTAATTACTGTTTGTGATTAATTTTTAAATTCATCAAATTAACAAACTTATCATTCTAATTTATATACATAACATCGATTAATAACAAATTATACTTTCTAATATTTTTAGTAAATTATGTTAAACATATTAATACTTTAAATATTTTCATCAGAGTATTATATAATACTCCGTATTAACGTAAAACAACGCTTTATGCTTCCTATTTCTTCATATTAAACCTTTAACGACATAATGTAGAGTTTCCCTCAAACTTTCATATTAAACATTACTTATAAACGACTTTAACTTTATACTTCTTCCTTCCTATAAAATTACTATACGGAATTATTTAGCTATAAGATCAAATTCTACACGTTTCAAACAAAAGTTTGAAAATTCTTCAACTTTGATGATTGAATTGTTAATTATAAACTCAATTATTTTTATGCAATTATAATTTTTAAAGAAAAATATGCAAATTCTACATTAAGAGTCCTTTTGCTTAATAAAACAATTTACTGTAATTAATCATATATTATGTGATTTGTATTTGTAATCTTTAGTTTAATTAAAATTTATCAAATACTTTAAGCAGATTTTACCCGTCTAATCACGAAAAGCAAACAAACTTTTAAGTTAAACTCTTGCTTAGATATAGATATAGATATAGATGATTTGCTATATTTAGTAGTACATTCCTTTAGTATTTCTTTTCCATGCCCTTGAACTTAATTTCCAGCATGATCATAAACCATAAAAAATTGCATCAATGTTTCTTTTCCATGACAACCCTTTTACTTCAAAAAATTCAGTCGAGAAGGCATTTTGTACATCATTCCCTGGAAATGCTAATGATTGGCAAAATAAAATTCTCATTGAAAAACACACCAGAACTGGGATGAAGTTCATACAAAGGAAAAATGATTATCTTGATTACTTAGGGTGAATGTTGCACTCCCTACTAGTTTGAACCAAACAATCTAAAAGCAGGACGTAATCAAGGTACCTCTCAGCAAGCTTCTCTTCCCTCAAGACATCCAGTGATGCAATAGCAACTGCGCTCGCCAAAGGATTTCCCCCAAAGGTGCTGCAAATGGTAACATAAAGCAGATTAGCTGATTTCACATGGAAAAGCTGATATTTAGGACAATAGTGAACCTTCCATGCTCTCCTGGCTGGATGCAAAGCATAACATCTTTGTTGGCCAACACAGCACTAACAGGTAACACTCCACCACCCAATGCTTTTCCCAGAATCTGCACATTTTGAAAACCATTGTAGTATAAGCTATGTCAACAATAATCGCTTAAATATTTAATTGTTAAGTACATGGGTAGCTAAGAGTATCATATTTTAAGAAAAATACTTTAATCATCATGACAAAAGAAAGATATCAAAGAGGTCTACAGGAAACTCAAACAAGAATGCAATTTAGGATATTGATGTACCCAAATCTTAATTCAGGCAGATTATTCATGAAATAATGTCATCAGTACCTACATTTTGTCACACTATGATCTACAATAGTACATCCAGAAGCTAAAATCACTTAAGTTCTCATTCTCGAAGTACTGAAATAAATTCATGAAAACACAAGAACATTATGGTTTTTATGGCATCAATACAGGCCCTGTTGATATTGATTTGCAATATACTACTGAGATGTACACTCAGCCATGGAAGTCCTCATTCTCTTGATAGAGAAAGTGTGTTTACCTTGACATATTATCATTTTTTGCAGAGTTGTAAATTTCATTAGTTCTAAATATGTTTAATAACCAAGACATGCTTATGGCAAACTGAACACACAATGTACCACAACATCAGGATGGACTTCTTCCCAGTCACAAGCAAGCATTCTTCCAGATCGAGCTAACCCACTTTGTATCTCATCAGCAATCATAAGAACATTATATTTTGAGCAAAGCTCCCTAATGGCTTTGAGATAACCATCTGGTGGGACAATAACCTAGAACAATAAAGGAAACTTGATCAGTGACTGAAATCATTGTTCATTAAGAAGCCCAAGTTGCAGTTTCAATGTTCAGGACTTCTTGCTTGAAATCGCCAATTACTTGAACTTGTTCATAGGATAACGAAGCACCAACTTATCTCAGGAGTATCATGTGATACGATATGTTATATTGACTCTGAAATACATAATCCAATATATTATATTTACTCGTGCATCATGATTTTTACAGAGACATTGAAGAGACCCATTTCAGAAGATACATACCCCTGCCTCTCCTTGAATAGGTTCGAACAAAAAGCCAGCAATCTTGTCTCCTTTATCTGAAAGGTGACAACTATAAGCATCAAAACATATCAGAAAGTTTTAACTGTTCACAATGTGCAATCGATCTTGTTGCAGACCTTTAAATATTTTCTCCAGGGCAGATGCATCGCCAAAGTCAACTTTCATATTTCCAGGCAACAAGGGCCAGAAACCACGTGTAGCCTCATTGTCACAACTCATTGATATAGCTGCAAGAGTCCGACCATGAAAGCAACCACAACATGAAACAATAATGGCCTGTGAAGAAGAAAAGGCACATCAATGCTAGAAAAATAAGCACGACATTGAAGAACTCATCATTCAATGACGTGGTCAAGTTTCTAACCTCATCTTTTGGAATATTCTTCTTCATATACCCCCATTTCCTTGCTAATTTCAAAGCTGTTTCCACACCTTCTGCACCAGTATTCATTGGTAATACCATTTCATATCCAAACATGCTGGTAATACGCTCTGCTAGTAGAGGAAATTTGGCATTATAGAAGGCTCTAGAACTTAGGGTCAGCTTTCCAGCTTGCTCTGATAGAGCTTTCATGATCTTTGGATGACAATGTCCCTGCAATTAAAATTATCAAATTTAGAGGGGTGCCAGAGTGACATGTAACTACAATCTCATATCAGCTTTAAGGGTTCAAAGCTTAGAAGGAAAGGTTTCTCACTACTTCTTTAATGTTTAATATAAGCACGAAATACTTTAATATAATGCCTTCAGGAATAAACATTCCAACATGTATAATAATGAATGCTCTCACTAGGTGGGCGTATATAGTAAGATCAGGAAAAATTATCATAACTTGTTTCTTCAGAAAAATGGAGTTTTCACCAGTTCATTGTAAATAAAGGAGGGAAAACATGATTGTTTCTTTAATTTCCACACCTGATTAACAGCAGAATAAGCAGAAAGAAAATCAAGATATTTTTTGCCTTCTGGATCCCAAATGGAGGTTCCCTCAGCATGAGAAAAGACGACTGGAATTGGATGATAACTGTAAACATGAAAGGAAAAAGGCAAATCAAGAATTGTAAAACCCTGAGAATCCAACTTGAACAATCTGATGTCCAAATCAATGAAATGACTGATCCTTCAGTGAGTATATTCAAAAGGTTGTGGAGACATCAGACATAGTTCTCACGTATAAATAACTCACTACAAATTGAGCCAGAAAATTTTGCACAAAAAAATTAACACTAAAGATACTGTTCAAATTGAACTCCACGGTCATAATCATGGCACCAACTCAATCCCAACGAAAAGTAATTGGTTACACAGGTCCAAAATTGGATTTATCTTTTCAGCCGATGGGAATATAGTCCAGAGTGCCCATCATCCGAGGCATGCTACAACGTATGCCTCGCCTGCTGCAGTAGGGGCCTGATTGTACACAACCTTACCAATGTGATAATAGAGAGATCGCTTCCGAAGCCCGATCCTGCATCGAAGTCAAATACTATCTACTAATTCCTGCCAACAGAGGTTGCAGGTGACAGACATCTAACTGAAAGCGCGTTGGTTTATCTAGCATTATATCCAAGAGTCATAGATTATAAACTTTGTGCATGCGATTTGCATCATTTCAACTGATTTAATCCGAAAACCAACCCGACAACAGAAAATGATCAACAAATCAACTCAAAGAGAAAGGCACATAGATATTTTGACAACATCCCAACAGTCAACATGTGTACATGCACCATAAACATATTTTTCCAGCACAAGATTATTTCGTAAGCATGATCATTATAATCATAACTATCGCAAAATGAATTAATCTCACAAACCTCAATAACCAGGACATAATAAAATCCAAACTTTCCCATGAAAAGGACTCAAAAAGTCTATTTTGCCAATTTCACCACAATCTACAAGTGAACATGCACCATAAACATCTTTTTCTGGACAATATTACATGATATTACATATTTACATTAACCAAGATTATTAAACAAACACGATCACTACAATCAAAACTATTGCAAAATGAAATAACCCAACAAACCCAACAAACTAGAAATAATAAAAATCAAAACTTGACCATCCATGAAACCTTAAGAGCAAAAATGATCATATAAAATTTTACGAAAATTAAAGGGTGCTCTTGTCAATCAAAACTACTCCCTCCGTTTTTTTCAATTGTCATCTGTTATAACGGGGGAAGCGAATTTGCTATAACAGATAGTTTTAAATTTTAAGACAAGGAATTATGTAAAGTACTAAAAATAAATAGACAGATATTTTAACGTGGTATCCCTAACAATGTGTTAGACTAATCCAAGCACGCCACATAACAGATTTCCATTATAAATTCGAGGAACAGATTACGTACTCGGCTAAACTGACTCTCGCATTTGTTGTAAACTATACTTTAAATATAGAATAACATAGACTATACCAACATTTCAGATATATCACAAAGACTCGCATTTAACAGAAAAACCCAAAAGAAAAAAATTCAAATTTACATTATTCAAAAGAATATAATAACAAGACTTAAACTATTCAAGAACCCTAATTCTCTATTCTATTGCTAATACACTCAGATTTTAGGATTGGAAACTCAAAACCAAGTGGAGGGGTATTTATAGACCCAAAACCGCCTAAAAAATATTTCAGAACCGCCTTAAAATCACCTGCGTCGGGACTGCGTCGGAACTTGTCATCACCCGAACAAGTCCCGAACTTCTCTGACCTGGGAACAGCCGACGGCCGAGACTCTCAGTGTGCCCCGACCTGGGCCCCTCGACTGTCACGAACTTTGACTGTCCATCGCTAAAATGGATTGAAGACATATATTCAACAAATCTCCATCTCGACTAACTCTCCACGCATAAATGTAAAATCAAAAACTTCCTCATAAGTGCACCGTAGACACACGAAATATCGACGCTGGCCAGATAATAAACAGATACCCGAAAAGACTATATGTGACAAATATGTCCAGATGAACACCTGTGTAATAGATAGACAATATTTATCCGCAACCTTACCTCACATTGCCTCACTACTCCGACAAATTACTGTAACAAATCAATTGGCAAGTCCAACCATCGCCGACTACCCCTCGCCGCGTAAACCCCGCCCACTAACCTGATATTATTTCACTACTAATAAACATCAACCCCTGTGGTAAAAAACCGAAAATTTAAGCAAATTCAAAGTAAACCTACTTTTTATTCCACTAGTACGAGAAATGCAAGTCATGCACCTCTCTTCCAAACGTCAGATCGAGCAGCCCTTCCTTGATCTCCGTAACCCCGGTTGACGAATCTCCTCTAACGACAAATTAAATAATCTCAATATCAAAGAACATATGACACATACGAACCGAATTCCTCTCGCAACTGTGAAACATGAGCTAATCCCTTTCCCATTGTCGTATTTCCTCAAAAAGTACCCAAACGGTAGCGCCCTCCGACGCTCCACCGAAACCCTCGAAGCCACTAAAGTATTTCCCACCTAAAAACCCTCGCTCACTGCAGTATTTCCCACCGGTAAAGCGATCGAGAAGCCGCCTCACCGACTCAACACTACCGACTCCACAATTTGACTGCTCCACCTATTTTCCTAAATACTACGAAGAACCGACACATCAAGTGTAACATACAAAGTACCACACGCTTCACACATTTCAAAAATCATATCCCTAACTATTGTAGAAATCAACCTCCAACACCTTCCTCCTAAGAACCGAACCCTTCTTGTCTAACCCACTTTCGAGATAACAAATTGTAGTCATGCTAAGCATATGTCTAACCTTGCTCAATGTGTAGAATCTACTCATCCTCGTGTCTTAATTCTCGACCGGAAGCACCTCAACCGCCTGGCAGATGTACCCATTAGCCACCGAAACGATGTCACCATCCAATCGCTTATGCGCTGAGAAGCACTCTCCTAAGACAATATACGATACTATACTCCGGAATCCGTAACTCCACCTTATCATGTAAAATGTACGAGCATCGCTGAATTCAAGGCCATGTCCCTTCTCGAGACGCATACCACCGCCGGCACACCCATACCACTGAGACTTTTCCATTGCACCGCCTCCTCTCGAATACATATCGCATCTAACTTCACGATAGTAGCACACATCAATCACTCCCTCGGATCCATCATCGGCCTCAAGCAAACTTCTTTCCGATGTAACACGAACCCGACTAGTTGTTAAGCAAGAACTAACGCATCATGAACGTCCGAACTAAAAACTTTGTAGCAATTTCCTACTACGAAGAAAGTAAGTAATCATCCGAATCATAAAATCCATAACTATTTCTCCCAGTAAACTTCTAAATTTCATACTTTCACCACTCATCTTCTTTGCAGATCCAAAATCCAAGCTCGATACTGCATTGTTATAACGGGTAGAAGTTTAATTTGCTATAAATGCATAAAATTGTGGAATTCTGGGATAAATTATATAAAATACCGAAAAATAAAAAAGACAGATATTTTAACGTGATATCCCTTAACAATGTATAAGGATCTAATCCACGGGCAGCTAATGCGTAACGTATTTTACTATAACGAAAAGAACAGATACGACTTCGAGCTAAAATCGACTTCGTGAGGAGCAAACTCTTGCTCTCGTATATAGAATAACATAGACCATATAGACTGGGCAGATATGACAAAAGCATCTTTTACGAACGTAAAAACCTTAAAATTAAACTCAAATTTCTACACTAATCAAAAGAATAAAATAACAATACCTAAACTAGTCAAGAATCCTAATTCTCTATTCTATTACTAATACAGTCAGATTTTAGGATTAGTAACTCAAAACCAAGTAAAGTAAAGGGATATTTATAGACCAAAACCACCTAAAAATATTTTCTGTAACCCGCCTTAAAATCACCCGCTGAACTTGTCATCACCCGAACAAAGCCTCCCGCAATTCCTCTTGACTCCAAATTTGGCCGACTTCGGGACTTGGGCAAGTCCCGACCTAGTCCCGAACTTTGACTGTCCTTCGCCAGAATGGATTCAAGGCATATATTCAACATCATCCTAGCTCTTTAGTTGTCATCTTAGCCATTTGTACATACGACAAATAATTCGAGCAAGATGACAATTAAAAAAACGGAGTGAGTACTGCAAAATAAATCAACCCCTCAAACCCAACAAAATAAAAACCAAATCTTTCCAATCCATAAACCTCAAAAAGCAAAAATAATGATTAAAAAATACATATAAAAGAATGGTTTTTTTTACTTGTGAGCACTGCGTTCATATTCCAAATTGATCAAGTTTTCTGAAGATGAAGCTCTACTGGATTCAGGAGCTGCTTTGCTAAAGCTCCTGATGTTTCTGCCTTGGTTATTAATTACCCTCAACAAATTATGCAAAGGCCTCTTGCTTATGGTACCCATAATATTCAAAATCACCCTTTATTTACACAACTTTTTCTTCTTTCTTGATTTAGGAACTTTATTTTTTTCCAATAATGGTTTTTTCTACAAGGAATTAAGGTTGGGTGCAATAACACAAAGGTGGCAGATCAATATATGATGATGATGATGATGATGATGATGATGATGATGATGAATATTAAGGATAATATAAATATAAGAGGTACACTTCCCTATGCGTGTGGCAATGTACACACCGAAACAATGATAAGGGTGGTATGAAATTACCCTTGCCCTTAGTACATCATGTATATCACACGATACATGTAAGGAGCATCGTATAGTCCCTACAACACATTTTTTATTTTATTATACAAATTACACGATACAGTTAAAACAGACAGACACAACACACGATACAACGTTTTATATCGCAAGCGATTCGGCATACCAAGCTTTTGTTTTTTTACTGGCATTATCGTTGTATTTAAAATTAATTTATTCTAGACAAGTGACACTACATTGGGATTATAAAAGTTATATTAGAAATATAAAAAGTTACATTGAAATTGTGAAAAAGTATATTAAAATTGTAAACAATCAACTATTCTGAAAAAATAAAAAATTTCTAGATGATCATGTATTTTGAAACGGATGAAGTATGAAACAAATGGTGTTAAACAATTAAATAATTTATTGAAACACAATAAATATTAAAAATTAGAATCATAATTAAATATTAAATAAATGATATATTACAATTAAATAAGCTAGTGAAATACAATTAATATTGAAATTAGAAATATATCTAGCAAAGACGACGATGTCCATCCAAGTATTTAGCAAATATATTATTATATTGATTTTATCCAAAGATTGATACTGCGAATCTAAAACCATCTCGGCAGATGAATGATGACGTGTCCTCTGCACAAAGCTCTTATAGCAATACTCTGATGATCCTCGATTATACGCAACTGAACATAATTCAAAAATTATGCTATATATTAAATCAAATACATAATAAAAAAATATACAAATAACATATAGCTTTATTTCTCTTACCAAAATTCAAATGGTTATCGTTGTCCACGCTCCCTAATACCACCTTCACGGTTGGAGGTTCAAAGCATCTAAGGTTGCAGGAAGACAAGTACATCCACCAATAATTTGTAATACATAAAATTTATTTAATAGTTATAGTAATTTTAAAAAGACATTATTGTTTGAATTATTTTAATATAATTTTTAAATTAGATGAGTGTAGAAAAAATTATTCTAGGAAATGCCAACAATAGCAATAACCAAAAAAGACTTACACCATTGTTGTGGCTGGACAAAGATACGGGGAGGTAATCAAATTTTTATAAATAATATCTATTGCAATTAACAATTACTCTTACATCAACATTAATAATAAAATAACTACCTGGATATGACAGTTTTGTTACACGCTTTGGATATTCTGTGAATACCGCGATTCGAGGCTTATGCTTCAAGTACATGTGAGCCAAATGACGAATCGGCCTATGGTTCCATCTGAAAATGTAAAACATAGCGTTAATAAGTTTACGTAAAATAATAATATTTATATCAAGGTAACCCTGCATACATGTCCTAAGCATATTGTCTATGCCACGATGCACATGTGGCAAAATCGACAATTCAAGCCATGCAATTTACTATTTTTGGTGTGGATATAGTCAGACTCCAATGTAAGAGTGTAAATAGATAATATAGGTGCAAAACTTCGGACAAATCTTGCAATTACCACAATTAATTGGGATATTCTCCGGACATAGCTCAACTGATAAAGAACTGGCTGTTGTGGTATTTCTCACCTTCCTCTGCAATTTCAATTCTTCTTGGGAGCAACTCTGCTTGAATCGGGTTTATGGAGAGTAGCATTTGTCACTGGCACACATCCTCAAGTAATAATTATATATCTCGTGATTTAACTCATACGTATAACTCAAGAACATGAATAGTATAGTACATTAAAAAATACACTCAAGTATCTACTTGAGAGGTTAAAATGTTTATGTACTTATTTGAAAGGTTCCCAACATGTTAGTGCCTAAATAAAATTTAACCTATTTATTATAATATTCATATTTATACAAATATCTTTTAATGTAATTAACTTATATTAAGTTTCCAAAATTAACTTAATGTAATTCAAATATCTTTTAATGTTTCCGAAACATTTCTTATTTTTGACATTCCAAAAGTATATTCGAAAACAAAACTTTAAACCATGCTCCTATCTAATGGTTGAATCTAATGTTGGCTTTGGTTGCTCATAGCGTACATCGCTAGAGCCTGTCTGCAATCTGCATACATACTAGAGGTTTTCTATTCTACTACTAGAGAACCTCAATTAATGGACCTTCATCTTTTCATTTCATACAAATATATCCCAACAAAACCCTACTCGTATAAATTATTTATCGAACTTTCTTTGAGCGTTTTGGAGGCCTCATCGGTGCTTTTCTTGCATCCTCTGCAAACGGCTGTCAAAAAGAGCACGGCAAAAGTAAGGCTATTGTGAAAATTACATAGTCTCAAAATTCGAAAACAAGCAACATCAATAAAGAAGAGCAAACAAAAAGACTTAGTAATTATATCTAATTGTTTACTTGCTGGAATGCAGAAGAGACTTGTCTTTTGAGATCTCTAAGTGAAATTTTTTTAACAACTTTTGGGGGTAACAGGGAGCTTCACATCTCGGAAGGTATCCTCAGTTATATTTCAAGTTGGGGTCTTTGGGATGACGGACTTTTTATACGAGATTATGGCTGCACTTCATTCATCCAAAAGAATACAATTATCTAAAGTAAAATGGATCATCTCCTACACTTATTATTAGAAATCATAATTGCAAAGGGTTTCAATATTAATGCGTATTCCTGTATTAGTTACTAAACCATCATGCATAACTGCAGTGCATCTATCAGCAACTTTTACAATCAGAGATGAGTACAATTATTATTTGATTCACTGATACCTAGGGTAAACTGTAAACTGAAATCAGTTGTGTTAACGATTGAAGAACAAAAAAGAGAACTGCCGACTAGGTTCAGAAGAACTAAGTGGGTCACTTTATAACAAATGAATGGATGAAAGCACAACCTAAAAAGTTCAGAAAATAAGAGATAGTTCCAATATCATCAACAAGTCTGCAGACTAAGTTGCTTATACTCAATAATTATGGAAAAACTGAAAAAAAGACTCACTAGTTTCAAATAACTAAGAAGTAATGACACTTGTTATAAAGGCTCATAGCGGTAGGAGATCTAAATATAAACTAGAAACTCATGTGAAGATAATCAATAAGACGAACCTCTTCGGTTTGTTTTTGGAATTCTAGAAGCTGTTGGCAATACGAGAGACACTCGGCATGATATACAGCAGCCAGATCTTTAATCAGTGCCTTCCTTCTGATAATTCCAATCACTGGCAAAATAATCAGAGCAATAGAAAGAACCATATAAACAGAAACTCAAAGTCAAAATCAACAATTTTTCACTTACAACTACATAATTTCTGAGCTCAAAACTAGTTAAACACTAGAGGCATTCAATAAGTTATTCTAAACTCAGCAAACATACTAAATGTAGGAGAATAATTAATCTTCTTATCTAACACCAATTTCCATCCCATAATTAACAAGTTCATCAACTGAAGAAAATTCTATCACAACCATTTCTATTGCATTATCAATCTTTTCGCTGTTGAATTCGAATTAACTTAACTTGAGAATTCTTGGAATCCTTAAGCCATATAGAAGAGTCTGATAAGCACATGAACATTCAACAAAAAAATTACTCAAGTGATATGAAAGCTAATACCCCCTCCATTATAAAAAGATTGTTGATTTTAAATTTTATTGTTTAAATTTTTAAATTTCGAACTCAAAATATTTTTCTATGTTTGTATAATATAAGTTGAAAATATATATCAAACGATAGCATTTTCGTCCTAGCATCACTAGTAACATGATAATAAAATAAAAAATAAGTGTCAATTAACGCCACAAAGTTCGTAACTTTTGCCTATTGAAAATCAAACTAAGACTATCTGTTTGGAATGTAGGCAGTATTAATCACAAAAAAAATACTCCGTAATAATCAAAATATTGCTAACTATACTGCACCCAAAAAAAAAAAAGTAAACAAGAAAGTATAGCCTACTAAAATTAGAGTCACTAATTAGACTTATAAGCTAAAGGGTACTCCAAAAAATTAGAACTTTGAAGGTATAAGAATAATTGGGCATCTAAAAAAAATACAAAAAAAATATCAAGAAAATAAAAGCTAAAGGGTACTCCAGATAATTTTTTTAAAATGAAGGTATAACAATAATTGGGCAACTAAATAAAGCACAAAAATTCTAGAAAAGAAAAAGCTTAAGGGTACTCCAGATAATTAAAATAAATGAATTTATAAAAATAATTGGGCATATAAATAAAGCACAAAAAGTTCAAGAAAATTAGATAAGAGCTAATGTGATTACTTCTGGGTGGGGCTTGAAGAGAGGTTATAGGTGGTGGGTTGACGTGTCTTTATCACCTCCGGTGGAGGATGGAGGCGGAGAAGCGGCAGATTGGTCTTCTACGGCGGTTTCGGTGGCGGAAGGCGGCGGGATGGAGGAAGAAGGGAGATCTTGGACTTCTTCGTCCATGGGTTGATGATGGGTTAATTGGGAGATTTTAACTATTAATCAAAATTGTTTAATTTTAAATTTATTAATGTACAACAACCGATTTGTGCACAATCGTTGTTCATCACTTTCTCAATACACAACACTCCTGTATGATATTTCGTTATTTA
The DNA here is from genome assembly GCA_019722365.1 of Lithospermum erythrorhizon. Taxonomy (NCBI): domain Eukaryota; kingdom Viridiplantae; phylum Streptophyta; class Magnoliopsida; order Boraginales; family Boraginaceae; genus Lithospermum; species Lithospermum erythrorhizon. The sequence continues at coordinate 243,243 of JADFUC010002406.1, read as the reverse complement.
TTACATGAACTTATCGACAAAATATTATTTTCGCTAATTATAAAATACATATTCATCATAAAAAATCACCAATTAATTAAATATCAGAGTGATTTTTTTAATTTACAAAACGTGAGAAATTAAACAAAAATCTCGTGAATTAAGTATTAATGATCATAAAAATACAATGATTTTATAATTATTATAAAAAAATATTTACGAAAAACTAAATAATGGTAATGTCTCTAATATAAATATGAGACTTGAGAAAATAAAACTTAAAATTAATTTCTAATTATTCCTTCCTCAGTTACATATAGATAAATATTTTTATATATATTCGAAACTTAGGTTATTAAGAAAATATTTAGTTACTATTACTAAATAAAGGACAATCAATGAGGGAGCTTAATAAAATATGTCAAAATGATGTGTTTCATTCAGTTAGTAAATTTCAAATAGTTATATACTCCGTATTCTTCACTAAAAAAATAATTTTATCCTCCTTGATATAACATTAATTGGGTTGAGCCGGCATGACCAGATTCACAAAGGCCCAGCTCATGTTATAGGATATGATCCAACAGAAGGCCGGCCCAATATCAAGAGTCACAGAGATGATGACACTTCTGCTCATAAAAGGAGCCTTTGAAAGCCTCAAAAGATATCTCTCCATAAATACCTAGCCATAATTTCTTTTCATAGGTAATGTTTATCAATCTAATTCATACTTATAATCAGTCATATCAAACCCAAACTAAGTTAAGATTTGAATGGCTACTTATCGACTGGACAAGTGTCTTAATTCTCATCCCTGGATTCAAAGAAATATCGGGGATCAAATTCTACGGAGCAGCGAGTGCACCTCTCAACTGTGAAAGAATACTCCTGGCCGTGAAAAAGAATACAAACTAACACTGAGACCTTTACCTTAAGAACTCCCTGTGCCCAAGGCAAAGCGAATCCGGACCAAATTTCAAGGAAACGGGCACCAATCCCTAAAGCGGACCACACGACACCATCCAAGAAAGAGCGTCATTAAACCATAGATTCGCACCCGAGGTTCACAAGATTCTAAAGGCCCTCGGGAAAAAGAGACACATCACTCTTTATTTACTTAATCATCATGGAAAAACATCTAACTTAGTCATCAATTGAGGGAATACCCAGTTTTAAATTACTGAAACTCTCCTAATTAAACATCATTTACCATATGTCTCATTTTGGTCCCTCGGTGGTTTATGTCATTCATCATTACTTAAATGACAAATCTAAACATTTAGCCCTTGATGTTTCAATCACTTTTTTAAATTATTGATGTAACAATCTATTTCAAGAGAATCGGCTAGCTAAATTGGTCGGGTCAAGAGAGTTATCGATTCATTCGTAAGGGGAAAGATTTGAAGTTCTATTTAGAATGGACTCACATAGTATTCGAAGCTGAAGCCACTCAAGACATTAAGCATAACCGGGATTTCGTGGGCTATTTCGTGATCATGGATCGCACCATCATGGGAAAGAAGCTGAGGAAACTGTAGATCTGCACTGTCTACTATTCCCAAAGTGGTCTCGAAAAAGATACACATCAATTGGGACCGTCTGCTGGAAATCGATCGAAAAGACGACACGCACTACTCTAAAGCCAACTAAAAATACAAGAACGATCGACAAGATGTCATACCACAAGTCAAATTCATACGTGGAGGAAATCAATCGAAGGGATTATAACCCAAGAAGGAATCACCGAAGACAATATAAACGACACCGATCACCCATCCCCTTCCGTGATCAATACACACGGGACGTGACCACAGGCGAGATTATTATTCCTCCACACCCAATAGCCTTAGCCGGTCCCCCTCCCGACAAATCAAAGGGAAAACCCACAAGTGGTAAAGACTGCCGGTCTCCCTAAGTGGAACAACCACGTATCACACCCTCAATCGACAAGAAAGTGAATCAAGCTAGCATCCCGGACGAGGTAATTTCTGGGAAATGGTGATATTGTAGCTGCCTCCAACAAAAGGTCAAGAGTTAAACAATGTAATCGAGACATTGCCCTTCCTGCCTGGGCGAATTACAACACACTCCTCCCATTTTCATACCGATTAAGACATGAACCGATGCCAAAGTGTCTGTGGACAAGTTGTGACTTTCGACGGCGCGAGGGATCCTAGCAACCACTTAAAAGCTTATGATTCGTAGCTATCCTTTTGGGCCAGCGAAGATGACACAGACATGAAATTTTCCTAATGTAGTCGGGGCAGAATAAACGGTTCCACAAATTACCATCCAATTCCTACTGACACAAAGACACTAAGGATTTGTTTATGGATAAGTCTCGGTACTTCTATCATTGCCGATACGGACGAAGAAAGCCTCACGAATCCTCAAACAAAACCGAGAAACGCTACAAAGTTATTCTAACTCTGCCCAAAGCAGCCATAATTGAATATACCCACCACTTCATCTAAAAGTGTCCATGATTGGCCCTTCCACCGGCTGCGCCAACCACCGAAGAAAGGCAAGTCATTGGTTTTAGCTAACGCGCACTAACTATCCCAAATTTGACAAATGGAATACATAAAATTGGAAAGACAAAAAAGGCTGCCAAAGAGCAATCGTTCAACTCTGGCGGAATCCCAAAGGTCCTCGAAGAAGTTAATCGGTACGGGACCGGCCATGAGAACCCCAAGAAAAAAGAAAGTAGGAAGATCCCCAAGGCGGAGAACGGGAGAATAAGTGCAACCAAGAGTCTATATATACCTCTTATACCCATTAAGCACAACGATAGTGGGAGAGCTGGCTTCGCCTAAACAAGGATCTGGAACGCCGGGCTAAGAACTCAAAAACCCAAGGCCCCAAATGTGACGAGATCAAAAAGATATCAGGAGATATCACCGAGATCATGACCATGACACTTGATGAAGTTGTCGCCTTATCGAAAGAAAAATAAAAGCCCATCCGGCGGGCATCTAAAAGAGTTCGCGAGACCAAATAAGGCCACTCAAGGCAACCAATGGAGTCACTCCGCGAACAACAAACCCATAAGCCAAAGTCAACCTCGGATTACTAGACAAATTGATACGATTTCTGGAGGACTCGCAGGAGTGAGAGATGCTTCCAATTCTCAAGATAATACGCAAGGTTATTGTTTACAGTTTGGAATGAATCGAGGTTCTCTATGATTGAAGTCAAGTATCGGCCGCAAACCGCGAACCGCTCGGATCCGCCCGCTCTATCTAACCCGTTTAATCCACCCATCATCGCTGGTCCGTCCCTTGCTAAAAATGAAACCGAACTGAAGCATCTTGGATCAAGTAACCCGTTAACGAATCCGGTAAAATCGCTTTTGTATTTTGGAGTTTTGATTTTAGATGTTTTAATTGCATATTGGGGATTTCGATTTAGATTTATTATGATGAATTAATTTGATTTGTATTGAGAATCAATGAACGTTAATCAATTAATTTCTAGATGTTTCGATTCGGATTTGGTGCTGATTTGCTAAGTGGGATTTTTAATATCGATCCGTCACTGAACCGGTCCGGACCGCATCCATCCAGCACTATCGGACCGGTTCCGGTCCAAAAAACTATCCGAGCAACGGTTTCGATCGTCCTGCTGTAAATCCTGCAGATAGCTCACCGGTCCCAGCCCCGCTATCATCACGACCGAACCTGACCGTAATACCGCATCTACGATTTATCCTCTAATAATTAGTCCCATGATCGCAATTCCTCGTGTCCATCATTGCAGACACGGGAGTTATGGATATTCTATATCTCGGCATACGACGCGTCATTTACCCCACAATCTTTTGAAACAAACAAAGGCACTCTTTAAGCAGGATTCACGGGCCATTCCATATATCCGGTGGGAATAGCTAAGTTGGACTTCACGGTGGGAGAAACACCGAGAAATTCAACTATAAGGGCATCTTTTACCAGGCGGATATATCACCCTCCTACAACTGCCTTCATAGTCGCCCAATCTTCGATCGCACTCTCATGGCCATAGTGTCACCTCTCCATTTAAAAATGAAATTCCCCACAACAGAGGAGCTGGGAGGTCTTTGAGATTAGAAAAAGGTTGTGGCATGCTATCAACTATCACCCCAAAGTGGGGACCTCACAGCACTCCACCACCTACGTGCGCATGACAGAACCCCCCGAGGTCACGAAACAACCCAGCTCGGGGACAAGGTTCAAGACAATTCTCCCCGAGAAAGAGAAAGTCAGAAGAGAGGAACTCCTCATGAGGACCTCGAGTTGTCTTGTTTGACGAACAACAACCTGAGAAGACTTTCAAGATCGGAACTCGTCAGTTTCTGCACTCATCGGAAAAATTAGCGAAACCTTGTCTGTAAGCATGCTGGTGTTTCAGATTTTCACCCAGGACATCGAGTTGTCCTTTGCATCTTTACACAAATTACACCTGGATCCTTCCTATAAACCGGTGAAACAAAAGAAGAGAAATTTCTTCAAGAGAAAACTGGGCAACTGGTGAGTAGGTAGGAATTAACGAAGGCCGGATCATTACGATCAAGCAATGTTATAGTAAAAAAATCCAATGGTAAGTGGCGTATGTGCACAGATTTTATAAATTTGAATAAGGCTGACCAAAGGATTATTATCCCTTACCTTGTTCTCGGGAGGCCGGGTGGATTGTCGGTGGACACGAAGTTTTGATTTCCTAGATGCTTCACGAGGATACCATAAAATACACTTAGAATGGGTAAGATCAAGAGAAATAATAAACCTTCATCACTCAATACGGGTCAGACTGCTAGTAGGGAAATCGTCTTCGTTAAAATGCCTGCTACTTATCAAAGGATGGTACCATCTTCTCTCGAACTAAATAGGAAGGAAATACGGAAATCTGCGCGGACGACATAAACAAGGAAGAGCAAGAGTTGGGAACACTTGGCTGAACCCGGAAGAAACCCTGTAGGTTGGAAAAGCCAATTACGATCAATCTCAGAAATGTTCCTTGGAGCGACCTCGATATTTCTAAAGCTTCATGATCGCCGAGAGGGGTATCAACCTAACCCCGATAAAATTGATGCGATAATGCAGATGGAAGCTCCCAAATCTTACAAAGAAGTACAACGGCTCGCAGGGTGTATGGTAGCTCTCAACTGGTTCATATCTCGGTCAGGAGATCGAAATATGCCTTTCTTTCGAAAATTAAGGCAGGACTCAAAGAACGAGTTCAGATGGACAGGAATGCTAGTGGCCTTCTGAGGGAATTAAAAGAAAGCATTCCAGATCCCCGCCACACCGAATCTCGAATCCGGCGAAAGAGGAACTTCAACTTTATCTAAATTGTAGCGAGTGGAGTCGTAAGTAGTGTACCTACGAGAAACAGAGACCACCTCAAGTAGATCCCATATACCATGAGTCAGCCCTACACGGGTCCCAAAGGAGAATTACCCTGATCGAAGGTTCGCCACGGCATCAGGATAATCCGCCTCAAAGTTTAAAAACATACTTTGAGGCTCATCCCATCAAGGTGGTCAGCGTAATAGCCTATGAAAGAGAATACTCCAATCCTAAGACAAATGCGAAGTGTTGGACCAAATAGGCAATTCATTATAGAATGTACGACTAGGGACCCTCAAGAAGATCTGAAGTATGTACCTGACAACCTGAGCTTCTAGAATGACCCCGTGGACTTTACATGTCGATGGAGCTAGCAATCCCAAAGGATCGGGAGCCGGGATATTAATCCAAGGCCCAGAGGGGTTGAACTTTGAGTATGCCTTAAGGTTTTCATTCAAAACAACAAACAACGATGCCGAATACCGGCCTACGGCCTGTGGATCGTTATTGGCCCAAAGCTTGAGTGTAACTCCTGATGTTGGTTCAAGAGATTCAAACTCACATGGAGCGTATAAGGACGTTGAAAATTACGCAACTTGTTCATAACAAAATAAACAAATGCAACCAAGATCGAATAAATGTATAATAACGAATTACGAAAAACATACACGATATAATTCATACACGTATGAATACGAGAGTACTTACAAACGCAGCGGAAATGATGAACTTTCAATCTCCCGAATCCTCCGTTAAATCCCTCAGCACCTCAAGTGAAATGCCTCCAGTTAGTCCACCAAGAGCGGTCAATCACGCTGACATCGTAATTTCATAATCTACGAGTAATTGGATGAAGAATTCGAGTCAAACTTTGGACTCAAAAACCAAAGCGAGAGAGTGAGGGGGCGGCCGAGTTCTATTTGGGAAGCGATGAAATGAAATTCTTTAGGTTTTCATTTCATCTTTTGCCTTATATAAATTCCTTTTGGTTTCTTGTCGAATACTGACTGCTTCGATAATAGTTAACCTCGTTAAGCCGTTAACTAACTTATTAAACGTGTAAGTAACTTAACAAGTTACCAATAAACCCCTCGTTTAAACCGTCAATTGAAATGGAATTTAATTGATTCGGTTTTGTCCAATTTGTATGTTACATTATCAATGTAAAACTCGATCGGGTATCTCGCCGGGATTTCAATCAACTCCCAATATAACAATCTCGATTTAATCTATACACGGAATATAACTCAACGCTATCGACAAGCACAAAGGAATTCTTCCTGGCCTGTGATAATATTAATAGCCGTATAAGTAATATAAATCGACCATTATGATTATTATATCTAAGTATGACGGATCTAAAGAATCGCATGCTAACCTCGATATTGTCGCTGAAGTTCCATTTTAGTAATTTACAATTACTATTTATCGAACACTTACTAATAATCTCATTTAACTAAACTAACAATTATCTAACCTGCATAATTATAGAAATCAAATGCCTGATTTCCAACACTCCTTAATTTCGCTTTGGACGATTAGTTTACAATTCCTTTATCTGCGATCTCTAGTCATAGGTTAACCATAAGAAGCGTGGTCATAAATCCCTTATAATATATCAACACCTACTACTATACTTACCGTGTCACCCAACATACGGCGTTATAATCCCCGCTATGCAGACGCTTGACATACTAAAACACACAACTCATATACAAGAGTTATATACTTGTGTCTAAGAATCTTAAACTAATAGCTTCTAAGCAAACATCATGTATCACGTATATATATATACTTCTATGATTTGCAAAGAAATAATCTCGCTTACGCAAACCGATAACCATAAGATTTCATCAAGCTTCGTGTGCCTCCACGATCCCGCAGTCATCATCAATCACTACGTTGTCATCATGCTTCGCCTGCACTATCAAAGACCGACCAAAGCCAATGGCTACCTTATATTTAGACTCGGTAGTTCTCTCACAACACTTTTAGGCTCGTTTCTCTAGAAATTGTATGGTAGCCATGGACTTTATTTTCACTGATCAGGAAACAACAGTTATACGTGAACCAAGACATATAAACACATGTATTACGCTTCAACAAACAAATCGATATATAAGAAGCCGTAATATTCACCATTTATTCAAATAAAAAAGCATGCATTCACAAATTCCCACCGAATCCAACACTAATCGGTGACATTAGTCTACTTCACCAACGCTCGGCCCATATTCAATATGCTTCGCCTCGAGGCATCGGCTCGCAGCAGATGTAATTACATTAGCCTATGCCTGAACCACTCCAAAACACTGCTCCACCATATACGCTTGAAATCGGGTATCGTGTACCCGTCTATACCCAACTATTTATCTCTACCATGTACCAAGCACGTAAATTTTAAGTCTCTTTCCTCATATACTACAAAACGCCATTCACTGCAATCCAAAGAAGTTTCTCCCGGATTAGCTTGTATCGGTAGCACCGTACACATACGACACATTAGGGTCACGCGACTCATACGGTGTACACGATGACCCTACAAATGGTGCATAACGTAGTCTTTCATCTTTCTTGTCCATCTCTTGATTCATGCAAGGGATTATGACTCGCTGAAATAACTCCATGTCTCATGGGGAGTAAAAACCTTTCCTTTCGAATTATTATTTTGAAATTTTGCTACACTTCATCGACATGTTGTTCGGTTAAAGTTCAATAAGCCATTGCCTCGATCTCGATGAATTTTGATTCCGAATGCATCGTGTTTCGCCTATAAGTCCTTCTATCAGAAATATTTGCACAACCAATCATCAATCGAAGTTTAAGAATCTCTACATCAAGTTACTAATGATTAGTATGTCATCTACATACAAGACTATAAAGGCCATGAATCTCCCACTCACCTTCAGATACACAAAATTCTTCTTCATTTCTTACGAATCCAAAATCTTGATCGCTTCATCAAAACAAGATTCCAACTACTTCTGACGCTGGTTGAGACCATAAATGTAATTTATAGCTTACAAACCTTCAGTCCTTTCTGGGACATGCAACTCGGAGGTTGTACCACGCACACATCTTCTTCAAGGTTTCCATTTGTGAAACGGGTCTTACTTCCATTTGCCATATTTCATAGTCATAAATGCAACAATGGATAAGATTATCCGAATGGATTTAAGCATAAATTAATCAAAGTGAATAGGTTTCATCACAGTTAATCCTATGAATTCCGCTTTTGAAAGCTTTCGCCACGGAAATTTCGCCAAAACGTGACGCTCGCCTCGGTCGTTTCTCTTAAATACCCATTTACACTCAATATGGCGAACCCTCTACTGGGTAAATCTAACAAGGACCAAACCTTATTTCGTACATAATCCATCTCGACTTCATGGCTATCACCATTTATCAAGATTCATACTCATTGCCTCCCTCGTAAGAGGTGCACTCGCCACTTTCAATCATAAAGCTTCACCATACTAACGGGTCTCGTTCCCCGACGATCTCTATTGATTCCTAAGGTTGGCTCTCTTCCACAATCTCTGCCGTGGATCAATAATCGATCTTCTATGTACGGGCGCACTCATTCTGTCAGCGCCGCCTCGCCTTTCAAGCACTCGGTGTATTGACAGTCGCTTCATCATCTGGAGTTTCCTCAAGATGAACACCTTCACTCCTAGCCCTTCTGGACAGATATTCCTTTTCAAGAAATATTCCTGATCTTGCAACGAGTATTTTAGTTCCCAAAGGCTCAGTAAGAGAACTAAATCCGCTTCCTTCTGGATAACCAATAAAGTAGCATCTATCAGACTTGGGCGCTAGTTTATCTTTAATAACTTCTTGAACATAAGCCTACAGCCCCAAACTCCGAGAAAATCCAATTTGGGAAACTCCCCGTAACTCAATTCAGCGAGGTATTTCATAAGCCGATATAGTTGGACATTTTATTAAGCGCGAAATACGCTTTAGAACAGAGTATCTAGAAATTAATCGGCCAGGATAGATAGCTCATCATATGTCAAACCATGTCAATCAAGATTTGATTTCTCCTTTTCGTGACGCACGGCATTCCTCAGATGAATAGAAACAATACTCACGCTTCATGAGTATTTGAACTCACTTAAATATTCTCCTCCCTATAAGGCCGGTAATCTGTATATTTTATTCAATGGGTTCTTTACTTCATCATGAAGCATTTCAAGGATTCACGTTTCAGGTTTCATCATATACACATAACCACACATCAGAACAGAGCGAAGAATCAGAACTATCTCATGCGTATGTGTTCATCAGCCTACATACATTGGCTTATATGATCCCCAACAAAGATTTGCCTTTCATTATATCCAACGGCGGCGATTTTGATCATTCCGCCCAGAGGTGCATTCATATTTATCCCAACGGCGGCGATTTGACCATTCTCGCCAAGAGGGTGCATTCATACTTTATCAGATGATCCATAATCGAAACCTCTGTGTATTCCACCGGCGGTTCCTTGATACTTGCATTATATGACCTATTCTGCAATGCCCACAGTATAGAGCAGTTTTAAGCCATAGGGTTTGTGTCTCATCAATGGGCATGCTCTCAATTGATTTGCTCAGAGACCTTTACATATCTTTGAGGAACGTATTACTTTATATCACACATTTCTATGTAGATTCTAAATGATCAGACCACTAAACGGAAGGAAAAACCCTTCATTATTCAAAATTACCAAAAGAAAGTAGTAATATTCCTACTACAAGCAGGGGTGCAGTAAACATTGTTTAAATTTAGAAACACGTCTCGGAAAGTGTAATTCAACCACGGATCCTATCGCTGTGGCTACAACCTCTACATCGCCCCTTTAATGTCGATCCATCTCTCTCCTCTTCGAGTCATTTCTATCATCAGATTCTTACACATCGCGACAAATACGGTAACCATAACCAAATGACAAGAACTCCATTTAAGTAGAATTTAGAAGTTATACAAACTTCAATAACATATATATACATATATACCTGGGGAAAATGAGCTATTTAGACCATTCTTCCTATCTTCCAAAAAATTTCTTGTGTCACTTCCAAGACTCCTGATCCCATTTCAGCACGACACTTGTCCTCCTTTCTACTGCTCCCCGCCTCAACTTAGTCCTCCCTTAACAATACTACGATCATGCAAGATACATATTCAAACAAGAAAATAGCGTCATATCGATCATAAGATGTTTCATAACACATATCAGGATTCTGTGGATATGACTTAAAAAAAATCTAACCAAACTAGCTTCCAAATTCTATGTCAAGTTTCTATTAATTTTTCATTCTCGCCATTTTCCATGTTACCATATTTTGATTAATTACATTTACATTTAAATAGTAGCTAATTAACAATACGCAGTCATTACTAGTCAAAAGGTAAACCATCACTAGCCGTTATTTTAAAAACAACTTGGAGGATGTATTTTCATTAATACTTAATAATTCATATCACTAGTCTCACGACATCTATCAATATATCTCAAATATATTATACATTTAATAACTAATTATATTTAAAATGTGATAGCATTTAAGTAAATTTATAGGTACAACATTGATCTAAAATATGTCATTCAATATTCATCAATATGAATAAATAATTGAATTTCCTTAGTGTAAAACATCTATTTGAATCGAATTCAAATATATCACTTAAAACATATTTTAAGTGTATTAACATCTAATAATAAATAATTAGTATTTTTGAAAAAATACGTGTAAACATATATTTGAATCTAATTCAAACATATCACTTAAAATACATTTTAAGTGTATTAATATTTATTATTAAATGATTAGTATTTTCGGAAAAAAATACTACTTATTAATTTTATACCATTTAATTCAAGATAATATGCTACTACAAAACTTTCATTATCAAATAATTCAATATTTCTAATTAAAAGAATCAATTTGGATTGATAATTTCAATAGTCGATATTAGAAATTTAATTAAATTATCTTCTGCTTTTAATTATATTCTAAATGAAGAATTAAACTATTCTAATCAAATTAGAATTATTTAAATATAGCAAACAATTATCTAAATTTTAATATATTCAAAATACAAATCAAACTCTCCAACTAAATTGGAACAATTAAAATAGTTAAATTTAATTGATTAAAATAATTTTTAACTTAAAATTGAATCAAAACAATTTTATTGATATCAAAATATCAATTTGAGCGAAACCGAGCATAAAATAAAGTCACAACTTATTTAGCTCATTTAGGAAATAAATTCGTTATCCTAATTTAATTAGAATATTTATTCAAATTAAAAAATCTAATTAATATTCAATTCTATTATTTTAATTATATGCAAATAATATAACTAAAATAAATAATATCAATTTTAGGTTCATAAAATCTGCCAAAATAATTAATTAAGTTAGTTATTAAATTTAGGTTCAAAATCAAATTATAATCGACTTAAGAAACTATTATAATGAAGCCATGAAACTCCGCCCAAACAACAATCAGAAAAACCTAGAACGTAATTAATTTATAAATTAAATGCGGATTATTAAATTGATTAACGAAAACTTGAAACCACTTTATATTTTATGTACGACAACGAAACAGAATTTATAATGGCGAAGCCAATCGGCAGGTCGTCAACTAAAACTGGCCGATCATCCGAATAAGCTCGTTTTCCTCATCTTTTCCCACTTACCAAACAACCCTTAAATTAAAAAACAAAACAAAAAGAAGAAAAAACCCATCTTCCCCCTTCCCCCAACCAGCCGAATCCCTCTCCCTCCTCGAAATTTTTTCTCCTATTTCTCCTCCATTTCGCAAAAGCGACCCCAAATTTCCTCCATCATCCTCTTCGATTCAAGGTAAAAGGCCGAAACTTTTTGTGTATTTCTCGAGCTCGAATTTCAGTTGACTTTTGTTGACTTTTTTGTTTTCGATTTTTATGGCTTAATTTGATTTCGGGCTTTAAATTAGTTGTTCTCGAGTTGAAATTACGAGTTTGATGAGAAATTCTGGGACGCTTTTAGTGGACGTTAATTTTTGAATTTTAGTTTCACTTTCGACTTTCGGGGATTAATATTTATATAATTATTGTTCTACTAAATTATAATATGTGAGATTATAATAATCGATTTTAGGATAGAAAAGTGTTTGAAAAGTTGGGTTGACTTTTAAGTTGACTTCTGCTCGACTTGGTCGAAACGTGTTAAATGATAATTATGTTTTTGACTTTTATTATAGTCAAGTTAGAGGTGAAATCATGGGTTTAAAAGTCAGTTTCGGACGAATTTATTTAATAAATTAGTTTTTATTAGTTTTGAGTAAGAATAAGTTTCGGGGATTGTGAGGTTATTAAAACGGGTTTAATTAGTCGTTGGTGCTAAAATTCGTATTGTTTGGAATTGTTTTAAGGTGTTAGTATTTCGTTAATAGGCCGAAAGTTTAAGATTTAGGATTTGTTGAATTTTTCGCTTAGCTTTATCGTCAAGCTTAACTAAGAATATTTCACTTAAAGTGACCTGTTCGGCATTAAAAGTTGCTAAAAGATAATTTATAACAAAATTAGTAGTAATTGTATTTCTGTTCCGTTTAATTTTAACGCTGGAAAAGCTGAAGTGGACGATTGATCGTTTGGGGCGCCAGCGTACTAGCCGTTTGGGATTTATTACTCGTTTGATAACATTATTTACGCTTCGAGCGTTGTACAGAAATCGGAGCATGCTGACATGATTTGGCAAGTATGAACTTATCTCGTTAAATAGAAATGGAATTTGTGGAAATGTCGAGTTGTTTGGATGGCCGTTAAATACATTACGGGTAGTACGCTCTATACGGAATCGCTGACTGGGGTATATTGTGGTCGCTATATCGAGAACGCCGCGCTATCACGCTTTGCTGTTCTATCCGGCTGTTTCTGTCACGCGACGCTGGCCGAGTCGCAGCGATCGGGTTGGTCATGGTTGTACGTCAAGCGATTAGTTGTCAGTCATGTCTGCTCATGAGTAGCCGTCACACCACGTTGTGACGTAGTAATGCTAGAACGTACGTAGAGGTCGGTCATAGACAAGCGTTGCTTATGGATATCAGATGGGCGATCAAGGCGAAATTGAAAAGGATACGATATGACGTTCTGCATGGGCGAAATAAGGGCGAAATTAATGGTAAAAGGATATTTATATGATATTATGTTGGCGTTACTTTAAAAGTAGCCCGCCGGAAAGCGGCAACGACATTATATAAATATCGGATACGACATGGGGCGCGATTGCTCGCATCAAGGCTGACATCAAAGTGATGCCACCGCTGCCTCAAATGCTGAGCACGCCATTGGCCTTCGTTGTTCCGTGTTCAAGCATACCGCTATTGTGCTATAACTGTATCGAGGAACTTGCGCGTTTTTGCTCGCTTGATTATATGACATGCTATTCTAGTATATCGTGACAACGAGGGCCGAGTCCTTTAAAATGTGGTAAATGTTGACGACGGTTACTACTATCAAGTACGCCATGAATACTTAGTTATTCTTTACCATATATATGCGTATAATTCTATCGCTATGTTTTTATCTCTTGTCAGGTATTCTATTCGGGGATGCTGTGGTAGCTTACCACCCGAGTAATACATTTCCACTAAATTGTCGAGCTTACCCTTCCAACCTCCGTGATTGACAAGGGTGTGCCTTTGGTGAGGCTTGGCTGAAGTCTTACGAGTATCCGTGATTTTTACTTTGGTAGACGGGCATGGTGATCCTCAGTCATCATTTGTTCTCATTCATTTTTCTTATGTGTACTAAATTCCTCGATTTTGGTTTTTGGCGCCATGATGTATTAACTAATATGAAGTATCTTGGTTTTAGATTTCAGTTTAGTTTGTACTTTTGGATTGTTTGGGGATGACGCCAATGACGTGTTAAACCTTATGGGAAACGCTTTGAGCTTTCGAACTATTTTACTTTTACCAAACTACTGTGTTCTACCTGATTTTCAAACAAAGTTATTTTCAGATCAACCATCAGATGCACAATTTATATATTGGCGGCCGATAACGATCAACTCGGCGTAGCGCATCACCTCAGAGGTCGCTAAATCGCCCAAGCCAACCGAACCAAAGAGAAAGCCTAAATCCATCAACAAAGTTATCGACGTGGCCTGGAACGTACGATTCACCAGAGCTGGTCGGGTCGGTCAGTTGAACGAGTCAAGTCACCGCTGGTCAAACCCAATTAAGTCAACTGCCAAACCCCAATGCATCAAGTCAACTGTCACGACGCGACATCCACGCCATGACGACGCGTCACAATGCTACCACGTGGTAATCGCAGACGCATGCCGCCACTTTTCTCCGCATGTATCCAACTTCTTCCGTAACCTTGCTCAATTTTTGATGTATCATCTGCCATCGATTCAAAATCGAACTGAGAAATTTTGTCAAAAAATTCCCAAAATTCTCAAAATTATAAAAAATATTGCTAATTGAATCTATACAAAATATTAAATTAAAAGATTAACACCAATCTTTATTATAGCATTTTTCGAATATAATCAATCGATTCAAACTATTTTGGTCGATATAACTAATTCCTCAAAAATCCAAAAAAATCTATAAATCAAGAAAATATTTTGATTTAACTACATAAAATCAGAATTTTTATTAACAATTAATCATATATTTTTTTCAATTAATCACATATATCATGATTGAATTAAAATATCAAATAGTAATTTGACATAAGACTCCATTTCAAATTAACTTTATGCTTTGTTTTTAATATTTGGTCAACTTACGTCAATTAACTTTTTGAATTCCCTTAACTTAACTTTGTATCATAATTTTCTATATAATCTCTACATAATATACTTTCATATTAATATTTTGTATACCTAAAAATATATTTCAGATAAAATTTATAACGAGTCAAACATGTTGACCAAACAAATAAACAAACCTCCAAGCCTCCAAGTTAATTTGAAATCTGGGAGTATTAAATCGCATCTAAACATAAAAAATTTATATATCATAATTACGTAATTATAAAACTCGAAATATGCTCTAATACCAATGTTGGGTTTTACGGATTAAAATAACAATTACATAAATCGAATTCCAGGAACTCTATGTGATTATAAAAACAGTAATTTAATCAGAGATTATGTACCCACCTCAAATCAAGTAGCCGAATAACGTTATGAGGCCGCGAACAACCAACGTATTGCCTATAAGAATAGTCCACACCAACAATCGATCAAGCCGCCATTCGGTTTTACTTCAGAACTATTTAAGGAACAAAGAAAAATAGAGGATAAAAATCACGTTTTTCTTCCCATAATAACAAACAAGAAGAAAAGAGAGTGCTTTTCTTTCCAGTATTTTCTTCAAAAGACGAATAATTTAATGACAAAATCAATCGAGCAACTTAAAACCCTATATGTAGTCTTCTCAAGCCTACATTTTTTCGCCTGCATCATTCCTTAGAACATTCCCATCACATACCTAAAATCAAGCCAACAAAAGGGATTTGCATTGTGAATACTTAACCCTCCTTTTCCTCAATGCTGCATGGCTGCGCTGAAATTTCAATCGAATTTCGTCCCAATATTTTCTAATAGTTGTACTTTAACTCCGAAATTTATAATCGATTATATTGACTATTGCTGGCTCACACTTGCGCTTATCGACAAGCAGTAATATTAATTTGATGCTAACCTAACTGGCAAGATTAATATATGCATTATGAAATGATCTCTACTAAGCCCATCATGATTCTAATGCCAATGCTGAAGCATCCCATTACGTCAATTGCCTAACAATCGAAAATCAACTTACAACGAATATAATTAAACGAAGAATCTATTGTATAATCAAATTGTTTAACGAATATATTGGGATGAGATCCGGATATCTCATATTTCCAATGCATCTACTGTGATGTGGAACCACCCAGTTTTTCCGACTAAGAGGGGTTCTGCCGTTGAAGCGCCAACCTCATATTTCCAACACCGTCTTCTACTAAAGTGATTTCCTTGGATGAGCAACTCACCTCTTCAATGCGAAGGCAGCTGTGGCAAAGATGGAAAAACCTACTGCTCTTGCTCCTTCCATTCGCCCTTCAAAAGCCATCGTTCCTCACCCTGGGAAGTTAACCGCTGCAAAAAAAAAAAAGGCAAAGGCCAAAGTACTTCGGCACAGGACAAAGGAACTTCCGTTGAATGTTACACAACTCGTTACATGAAGACGCCTTATTCTCTTCCCAACGGTTTGTCCATTCCTGAGGGTAATACTTGGAGTAATCATATGAATGTTTTTCATGCGGTGCAACCTCTGCTCTTGCCAGACGAAACGAAGAAGCATCCTTCCTCTGACCCCATCGATGCATTCGCCCTTTCTTCTCTTTACCTCAACAAGGTATATCTTTTATTCGCTTTCTCCTTTATTTCCCCAGTTCTCGCCTAATTATGCTTTAATTGTCCTTGTAGTCTCTCAACGTTCAATTTGCCTCAGCTCGCAGAGAGGCGATGAATAGCATCTCCTCATAGCTAACACAGATTGAATGGGAGTCTGCTCGAGTTTTCATGAAGGAAAGAGAGGAGGAGTTGAACAACACTAAGGACTCTCTATCCGCTGAGCAGCATTAGTGCTTGAAGCTGCGTAAGGAGAAGCAAACGGCTGAGGTTGCGCATGCCAAAAGATGCACTACACTTGAGGCAGATTTCGAAAAGTTGAAGAGTGACGATGGTTCTCTAGCCAAAGACGTTGAGGATTCCCGTTCTGGCACTGTGGCAGAGACAAAGAGAGCTGATGTGGTGGAAGGCTTACTGAGATGAAAGAGAAACTCAAAGACTGGGAGGCCAAAGTGAAGCAGCGGGTGAACCAAATGATCAACAACTTCAAAAATAGTTATGAATTCGATCTCCTGGTAGGGAAGGAATCCGCAGCCGATGTCTTTCAATTCGTCACCGATTTTAAGGGTGAGAATCCTTGGCTGCTGAGATTCGTTACTCGCTTCAAGGAGGGCTGGCCTGAAGAGTTCTTTGAAGGCATGTCTTTCGGCTCCTGGGTCGAAACTCCTGCTGAAGTTGCTGAGGTTGAAGGTACCAAAGTGGAAGGAGTTGAAGCTGAGGGTATTGATGCTGAAGCCACTGCTGAGGGCGATGCAACTGTTTAGCTGATTATTCTATTTTCATATGCCTTGGACTTTTATAACTCTTTGTAATTCAGACTTTTGTACTTCTGATTTTATTCGATGTTGTTGTTCTATCGACTACTTTATCTATACGCATTTGTTTATACGCTTTTGTTTATACGCTTTTGCCTTTTATTCGATGTTGTAGTATTTATCGGCTACTTTGTTTATACACCTTTTTCCCTTTGTGCCCTCTTTTAGGAGCATTTTCCTTGTAAAGGAATATGGTCTCGACGCAGCCGCTATCATCCTCGCTTTATTACGCTCGCGACAGATTACGCTTTATTTTACTGGGGATTAGCCAGAAGTTTGTATGCCATCTCCTAAGAGGACGTCAAGAATTAAAAGGCTTCGCATATTTGTGACCTTCTCAATTAAAGTTTTTCTCTCGTTAGAAAACCCAAGTTATGAACTTTTATGAGGGATTCGGAGAATGATTTGTTTGCCTTGTGAATCCCCTTCGGGTTTGTATTTTACAGTAGTTATTTCCATTGTATTTTTTCAAGCGCATCGTGTTAGGGCGGTTAATCGGTATCTTAAGATGAACTTTAATACCAAATAAACAATTACTTTATTAAAAACGTATAACCAAACTGAAATGAGATTAAGTTGCTCACATGCAATTAAGTTGAAATGACATTAATACTTAAGGATAATACTGCTGTACTGGGTGATCTGGCCATTAATATGCTTATTAAACTCATATGAAATGCATTAACCAATCTCTAGTTACCTTGTAATGGGCCTTCCCATTCAGTCTTAATTTGTTCTCGCATCCCGCCACTTAATGATACATCCTCATCACCAAATCACCCACCCTAAATTGTCTATTTTCAGAACAATTACGCTTAAGTATTAGAAATGAGCCATAAGTGTGTTTGTATCGGGACTATTTTATACAACGCACAGTTTTTCAACTCGTCCATGAGGTTCAGATGTTCCCTCATGCGCTAGTTGTTTATCGTCTCATCAAACTCCTCTTGCCTCAGATGGGAAAACCTACTCACGCGAGTACGTGCCTTCGCCCCAAATACAAGGGAGAATGGCGTTTCGCCTGCTGTGACGCGAAAGAGTCAGCGCGACCAAATACGCTTGGCAACTCATTTGGCCATGTTCCTTTACTTGCTTCTCGCCTGGTAATTAAATTATTCATTGCCGACTACGCAGTCCGCATAATTTGCTTTAACGACGACTTAAATGATTTACTATCTAACATCCTCGCTTGCCGATTTATTTCATAAGATGTTAAAAATTTGTCATACGGATGCAAAGTTGATATTCATATCAAACAAGCACAAAGATCCAGTATCAAGACAACGAAGCAAATGTCACGAAGCCATGCAGTTAATTGCTAACGCCAAAGACATTTAGATGATGGTAAGAAGTTAATCAACCATAAAAAGCTTCAGTGAAAATGGCGAATAAGAAGAAGATCAGTTCATCTACCGTCGCTTAAAGACCAAGAAGAAATGCCTAACGAAGACCAAGATCTGAAGAGACGAAATGACGCAGTTCTCGAAGATAGTAAAAGTTATGACTTGAATCTTACTTTACTTTCCTTCCTTGATCTTAATTGAAGTTCTTATTTGAAAGATATTTTTCAAATCATTTTTGACAAAAAGAACTTAACCGTTTCAATGTTTTTAAGAATGTTTGTCAAAAAGATTTTTTCGAAAATCTTAATGTTTTTAAAACTAGGTTTGATTTCATATTATCAAAAGGTTCAAAAGAAGCCCAACGCCAATCACAAAATCGGAGTTATAAATGAAGTGAAATGAATTTTAAAGTTTGACCATCAGCACCACCACGCCTCGATGTAGGTCCTTCAATGGATCGCCTTTTTGGACTATTCAGAGTACCCCATCGGTGACCTTGAAGTGGTCTCACCTGGCCGAAATAAGTGCTTTTTTTGACCAAGCCAACTCCATTTTAACACCTATTTAAACCCCAATCTTCCCCTTAAACTTTCCCAACTCTTCCTTAAACATTTTGTAGGAAGGGATCGGGATCCTGCTTTTACCGGTTTTGGGTGAAGAAAATCGAAACCGGTTTTGGGTTTTTAAGTCTGGGAAAAACCAACCGGTTGTCGAAACCGCATTTGACCGGTTTTCGTTTTCGGACCGGGGTTTCTGCTGGCCGTTTTGGGCCTTTGTTGTCAAGCCACCTGCCATGAATAGATTTACACTTGCGCTTAAATTTTTGTGACTTTATGTTTTCGCATTTTATTTAATTTTTCACTAACAAAATTACTGTGATCATATTTAAACCAATAACAATTTCTTTAAACGCAATTCATTTGAAGACCAAACATAACAAAGTCAACAAAACAAAGAAACTCAAGTAGGATGTAATCAAAGAAAATAGTAAAAATCACCAAAATCCAAAATAATAATAATAATAGAGTTCAAAACTCCAAATGTCAAAAAACAAGAATAATACTCAATAATAAAGTTCAAATGTCCAAAATACAAGAAAATAATGAAATAAATCAATACATCCAAAAGACAACTCTCAACAAGCTTCCAATGTATAATTCACCTCTACAAAAATAAAATAGATATATTAGTGTTAAATATAAACATGTAAAATAGATATATTAGTTAATTTTTTTTAATATAAATGTTAAATCGGACCGGACCGGTTATAATCCGGTTTTGACGGAATCAATAACTGGATCCGGTCCGGAATTTTAAAACGGTGGCCCAAAAACTCCGTCTCGTTCGACCGGTTTTTATTCGAAACCGCCAGTCAGCGATGAATCCAAAACCAACCGAACCCCTACATTTTTTAACTAAAAATACATCATTCAAAGGTTTTATTTCTCATATCTTTAAAAACCAAATCTCTCAAAACACGTGAGCTTTAATCTTGATTATCAAAGAGAGCGAAGCCTGCTCAGGCCTACATTTTGAAACGAGAAACGAGAAACAAAAGAAAGATTCAAGGTGTTTGATTAAACGCCAAACGGGCTCAGATCTTCAAAGTCATATCTACTCAACAAGGAGTTCAAATAAGCTTCACTCTATATCCACTCAATGTAAGGAGTTAGTAAATGTTCTTAAATTGTAATCCTATTGTAGCTCATCGGTACATTTAAACTGGATAAAACAACAATCTCTATTCTATAAAAGATGTCCCATTGGGTTAGGATTTGTTCTTCTGGCTACCAGAGGCTCATGTCCTGGCGTGTCATGAAAGCTACCTGCTTTTCGGGGAATCGAGGAAATTTCGTAGGTCGAAAAGCAATACCAAGCAATAGACATATAGAGTACTTGAGGGCTTGAAGTCTCCTAATTGATAAGTGGAGCGAACTCAAAGCGATTCATCGGTAAATAGACCAAGAGTCAAACTCGTCATAGCTGGGTTCTTAGCAGCGAGCCAAGTGGTCAGAAATGGGTCTGGGCTTCACCAACATTCAAGCAATCCATCTAGTGGATTATGTAGAAAAGCCTCGCAGTGACCTCGGGGTCGTAGGATTTAGATTAAGAAAGTTCAAGCATGCCTCACAAGTTTGTATCTTCTATCCCTACTATTTTCTAGTCTATATCGATATATCATTAGAATCGCTAGGATTCATTATATGTCGGGTTGACGCGCTAATTGAATATGTCGGCATATAATTGAATTTCAGAAGATTGATAGAACAAGTTTAATCGAGCTAAATCAATATCTTATATCGATAGTAATTTAATCTCATTATTAGATATTGATTTCGATCATCGAACTTAATCGTTATATTCCACCTATCAACCATAATTAAACCTTCTATCAAGATTGTTTTAAACTCACCTAAGATATCTATGTTTTGAATCGCGATATGTTATATGACGCTAGGATCGATCAATAGCTTTTAATGGACTTAATCAGACATGCATTTGAACGAGCTTAATGTTAATGTTAATCAATATGAGTTTTGGGCGTTTATTGCACATAACGATTGCTAGATCATTTTAATTATTTCATCTTTAATATAACATTCATTCGAGGAGCTCAAATTTTGGTATATGGTTAATTTGTATTATATTCGACTAAAGCTTCCATGCTAAGTTTTAAAAGTCGAAAAATCGGTTAACAACCTAAGTCCTTAATCACCCTCCTTACGACGCTATTTAGCTAACAAGTGGTATCGTGAGCGGGTCTCAGACCTGAGTCTAACAACCGTAGGAAATGCTCATAGTATACGATCTACCAAAATGTGCATTTTGTTCATTTTTACATGATTATGTATTTTAATTGTTAAATTTGATGTTAGAATCATGTTTAGGTGAATACGATATGTGTTACATGTATTTGATATGATTTATATGCTTTGACATCTACATAATTCACACCACACGCTTAATTGATTTATATGCTTGGTTGTGGTTAAAATGGACATTGGGCATTTGAGTTCCGCCAAAATATATTTGAAATAAAATTATTTTTTTAAGACTCAAACACTAACCCCAACGGACCCAAAAAAAATTGGGTACCATGTTCCTCAAGTTGATTAACGCTTAGGTCAGGAAATGACGTTTGAGATTTGACTCATGTGAAATGTATCAAAAAAATTATGGTCGGATCACACCACATGCCTCGACGGATAACAAAGACGAGCCTTCAAGTTCGTATATTTAAATCTTCATATTTATCATGTTTATAATGCTCTTATGTTTTCTTGTGCTTAATTGAAAATTCATGTCTTTTTATAATTTGATTATCTATTATTCGAAAAAGACAAGTTTAATGCAAGATGGACATACGCGGTTAACTTGATTATCAGCTTGTATGGATTGGGTAAGAAAAAGAAATGTGTGTTTTCCTTGCATTATGCTTATTGTAATACGACAACCCGATTATGTACAAAAACGTTTTCAAAACTTCACTAAAAAGGCTATTCATGAAATTGAATCTTAAATTTCAGATATTCGATATATTTCAAGCGAATCTTTGCCTACCTTGATAAACAAACATGTCCGCTTGTTTGGCTTTAATCCATGATCATAATTTAAAATGCCTACATGTCATACGAAATGAAAGAATGTGCCTAAATAAAAATCAAGATTTCATGTGCCGATTGTATTATCTAATCGAGTCTGGAGGTTCGAGTATGCTCATTCCCCGAAATAATCACCCATTATTATGTTAAATCAGTAAATCTTAAATAGGTTAAGATGAATCACATAATGCTTTATTTGAAATTCTTAAATGCGCATCATCGCACGAAATGAATATGTTATGTTTTTATTTGAAACGGTATATAGAAACATATTTCATAAAACTTTCGGGGATTTATATGCGATTAGCGACAAAATAGGGTCTAATTATATACGCCATCACTAATCCAAAACGATCCAAAGACCGATACGATACTCCACTCGAAGCACTGGTAGTCTATGATGTACTCATGAAAAGCATGAGATACTGACAACGCGAGACTCAAATGTGAAAAGCCTGTAGATAGTTCTCAAGATGTTTCCACGAATTATCCTGATGATGTTGACTAAACAACTAATGCAATAAAAGAAAAAATGGAATGCAAATCGGGCGATTTCTTTCTAATCCTTTTCTTGTACTTCAATTTTAATAAGGCCTCGACGGCTCATGGGTATATGCATAATCAAGCACCGGATGATCTTTGGAATGCGCTACAGGTCAGATTGCCCTTGATGGCCATTGTGGACATAAATTGTTCAAGTATGTGCTTAACTCAGGCTATTTGACTTGCTTAAACGATTTATTATTTTTTCAAATAGGTTGTTTGATTTGGACAATTCGCCAGATGGTTAGATGATCTTAAACTCGATATACCTTTTGCTTTAAACACACTTGACTTATTTTCCGACATATGCTTTAAAATGAGGCTCTTGATAAACTTACCTGAACTTATGTTTAAATGCTTATGTGGTTTATCATGTGGTTGTACATCCATTTCGATTTAAATATATTTTCTTTTTAAATGGATGATGCAACTTAAACTTGGATTGAAGATGTTTTAAAATTTTGATTTTAAATGATTTTCTTGTTCTTATCCCTCGCTTTAAATGTTAAATGCTTCGGGGTGGGATTTTCTTTCAACGCACGCTTATGCTACTCCCGCTCAGAGTGAGATTTCAAATTCACTCAATTCGATGGCCCATGTCGCCATCCGCCCAAACAATATATAAGGCCATAGATTCGCTTAAGTGGTCAAGTCTAGATGACTTTTTATCATGGACTCATATGCTTCAACTTGCGAAGTTGAAATCACTGTAGAGAATGCAAACCATCAATTATCGAATAATTTTCTTCTGATCCATGTAGCACATAGATGGCATAATAGATTGGTTTCCGCATTCCTTTCGCCTCTCGCACTAGTACATCGCCACGCTTCCTTCAACGACTCCGCTAGGTATAATTGCAATTCTTCATATTTCTCTGGATTTAGTACTGCGTGACCTAAATACTACTTCTTTAAGTCCTCTAAAGTTTTATCAGACTCATCGCTCCAATGTTCAAGTGATACTAAATTCTGAAGAAAGGGAGATTTTCACTGGATTCGTAGATAAAGTCGATTTAACGCCGCCAAACATCTGTTAACCTCTCAGATGTCTTTATAACTAATTGGGGGTTTCATCTCTAATAGTGACTTATTCTTATCTCGGTTGTGCTCGATCCTCTTCACTTATCATATCCTAATAATTTCCCCTCGATGCTATTCAACAAATACTTTTTTTGGGGTCAGTTTCAACTCGCTCTCAAATTGAATGTTTCTTTGAGATTATTCAAGTGTTCGCTCTCTAACTTTACTTTTGACCAACATATCATCTGCATAGATCTCCATATTACGCCTCCACCTGGGGATGCAAGATGGCGTCAATTATACGATGTGGCTCCCGTGATTATAAAGATTCATGAAATCAAAGACTTTCATACCCTCGCACTACCATCAACTAATGGTCCCAAACATAGTAGCCGGGTGTGTCTTTCGACACGCTTTGTTAAGATCGGTGAAATCTACATTATCCGCCATTTGTTGTTTGGCTTCTTAACTAGCACCACATTCGCAATCCAACTTGGGAATTATAATTCACGGATGGCTTCGGCTTTTCAAATGTGCCGAGACCTCCTCTCTTTACAGCCAAGGTTTTCTCATCATTGAAACGACCTTTTTTGCCGCTTTTATCGAACAAACATTGGATCAACATGTCAGCGATGAAGGGCTATTGCGGGATCCACCCTTGGCATATCTTTTATCCCCCATGCGAAGACATCCGTGACCTCCTTGATTAACTCAATAAATTGAGATGTGTGCTATTTTTCCAAGTTTGTACCCACTTGGAAAGGCTTGCTTGGTTCACTTATGGTAAAGGGGACACATTCTACCTCCCCGCGAGTCGCCCTTTTAAAAATTTTACCTCGGGAGTTATCCTCGTCCACCTTTGTCATTATGTTGACTTCAACGTTACCTTCCGCTTCGCGCTTCTCTCGACTCTCGATTTTGGCACCGGGTTTTCGCTTCTGGGAATACGCGGTAGCACACACGAACAAGCCATTTCTTCCTCTCTATTTCGCCTTATGTCCCCTCGCTGGGAATTTTGGGGCTTTTAAGGTGGACTGGGATACTATAGCTTCGGTTGTTGTTAAAATTGGCCTTCCAATCAACCCATTATAAAGATGAAGTCAGAATATTTTACCACGCGAATCGCGCCTCAATGGTTGTACTGCTAACTATGTACCCATTCTCACTATCAATATTGGCTACCCCAAAGTGATGGGGACGGGAGGACTCAACCTGCTGTGAGCGCGACCGTGTTGTCTTATACTTTGGAAAAATGAGCTTGTCGAATGTGCTCAGATAGAGAATATCTGCTGAACTTCTCGTATCCACTAAAGATAATGCCCATAGCGAAACGAAAGAATCTTAAAGCGCATGTAAGCATCGATCATAACGAGGCATTTACCGCCTCGGGCAATCTTCATATGTGAAAGTTATCACCTAGGTGTTACATTGGGTCTTACCTACGGCGTACACTTCCCTACAAGCGTATTTCTTTCTAGAGTTTAGGAATCTTTCTCGCCTCCATGTATTCCCCGAAATGGGTTGAGTATACGCTCATATCGCGATGCTTAATCTCTTTCTTTCTACGGCGCTTTATCCTTCCTGGGCTTATTGTGGACTCTTTCGTCGCCTATAAGGGCTATGGCGTGTCAAGTGCCACCTCGCGCGGATAACGGGCGATCTGACCGTGCCTCGGTGTTCTTCTCGCTGAAATCAACGGTAATCATTCCTTTATCGCGCCTGCTGCGAAATTGTGTACTCACTTATTTACCGGGTCAAGAAATGTGATTGTGAACTTAGTGCTCACCTTAGTAATGGTATATTACTGCTGGTTCTCAAGTGATAATTTAAGCGGGTTAAGAGTTATCGCTAGATTCACTATTAATCGTTATAATAATAGTAATTGGTCAATTATTATTATTATACAACTTACTATTATCTGAGCCTAGAAGGTCACACACATACAATGATATTCGAATAATATTTCATGCATGAAATTAAACGAGACTTGTATATTGAGAAATGTATTTCTTAATATTTATATTTGTAAAATATATATGTTGATGAACATCAATCGTTAAACTTCAGAAGTTTAATCAATTAAGCAATCAAATCAATGAATAACTTGATAAGTTAGGTGATTCGTTAGTATTTTAATTGACTTGTTATTAATTAAAATAACAACTCACTAAGAACTCACATTATTTAATTAAGTTCATAACGGTCTACTCAAGCTAACGAAGTTAAACCGATTTCTTAACGAAGCCGCTTAACGAGTGGAATTTTGGGACTTGGTATTTAAAGAGGGGATTAGGTTTTTCATGAAATAAGAATCATAAAAAACCTCCACCCCCTCTAAAGAAAGCCGCCTCTTCCCTCGCTGGAGAATCGGAAGAATTTTCTTCCACTTCATTCCATCCTCAAACTCTAAAGCAGCTCAAGTTCCTGCCTGCTTCCTCGCGCTACAAGTAATCTGTAGGACATCTCTACCTGTCAACAAACGCCGAGTAGGATCTCGAGGCTTTCACGCCGGCACTACGCGGGAATCGGGTTCAACTGCCCGCCAAATGTAAGAATTCTGATTCATTTGTCATTTTATGTTTAGATTAATTTACATTATTTTGGAGTAATCCGTGATGCATTTAATCGCTTATCACGACAAATTCATACTAGATTCTAACACTTTCCTCATGTATCTTACCCCGCCGCGAACTCCTTCTATCCGCCAGACAACTTTTCTATTTCTATCCGTAGTGATCCTACACTCGCTGGGTGTCACGTCTATGTTTCATTTATTACCAGACGGCTGATCTCTTTACCCCGGCGGCCCTCTAATCCCCGCTAGGTACCGCAAGGCAATCAAGCTTGTCACACATTCAGGCGCACACCTCTACCGCCGGGATACCGTAAGAATGTCCCTCCACTCCCCACTTCAAGTGTTCATACCGCGGCTTGCTGGGTTGTATCGAACTATGTCCGGTGAGCATCTCTTTTGTGGTGTTTTCCCCGCGGATGCTGTCCTCTCTCTACCCGTCAGACTACTTCCCAAACAAAGGGCTCGAGTATATTCCTTTGTTTCTCACAACCGCTTTCCTTAGATCAACGGGTCAGTTGTAAAGACCTTTCCCCTGAAGTTCTTCTAACTCGCATTTAAAGTAGCTACTATAAAGCTTATTAATTGCCTTTATGCCGGGAGTTCCCACTAACAAAGCTTTTTTCTCAATTTACCATATCGTAATCACTTAAAGAACGCCTATAAATCAAAGGATTATCCACCGGGACACTAATCTATTAATACCAAAGCAAGAAAGTTAAATCAATCAAATACCAAAAAAATATAATAAAACACATTAAAAGATAACGCGCAACTTGCTAAATGCTTGTTCACACCTTCTTCAAATTCACATCTCTTCAATCGCTTCCACGTTAAGCATCCAACCGCTTTCTCGCTTTCATAGACGCTCTTTTTTAGATCAATTACTGCCGCTTCCGCACCGAAAGTCATTCCGGCAACAGCTTGTAACTAGAATAGAGAGAAATATCTTTTGCCATTCTAAAGAATAGGATATTTGGCTTCATTAGCCATCTACTCGCTAATACATCAAACTTAATCCCTTTGGCATATTTTAATAGAACCTCTCCCAAATAACTCTCAACCTCTGATTTAGTATTACTAATTCCATCAATAGTTTCTAGGAACGCTTCAAAAGTTCTCTCCTCAATCCAAAACATCCCGAATCCTCAAGTAAGCGCCATGGATTATTTGGGAATTTCTAGGCCAAATATCGTTGTGTAGACCGCTCATAGAGCTTAAACAAGGAGGATAACTTTTATTGGGATAATTTCACTTCGATACATTTTTCGCTTCATCCCCATTTGGATACAGTTAATGGATAAACCCATATAATAAAAACTATTTTATACTCTTAACACAAACGGCAAATGTGATTAACCTCATACTATGTCATCGTTGGTATTTTAGTTACCATAAATGCAGAATAGGTAACTAATGCAAAATAGGCAACACTCAAGCACAAATAACCTTAGAATACTATGGCATCATTGATTAATAGGAAATACAACATTAGTCTGCAACTGAAATGCAGAAATAGGAAAACAAGATGCAAATGGCCACACAAATAATCTCAGATAGCATGTCATCATTGACATTATAGTTGGGTTTGCTAAATGCATAATAGGCAACAACAGACGTAACATCAAGAAGCCAGAATTTCGAATAGATGCGTATTAAAAGTAACAACATAATATGCAAATGGCAATAAATAACCTCGAATACTATGTCAATATTGCATTATAGTTACCAAATGCATAATAAAGTAAATGCATTGTGACAACAATGTAATATAAATGCATTATGCAACAAATGCAAAAGGCTACACAATTAACCTCGTACTAAGTCATCACTGGGTACGTGGATTATGTACCTCGATCGCCATTATCCCCCAATCTGGTATCAAGAGATTACTTTGCCACCAATATTTGTTATATTTAAGCTTCATTTTACTGCAAAGATCCCTGTTGTCGATTATGGACTTTCACATTTCTAATCCACAAAGACCTTAACTCTATAAAGCCTACCTAGAAACAAAGTTCACAAATTGGGTGCTAAGACTATTAATTATCTCAAAGAATATCAAGAAATACTTCTAAAAACTTGCATATATCATAAATGACATTCCAATCAAGTAGATCAATCAAGCAGCTGGGCGGTAATGCACTATTTTCTTCTCGCATATCTCAAGCATATGGGCTTCTATATAAGTAAGTAGTAGACAACATCAACCAAAGCGGAATTTCCATCTAGTTTTTGGTACTTAACAAGAGCATCTTTCCTCATGCTGTAACTCGCCTACTATTTTAAATGCCAGGCCATCTTCGCCTGCATTCAACAAATACCTCACACCATTTTCTAACCTTATCAACCACACAAAGCTCACATATCAAGTCCATTAAAGTTGAACTATCAAGTTTAAAATGTGCGCACAACATCTCAATACGGAACGTCATTCATCAAGAGGTAGTTCCAATTCCATTACTAAAATCAAATTCTTCAATTTAGAAATACAATTATCATTCTGTGAGAAGACATTATCAACAAAAATGGATACATTAACAATTTTCTAAATAAATAACCTCTAGCAATATGCCAATCATCTATCACCCTTAACAATTTTCTAGCAATAACCTCCCTAGAATGAGAGGGAGGTACATTAGTAAAAACTAGAACTCTCTTATTAAGTCGCTTATTTAAGATCAATGAATGGGTACAACAAATATACCCAATTTTTTCCCTACTGTATCACCACAGATTGCTGGTCAAACTAATCCTATTAACGTTATTATGCCTTTTTCATCTTAATTTTTTCTTCAAGATAAAAGGTCTCATAATCCATCTTAACAGTGTGCCTAGTTATCCTAACATACCAAGAATATATTTTTCTAAGAAACTTATTAAATATAACTCCTTCCATCAGAAAAGTGGACATTTAATGACCTAAAAAACTCATATTGTTACTAAACTCTCCTCGACCTTACAGTGATTATATTTCCATGTAAACAAACCAGTTTACTAGTACGAATGTGATCACCAAGACAGAGTAGATTAAGATGGTATTTTCTTACCATGACCTAAGTTCAACTTCCTTTTAAAATAATTGTCTAAGTATTTTTTGGCATTGAAATACTATGATATTTCACATCATGTTAGAACTATCATCTGTAAATATACATTCATTTCTTAAAGCGGATAATGGATTTTCTTTGCCGCATTTCACATAGTATTTGTCTTCGGCCGAAGTCATCCAAAGTCATGCGTAATCACCGCGCTGTCGACGGCTGCCGCCGGATCAAGTATTAATATCCAAATACGCTTCCCAATCTATATTCCCCAATAGTCTCATCATCATTATATTCATCCATAAAGGAAATGTGGCATACCTGAGGAATCTTAAAAGACATTAAAAAATTGACAGAAAATTATTAGTTTATTACAAAATTTACAAGAATGTAATCATTCTAATCAATTACCGAAATTAAAATTAAAAATTTGACAACAAAAAACAATAATTACAAACTGAAATCGCCAATTAAAAATCAATTAACCTATCAGAACCCTTAATTAACACATTCTAATCAATTACAATAATTGAACTTAATTATAAACCCTAATTAAAATCCAGAATTTAATTATGATAATTGTAAACCCTAATTGAATCAATAATGCAAACCCCTAATTCAATTACCATAATTGTAAACCCTAATTCAATCCCTAATTCAATTAGCTTAATTGTAAATTTAACAATCCCTAATTAAAAACTCCTAACTGTGAATATCCTAATTATAAACCCTAATCAACTCTAATTAAAACTCCTAATTCAATTACCCTAATTATAAACAATAATTGAATCCCTAATTAAAATTCCTAATTCAATTACCCTAATTGTAAACCCCAATAATCCCTAATCAGAACTCTAATCAATCCTTAATTAAACCTAACTTAAAAATTGAATTCCAAAATCGAAAAATGTAATTGAAAATTTAATTAAATTAAAAAATCTAATTAAGTCCCTAACCACAAATCTCTAACCTTAAAATCCCTAATTCAAAAACCTAACTACCAAAATTATATACTTTTTTAAAATTAATTACATAACACCAAAAAAGAAAGCATGCATGTACTCAGAAATTAAAAGAACCCAAAAATAATTCCAAATCAAACATGTTTAAAAATAAATCAAAACATGTTTTAAAATAATACGAAATCAAACACGTTTTAATTGAAAAAATAACACAAAACGAATTAAAAATACCTAAATCGACACAGGTCAATATCAAGGACTCGAAGCAAATCGAATAAAAAAATACAAAATATCAACTAATTGAAACAAACATAACTACATAACATAAAGGAATTAAAGCTTGTGAGAATAAAAGAGACGATGAATGGGATGACCGACCGGATCACCGATTCGCCTCTCCCTTCTGCCTCCCACACCATCTCGCTCTCTAAAGAACCACTATTGTACGACGCTTCACACGCAGTGTACGAGTTACGCTGGGTCTCCGTGGATCAAGGCAAGGGAGTCAAGCGCATAAGCCGCTCATGCTCCCCGTATATGTTTCTTTCGATTATTATCCATATTTTTTATGAATCAACTCTTACGTACTAAAGCGCCACCGATGATTCAGATTTTTCACCGCTTGTTAATACTCTAAAATCGGGGATTACCTTACTATGTCTGCAAGTAGATATCCTTCTGGACCAAGAAATGAATCGTTCAACCTTGTCGGCACCGTATCAATGCTGGGTCGCCTGCTGCCGCGCGGTAGAATCCTTTGCGGCGGATGAATCCAAGAGCGAAGATCCAATGTGACTTTAAAGTTGCTGACATAATGTAATTACGCATTAATCTGGCTTAAAGCCAAGAAGTGGTACAGATAATATCCGTGCAGTGCATAATAAGATTAATGCACATGTAGCTGATGCAGATATATATATACTACAATGGCAGGAATATATCAAGAAAGGAGTAGTGATCAAGCTGTCACAGTGTTTTTCCATTGCGTAATATCGAAAGTGCTCTTTTCCTCAAGGTAACCTTTATACCTCAAGTACCGATAACCCCATAATTTATGAGTTTGATTCGTCTAAAATCAATAACGCATGATCTTAACCCGTAATTAAAGATAATTACAGATCATCAATTATACTAATTACCAAGATCCACTAGGATCGATTTCACTTAATTCGCATACTTATAATAATTTAAAGAATAAATTATGGAAATAAACAACACAAGACTTAACCCCTGCTCACCCTCAACGCGAAATTTAATCCAAAGACGTCATGTGATATACTAATAATCACCGAAAAAAATTATTACATGACTCAAGCAACTTATTCTACCATCTAAAGAATTGACGCGCTTAATACACTCAAAACTCTGTGAATAAAATATTTAATCGTAGATTTTCTCTCATGATACGAAAACCCCACCATAAAGCCTCTCGTATCATTTTTCTTTCTGCCTCCTCAGCTTAATCTCTCTATATTATCAGCCACATTCGAGCTACGATATCTCACACACAATTACTACAAGAGGTATTTATAGGTTTCACTAATCTAATCTAAAAGTTAATTAATTTCTCAAGAAAATTCACATTAATTACTACCAGTAGTAATTAATTATTCCTCAAAAAAGTCTCAACAGATAATAAACTTTTATTTTCTCTTATTTCAATTATTTTGTTAACTCCGACAGCTCTAGAATGTTTTTAACACACAAACATTCCTCACCTTAAACTTTGAGTGCTAGGTGTTATGATTATGGGTTATCTAATAGGTCATGAGTGGTCACATTACTTTCTATCTCCCAATGAACCAACACTTTTCTCTGAAATTTTTTTGAAAACGAAATTTAAAACTCATTTATTGAAGGCAAATGATACCTGTCAATATGCATTACGTTGACTTTGATTGCAAACATGGTAATAATTATAAAGCATAAAAAATAACAATATCATATTCTAGTTCTATGAACCTAGTACACATATATATAATTTGTCCCACTATAACTTTCTACGAGTATAAATCATTGCGTTGTGTTAGAAATTGACATATATCATAGATGATTCAATTGCCTAGACAAAATGGTCCCGAAATCTAAATTCACCAGACTTTAATTTTCACAGAATATAAATAATTTTATTCCTAATATTTCTACACATATTGCAATTTGCTCCCCACTCTGACGGAAACATCAAATTAGACCGTCAAACAAATATTGAGTATAACTTTAGGACAAATTTATAATTTTGTAAGCTTTCAGGGCACATTAATTATTAAATTCTTACCCAAAATGAAAAAAATTGATATTTTTCTCTCTCTCTCTCTCTCTCTTTCTTTCTTTCTCGTGATTGTCGTTTTCCTTCCCTATCGACCATCATCCGCAGTACTGCCTGCTCTTAAACGAGCCATGCTTTCAAGTTTAAAAAATCGCTTAAATGCTATATGCCTTTGTCTATATTCATTTACCTTAACTAATGGCGAAATCAGGCTTAAAATTTAAAAAATTATATAAAGTGGACAAACCCGAATTAAAAAATCTTAAACTAAAAGAAGATCAACTACAATAAAAGTAGTTAAGACACCGTCAGAAGACTCAACCCACACGTATTCGACTTTTCCACCATCGCCTTTTATCAATTATCCTAATCCTTTATTTTCAAACTTCTGTGACACTACTCAACATTCTCCAACTTCGCTGTCTTTCTCCAACGCTCACCATCAGCGTAGCCTAAAGTGAATTCATGTGTTTTACACTCTTCTCAAATTACTCACCATCTTTTCCCCTTAATTCTTCTCGATTCAATTTTATGTATATCAATAATAATTATCGAGAGTTAAGATAAGAGAATGTTTTTATATAATTAAAAAATTACTGCACGAGATAATCGAATTGTCTAACAAATAAGGTGAATATTCTGATCCTCAAATCAACTGTTCAAATCTTATTATAGGGGAGTGAGGTTAGGAAATATTATATCGTTATCTATACAAAAAAATTAATATAACAAAATTTTAAGAAAACCTAATCAATTCGTAATTGGTGTGTGAATATAATAGAGTTAATTGCACAGATAATGTTTGGAGTTTGGAAAAAATCAACACTTAGTCCCTCGCTTGTATCATTGTGCATTAGCACCTATTGAATTTCAAACATACAGATCCTTTAACGGTAGTATAAAACTAGAAAACTACCAGCGCATTTCAATGTAAATTTTAAGGACGGCTCATAAGAACTAATTTGTAACTACAGAGACTACTCTTACGCTTATACAAATTATATTACTAAGTTTTAGTTATTTTTTCTCAAAATCCAAGCACCTGTGCAATTATCTCAAATAAAATATAGTCAGAACTCAAAATACACGTGCACATGAATATGCTTTATTAGTTTATTACATTAAAACTAGCTAACGAGGCCAAAATGTTGTTAATCTAAATACGAGACTAACTGTTATAATATCATCAAAAGATTAACGACACCAATATTAGCTTTTGTGAATAGCTTCTTATATGGGCTTCAGCGAACTTCAAAAAGAATTTAGTATTTCATCTAGATATAAAGTCATAAAGAATTATCATGTAATCACACAACTTATTAAATTTAATGGTAAAAAATGTATTATCTTATAATTTTAAATAATTATTAATTTAGCACTCATCCCTAAGCCTGTGACCGACAAAAAATATTATCTTGTAGTAGTTTATTAAATAGTCGAGTATTAATCTATCGAAGCTTACTGTAGTTATTAATTACAAACAAAAATCCACTTCCCCGCCATATGATCAAGAATCGAGTATTAATTTATCAAGCTAAAATGAAAAAGGAACGAAACAAGCATGAATTATTAATTTAGCACCCTATCCTCTAGCTCCAATTGTGCAAAAAAATATTATATTAAAGAGTTTATTAAATAATCGACTATTAATTTATCGAGCTTCTAATAGACGATAATTGTAAAAAAAAACCAAGACTTATCCCTCGAGGACTGTCAAAATATTATCTTAGAAAGTTTACAAAGAATCGAAAGATTAATTTATCGTAGCTTCTATGAGAAATGGAGCACTGGAAAAAAGGAACGAAAAATACGAATACACCCTATTCCCGAAATTTTAATTCCACAAAATATTATCTTAAAGAGTTTATTAAATAATCGATCATTAATTTATCGATCTTCATTGTATATGATAATTGTAAAAAAAATCAAGCACCTTTATCCCTCAAGTTCGACCGTCCAAAAATATTATCTGTGTTTCTATTAAAGAATCGAGTATTAATTTATCGAGTTTCAATGTGAGGCTGATAATCGGGAAAAAAGGAAACTAAAAATACGAATGCACCTCTATCCCCAAGTCGGACCGCCTAAAAATATTATTTTGCAGCTTTTTATTAAACACCGAAGATTAATTTATCGATCTTCATGCAGAGAGCTGATAATCGGGCAAATAAAAAACGGGGTGAACGAAAAATTATTAATTTGAAGACCTCATCTCGAGTTTCCACTCTACTAAAATTATTGTCTTTTGGAAAGCTTATTAAATAATTTAAAGATTAATTTATCGAAGCTTCAAAAAAAAGCGAAAAATATAAAAAAATATGATAATTGTAAAAAAACCAAACACCCTATCCTAGCTTCTGGCCAAAATATTATCTGTAGTTTTATTAAAGTTAATCGAGTATTAATTTATCGAAGCTTCTACAATAATGATAACGGAAAAGCGAACTAAAAACACGACGCACTTATTCCCCAATCTTAATTTGAAAAATATTATTTGTAGTAGCTTTACAAAAGTTAATCGACTATTAATTTATCGAAGCCACAATAGCTGATAATTGCAAATAAAAAACGAAAAACACGAAATATAAGCTTAAGACCTTATTCCCTTTAAATGGCACTTGCCAAAAATATTATTTAAAATATTTATTAACACCTAGTTTAAAAAACAAGCAAAAAAAAAACCAAGAATCCACTCGCGTGGTCATACGGCCAATCGTATGATCACGCGTGAATCACACCTCACAACACTAATAAAGCATACTGAAACAGTATTTAAAAGTTATTGATGAAGTCCACGACCCACATGGGATATATTATGAGTGGGATTAAAAGTACACTGAAACAGTATTTAGAAGTTATGAAATAATGAACCTTTCTCAAATACTACATTTATAAAAGGGGGAACTAAAATAGTAATTTTACTCTTGTTAGTGACACTATTTAGAGTGTGCTTATAGCACAGTATATATTCCGTACACTATTCATTCTGACATGACTTGTTAATATAAAATTGTAAAATCGTTATACTAACACCTCCTCGAGGTCAATGTTTTGAAATATCATGAAAGAGTAAATTGCGAGATATATATTAATTGATTAATAGACTATAAATTTTATTTTAATCATTTCAATATATACGAGATTCACTCTTTCGAACCGCATTGCATGAGGAGGGAAGGGCGTTAATCTAGACATCACCTTCCTCAGATGACTACTCACAAATGCTCGTATTAGATCCACATTAATACATTATTAAACCTTTCTTTTCCTAATCACTACTTTAACAACAAAATTTTATTAATGTTTGTCTCATTAAGGAGTTGTACAAATTTGATCAATTCTTCTTTCTTCTATACATTTATTATATCTAATAGTACAACCCACCAAAATCCTTCATCAGTTCCTAAACATAGTCTTTTCGAATCTAATCGTAAAACCATCGAAATGATCAGAATTATGCTAATAAAGACTTAATTTTTAAAGGGTTGGATCGGTTTTTTGCTTAGTTTTATATTTGATGGCATTTTTCTTGACTATCTCTTCTTATTTGGCTACAAAAAGTTTTTTTTTTGGGTTTGTTTTCAATTAAATCTTGTGAATTTCTTTGTTTTATATAGTATATTGTGTTCATTTTAAAAAAAGTTTCCATTTATATATTAAGTTTTTGAATAAAAAAATAAAAAATGAATGCTGTGAAGTCACAGGTATGGCAGCCATGCAAGAAGAAGAGGTTTAGTTTTTAGCCAAAAATTATCTGACCCAGAAGAAAAACAGTTGAGTTGAATATGAATGTGATTTGTATTGAAAGATCAGAAGAAGCAAAGAGGATTTGAGGTGATTAAGTGGGAAAAGGGGGACAATATTTTTGGAATTTGGTATTGATAGACTAAGTATTTTAGTGAAAATGTCAACAAAATCATCAAGAAGTGGTGGGAGTAGTACTAGAGGAGGTTCAAGCAGTGGGAGGACTCGTGTTGGGAGGTATGAAGTTGGGAGGACATTAGGGGAAGGCTCTTTTGGGAAGGTGAAGTTTGCCAAGAATGTAGAAACTGGTGAACATGTTGCAATAAAGATACTTGATAAAGAAAAAGTTCTCAAACACAAGATGATTGGCCAGATTGATATCATGTTCTCTTTTCTTTCTTTTTTTTTAAAGAAAAATCGACCTTTGTCATTGCAATGATTCGAATGTGAGACCTCGTCATTATTCTCTTTTTTTTTTGTTTCAGTTTGATAATTTTTCACAGGGTTGTCAACTTGTCGTTTATATGAATATATAGTGCTTGATTTGGATGTGTATTTTCAGGATCATGTTTCTTTAATTAAGTCTTTCTTTGTTGAACTGTAGCTTTGAAGTGTTGTTTTGATGTTTATATTGGTGCGGGTTGACTTGAGAATATTTGGCTTCATGAAGTCCCATCTATGATCATAAATTCTACTTGGATTGTGGGTTCTGTTTGTCTGCCTATTTTTTTGTATTGGACATACTTGTTTTTACTCAAATATTGTATATTGCCCCCATCTCAATTTGATTGGTAGTTTTGACTACTCGGATGAAAAATTTAATGTTTCGAATTTGACATATAAGTTTTGGGTGGGTAGTATCTAATGGTATGCATCTTTAAAAAAAAATTGAAGTTATATGGATGAATTATTTCTTCAAAACTAGGTTCACTATTTTATTAAAAAAGACTTCCAATTATATTGTGATGTAGATATAGTCATTGCTGGTTTGGTATGTTGATCTATTTATTTTTGTCTTTTCTTAGAGTATCATCTAAAACTTATTAACTACTAATGTCTTATCATGTGAGTAGTTAGCTCATTGTTTGTTTCATGTTTGATCAGATGGACAATGTATTTGGACAAGTGTGAATCATGGATTAATGGCATTCTATAAGTTTTGGTAGTGTTAATGTTTATAAAATTTAGTATGTCGACTATGGTACAGTTGCTTTCTAACAAGTCCCCTATTGGGTTTTGATGAAATTTCGTATTTGAACTATGGTATAATTGCATTTTAGCAAGTCCAATGTTGGGTTTTGGAGAAGAGCAAGCTTCTGGCTCACTAATGCCGACAGTGAATGCAGTCAATTTCACTGTTTCGAGCATCTTCATGATTTATCGTGTATATTACACTAACGTAGTTTACTAAAAAAAAATTGCAACTTCTTAGTGGAATCGAGTATTGACATTTCTATTCTTGCCTCTTTACAGATTAAAAGAGAAATATCAACCATGAAAATAATCAGGCATCCCAATGTCATTCGGATGTATGAGGTTAGACATTAGTGTGGTTAGGCAAGAAAATTCCCATTCATTTATTTGTTTCTCTTCCCTTGTACTGCTAACCTGTCCTGGCTTGGGACGGTTGGACTGTTTCCTTGAATAAAAGAAAATTTAGGGGTTGAACTGTAACGTACATGCCATATTTTAATAGTGTTTGGATGGGCCTTTCCCCTGCGATTTGAACTTGTCAATGACGGTGTTTGGAAAAAAGTTCCAGGTTCACTTCTTTGGCAGGAGAGTTGCTTATGAGTGGCAACTCGTTTCAGAGAAGTGCTTAGCCAAACCCCACAATGTGTTTTGTCCTCATAATTTTACTGTAATTACCTTCTAGATGACTCGGCCCTTCTTCTGTAGGTTATGGCTAGCAAGACCAAGATATATATAGTTATTGAGTTCGTTACTGGTGGAGAACTCTTCAACAAAATTGTAAGAAAATAATCTTCTCAGACAACTAATCATGGAAATTAAGGAATTTAGAAGAGCTAACTTGTGTGGTTTTTCTGGTTTTAGGCAACTAAAGGAAGGCTGAAGGAAGATGAAGCTAGAAAGTACTTTCAGCAACTCATCAATGCCGTTGACTTCTGCCATAGCAGAGGTGTATACCACAGAGATCTTAAGGTGAGAATCTGAAGTTTTTGGGTTCCTTTTTGAAGTTCGGCATACAACCTTTTCCAGAACTATGTGAACCATACTCGCCACATTTACAAACCTTCCCTTTCCGTTTATTATAGCCAGAGAATTTGCTTCTTGATGGAAATGGAAATCTTAAAGTTTCAGATTTTGGATTGAGTGCACTGCCTCAACAATTGCGGGTGAGTAGTATACCATCATGCGAATGCAAATACAAATATTTCCTCAATTTTCGTACAGTAATTTGAAATCCATAGATCATGTATAGTCGAATTAAGAATTTAGAAGATTAACACAAAATTGATTATAAACATTATCTCATTTCTATAGGAGGATGGATTACTACACACAACATGTGGGACACCAAACTATGTTGCACCAGAGGTACCACATTTATTTATGGTATTCACTTATAACTAATTGTATTTATGATTTACTTACATTGTTATTTTTATTCTGCTCTCAGGTTGTTAACAATAAAGGTTATGACGGAGCCAAAGCAGATCTTTGGTCATGTGGTGTAATACTTTTTGTTCTTATGGCTGGATACTTGCCTTTTGAAGATACGAATCTGATGGAATTGTATAAAAAGGTGACGGCATATAGTTGGATCATTCAAATAAGGTTCTCTTAGACTTTCCAGATGGATCACCTTGAATGTCATTTCTTATGTGTACATAAATAATTGTTTGATAGAATAATTATTTTTAAGGTACATGCGTTTGTTTCATGTTCCATTAGTTCAGGAAGGGTTGGTTCAGTATTGAAACACACAAGGGAGTTGGTGCAACACTTTCAATTATTTAGGATGTTTTGGTGCAACAGGAATTTCAAGTAGTTAGATTTCGGTGAACATTTTAGAAACTATATGAAGATTTGGTGCAGTT
The DNA here is from genome assembly GCA_019722365.1 of Lithospermum erythrorhizon. Classification (NCBI taxonomy): domain Eukaryota; kingdom Viridiplantae; phylum Streptophyta; class Magnoliopsida; order Boraginales; family Boraginaceae; genus Lithospermum; species Lithospermum erythrorhizon. The sequence continues at coordinate 203,566 of JADFUC010002406.1, read as the reverse complement.
TACTCTCTTGGAGACTATCCCAATTTTTGGGGCATTCCATTTGCTTTTTTACTTGTATTTTCTGAAGTCTCATTAGGCTATCACTTGGTTGTAGATTTTCAAGGCGGATATAATATGCCCTTCATGGTTCTCTTCAAGTGCAAAGAAATTGATCAAAAGAATTCTCGATCCAAATCTTCAAACAGTATGTTGATAATTAATCATTGTTTACTAGTGCAATGCTCCTTTTAGTATATACATAGGTTGATGAAGTTTACTGTTGGCCTTAATTCTTATGTTTGCTTGTTTATTCGAATAAGTTATCTCACTGAGCCTATGTTGATCAATATGTTGCAGAGAATAACTATAGCAGAAGTCGTTGCAAATGAATGGTTCAAGAAAGGATATCAACCACCCGTGTTTGAACAAGAAGATGTCAGCCTTGATGATGTGAATGCCATATTCAATGAATCTGTTGTAAGTCTCTCTACTGTCTGTGCATGATTATTCTCAACTCTTTCTTGTTTGTTCAAAGAAGAATATCACCTTTCACCTCCCCTTAACCCCCGAGGATAATATAAATCAAGATCTTTGATGTCCAAAGGAATCTCTCTAACCATTAGAACACTTCGGTAGTCTTGATTATTGTTGACCTATAATGTAGTATGGTACATGTATTCAACTATATACATATTTGCTCATGCAGGACTCGCAGAACTTTGTCGTGGAGAGGCGTGAATCCGGTGAAGGGGAGGCCCCCTCTCCAGTAAATATGAATGCATTTGAACTTATTTCAACATCTCAGGGTCTGAACCTCAGTCTGTTGATCCTCATCCAGTAAATGTTATCCAACTAAAGCTGCTTTTTCGTTATGAAGTCTTTTGGGCACATAAGTGGCGCTGCCAGTCAGTTTGATATCCCTGCCCCATCCTGAAGATAGCAGAACATCTCTCTTCTTCCTTCTCCCCATCAAAAAATGAAGTTTCTGATCATATTTTAGTCTCAGAGAGTAGCTCTCCATGCTCTCTAATTTTAGTATGCATCTTTGTGGATCCTTATCTGATTGACATTTGTTCATCCAGGGGCTAGTCAAACGAGAAACGATTTAAGTAGCCCGTTCTGAAATGTCAAAGATCGAGGAAACTGTTGCTCCTTTAGGATTCGGAGTGAAGAAAAATAACTACAAGGTAACAACTGGCTGAACTGCAATTGAACTTCACAACTTACAACTTAGTTTCAGCTCTTAATAGTTAAATCTTGCACAACATGAATTAGTTTTAGTTGTGCTAGTCATTTCCAGGTGCTTTAATAGAAAACCAGAGCTTCCTCCTTGTTCATTTTAATATTGATCCCGTTTTCTACAGTCACCAAAATTGTAATCAACTAAAAATTCAGACATCCTTTGTGCAGATTCATGATGATAATCAACCTGTATTGTTGTTGGTTTTAGTGTTGACCTAGTTGCTTTGAACTGACACACCAGTTTGATATATTTTAAAGAACCCTCCTATCTTTTCATTTGTAAAAATGTTGTAGTAATTACCTTCTTGAAGATGAGTTTAGTTCCAGGCCCCACTGACATGCAGCGAAGATCAAGTAGTGAAAAACATGTTTTTTAATCCCCATTCGGAGACTTACGAATTTCTCCCTACAGATCTTGGAGGTGGCACCATCCCTTTGCGTGGTTGTACTTCGAAAGTGTGGAGAACATTTTTTTTTTTTGTTAGAATTTCTAGAGTTAATACTCTTCTGTCTCATCTTGTATGGCCATTTTTAAAGCACTTGTCGACTCATTGGGATTCCCCTGCATTCCTGCTGTCTGGTAGTTTTATCCTTTCCATTAAAAACAGAATTGGAGAAATAATTGATAGAAAAAGAAAGTCACCAACAATTAGTGTTTTTCTTTATGGTATTTAAAAAGGAAGTCATAGAAAGAAGCAGATAGAGTTAAAGTCTAAATATGTGGAGTGTGGAATATGGATGATTGCTTGAACAATTTGGCCTCTTAGTATTTTGAAGTTGTGATGATTTTTAAATAGGGGTGTGTGAACGGTAAATCTCATTGTTTTATCAACTTATCATATGTAAAGAAAGTTAATTCTCCCTAGGGAGAAAAATTCTCTCTCAAAGGCCAAAGCAAGTCACTTTAATTGCTTTCTTTCTTAAACTATTGAGTACAAATATTAGTTTAAAGGTTTAACAGTTTTCTGGTTTCTTCACCTTTTTTCTACTCGTTTTAATTCTTTTATCGCTTTTTCCATCTTAAAAAAAAAAAATAGTGTTTCTCTTTAAAAGTCAACAAAAACACGTATTTCAAAAATCAACATCTGTCAAATCTCTATCTATTTGAACCATCCAAATCAATATCTCCAATCCATTCTTGCCCCTCCACCATCCATCCTTGACTCCCCATCCTTTATTTTTAGTCCCCCACCTTCCATACTTGGTCCCTCTGCCCATCTAATTTTCAATTTAGCTCCCTTCTTCTAGAGTTGTTGCGACCTCAATCTGGCCCAGTTCTTAAGAAAGTATCATCGAACCCCCATTCTTGTCGTCTTGATGATGTTTTGGGAGCTCTCAATTCATCATCAAAGAGACAGAGATATGATGATGAATTTTTAGAGCCAACTTTCAAAAAACCAAAGTTCGATTCTGATTTTCATTTTGTTTAAATAGGAGCTAATTCTATGCGCTTTCAATCAAAAAGTTTATGTTAATATGATAATTAATGGATCCTTTATCTCGATCATATCATTCAATGGCTCACAGATTTCAAAGAATATTTGATCAGAGAATTTAGCAAAGAAAAATCTATACTTAATATACGGACAATGACTGTGACTAATTAACTCCAAATAATTATATTAACTATGATAATGATATTACTTGTGTTATGAGTCTTTATAAGTTCTTTAAAAAATTCTTGATAGTTGTTTTCTTTGCAGTCGAACTAATTTCGACATTAAAAAAAATTCTTGGATTTTCTAGTGACACCGACCAAGAGAGCAATGCACATCTCTTCTGTTCATGTCAAAAACGGTTATCCATTTGGTTACAAATTATTTCTTCAATTACCACTATGATTTTCTTAAGATTTATTCAAAAATCAGTAATGTGCTTACTATTAATCATGACTTAATATTTCATGTCAAATTAGTATGGAGTTAGTTGTCAAAATATTACAACATTTGAAGGAGTTTCATATAATCGACTAATTTTGAATGTTATAGTAAATTATCTTTAATTTACATTTAGTATTTACTTTTATAGTCTCCATTATCGAGCCTTCTGCCATTAAGGGGTCATCAGAATTTAATATTTGTACTGCTATTTATTATCTATCAAAAAACTTATCGTGATTAAAATTTCCACAATTTCTATTTTTAGTATTTGATATTGAGATATACTCCTTTAATTTTAAATTTCAAAGCATTTAAGTAAATTTCGCTTCATAACCAAATGATGACCTGATTCGGTTTCGGTAGTGAACCGGATGACAAGTCTTCTAAGTTGTGCTTTGATACGTCTTGGCCAAAACGAAAATGTCTGCAAAACAAGCATCAAGTTCCGCCAAAACACTGCACGATCAACTCAAGAAAGGATCGAGAGGAGTTTGGTTTCCTCAGAAATGAATTATGATCAAAGCGAACTCTTACTTGATTGTCTTCAAAATATTTACTTTATAATGGTTTACACTCGCTATTTTGGATCGGCCTGACGGAACCATTAGTTACCTGATGATAACGGCTTCCGTCTAAAGGTCGAAAATTATGGTTTTTAATGCCAGTCTCAACCGCCTCTCAATTGACCCTATTATACTAGAAGCTGTCAGCTTCTTCTGATCGAGTCATACCAACCAAGGCAAGTGAGGGCTTCGCCTCTAGCCATCTCCATAGCCCATGTCCATTTATTCGTGGTCTTAATCGTCTGGCCCGCTACGAATGATTCCACCTCCCAAGGGATCGGTCCGGGCCAACCCATTTCAAGGATTATTTTTCAAATCCCATTTTCCATGGATTTGATCCCTGCTGTGGGTCTTTTTCTTTTCTTCAGCGTGGCACCAAACAGCCTCACGGCATTTCATGCACCTACTAGGGACGTTTCATCTCCTCGGGCGTGTTTTATTCTTAGGCCATCATTACAATACCCACTGTGCTTCTTTCTCATTACTGCCAATAGCTCAATTTGAAAAGAGACTCTTTCCCTCCTGGGAGTGGGGAGCATATCTGCCCTCATTCTCGAATATAAGCAAATCTCTAACAAAACATTCCTTTCCTATATACTCTTCTCAATCTTCCAATCTACGAGAGATTCTTCCTGTTGGAAATATGAGATATTTGAAATAAGTGTCCATTGAACAATTCGATTGTAAGTCCATTTTATTCATTTAAGCTTATGTCTGTAGGTATGCTCGATTATATAGTAATGTTCAGATAGATATCGGTATACGACATCGTAGTTATGAATAGTTTATTAGGGTTCATAATTTGATACTAACATATAATGTTCGGTTATTTATTAGTATATGACTTTGTCAATCGAGCCTAAGAGGTCACACACATACAACGAAAGGAGTCATAATTTATAACTTCGGGTTTAGAATGAATTATGTAAGACATTGGGGCGAATCTCAATTGTTGAAAATATAGCCTAGTTCAACTATAACATATGTGGGATATGATTTCTTCCTTTTTAGAATCGTGATTAATATTCTACCTAGTCACTTTACGTTAATTTATTTTAGAGAAGTGAAAAATCTTTAAAACCTTTACTCCTTATGTCGGGTCGATTTAAAACATACTCATGAGGCGGTGATTTTTTGGCTTAACTTCCACAAAGCCTAAAAAAGTATGCCATTTGATGCCTATATAATGCTTACTTTGAGATGAAAACTTGTTCATTCACTTTGCGAAGACAAAGTTCCTTCCAACAATCTAGGTGGAGAAATTCCTTTGAATTTTTTATCTTAACTTCTTCCATAGTTCAATATTTGGGAGTTCAGTAAACTCCCGGAGGACTTGTCGGGCCGTCATGCTGACAATCTTAGAGGCATTCCTTGATGCTCAGTTCATCATAATATTCCGCCGCCATATTATTCCAAGAACGGCACACATATTTTCTGCTTTACCACGCTATAACCGGTATGATCATGGATTCGTGATCCGTAGTATTATAAGAATATTATTTATACGTTAAACACCAAAGCTGTATCTATTTTATTTGATTGTGTTTACATAACTAATTTGAGTCATAAATCTATAAGTCTCGAATATATGCTATACTTTTCTTACAAGACCTAGTCCCTGCTTTTTGCATGAATTTTCAATTAAATGATAATAGTTAGTCGCTTTGAAATTAATATATTGTAATATTAAAATAATTTTTGATTAATTGTTGTATCTCGAAAATATTAAACTGGAAAGAAAAAATATAAGTTGTCAATTGGCTCATCGCCCCTCGACGCGGAACGGGCGACATCTCACGCCCACCTACCCGAAAGCGGCAAATGGGTTTTCAATCCTGGGCTTTGAACCCGTCTGGGAACATAATCGTCATTGCCCGCCTATTTATCGTCAAGGCTGCCTGCCATGTGTTCGGACATCATTAAAATTGATTTTGAAATTAATTTCATTTTGGAATTAATTATTTAATTAAATTTATTACAATTAAATATTTCCTCATAAATTAAAATTAGTCTTAATTTCTACAAACTAAAATAATTGGATTAGAAATAAATAATTTTCAAAAAAATACTTAATTTAGATATATATAAAATTATTCGAGCAATTAACATTATATAATGACATAAATTGGGAGTTAATTTTAATAAGTAATTGTTTATATTATTTGATAGTTAAACAATAAAAGATATAATTCAATTGACGTATATGTACTTGCTCAATTTACTTATTCATGTTATACATGTATAAATATAATTTGTGGAAAAATTAATTTATTCATGATAATATATGTTTAAGATATATCAATTTACGCCACAGATTTACGATATGACTTATTTGTATTTTGTAAATACTACCGTATAAAGTTTTCGCTTATAATTGAAAGATTTCAGGAATTAATTATTTAACTCGTTAATATAACTAAGACGGGAGTACCTACTAGAATGTTAACGAAAATAGTTAATGTAATTAAGAACCAAGATAAGTTTCAGATTTTCTCACGTAAAGTCATATCATGTATTCTCAAAGTGTTATATATTAGTTCGATTTGACGTGAAATTTAGCTTGATAAATGTATGTCTTAGCATAATCGCTAAGTAATACTAAAGACAACTAAATACCACCATTAAGTTAAGTAATATCACACACCAAACTCTAAAATCGTATGAGTCACTTAATAACTGCATGACATATGTTACGCTCTAGATGCTCCCACTGACGGGAAAGTTCGAATCGATTCCCAAGTCAAGACTTAGGCTTCTGTCTATCCATTCTCGAATTGTCAACGGTAGATTTTGGTTACTTGTCAGGTACGATGTCAAGACATCGGACCGTGGACAAAGAGTTTAATTTCAATACAAATACGTTGAATTTTTAGTGACACCAGTGACTATGTTGAACATAATGCCTGGGGTGTATGATCACCTACCCATACGATCGGTGATTCACTGCATTTAGTCTCGTATACTTGTATTTTTCAAATGGATTGTGTCTAGTATTATGTTCTATTATTTTGTATTAGAACACTTTAAAATAAAAACCGAAGTTATTGTTTGTTTTACGTATCTTATGTAGTCAAAGTCGACTTCCAACTCAAAATTTTCTGATCCTATCGAACATATGCAAACTAAATGCATTAACTTCCTAGATTGTCTAGAACCGAGAATAGTTCTCAAGTCGAAAAAGAACCGAATATCAGTATAATCCTAGAAGTTCCTCCGAACCTCGCAGTTAGGGATTACGGTTTGGCTTTCTTATCAACAACATATGATGATACTAATGCCCAATGTCTAATGTCATAAACACGGAAGCGAATCTTTTAGATTCAATTCAAAATATCATTCTTACAAGACATATCGCAACCGAAAAGCTATTCCAAAAAGCGACACGCAATGAGAGGTACGACATCGCTTGTGCCCTCATTTAATGTAAGTCAAGTAATAGATAGTCCGCAGTCCCCTGCGTCATAAAGATGATAAAAGCTAGGCATCGCGACCGGCCTGCCTCACGGAGCCGGGCAAGAGATCATCTTCAAGTCGCTCGACGGTTCAACAACTTTGTGATGACTTTAACATGCATCAGCCTTCCGTAAGTCAAGCATCGGAGTCGCTAACTCGCTTTTGACGGTACATAATAAGAACAAAAGGAAGCGATCATGAAGGCTTATAAGCCACCACGGTAACCTCAAAGCGCGCCCAAGAAGGACGCCAAGAAGAATGAGAAGTTGTCATCATCAGGTTTTGGGCAGAAGTTTAAACCGTAAGAAGTACTGGTAGAAAGCAAGAACGGAACTGCAAATTACTTAACTACAAGCATTTATGTTATTACCTAGAAACTTTTTACCTCGATATTGCGCTGTATAATCGGTCGGGTACCATATTTATCGAAACGCCAGCATCTCGCACAAAGAGACGGCCGGAGAAAGGCTAAGGGAACTATGGGTCGAAGAATGATCAAAAGCTGATGTCGCTTTCACGGTCTACTAAATTATATTACCTACGACTTAAACTGCTTTCATCATTACTTTGAACCTACTTTGAGCGTAAATATTATTTCCATTTCTCCTCAACTTTGATGGCTTTTCAATTTCAATAAATGCCGAATGTTTCTTTATTTCTCTAATGGAATGATTTATGGTAATCGCTAATGCTTGATAATGGACTCTACGTGTTAGACACCTAAACTGTAGTCCCATAACGTGAATAAGTGAGGAACCTAACGAAGTCAAACCAACGCATCTATGGCATCGGTGCCTGGCTTCACTAGACAAATGCATAAAAAAGACTTAGAGCATATGGTATTCTGGATAATTTGAATCATTTGACACACGCGAGGCCATGCTTGACGGGAAAGATAAGTCGCCCTTTACCGAACCACAAAAGCGGCAAAGCAGATTTCATGGAAATCATACACCGACGTATATGACTAACGCATGCTTGCAAGAGGTAGTTTCTCATACTCATAACTTCAGATGACTACAAATAAATATATTACATTATATCTACCTAAACATAAACACAGCCTTCAAGTGTTCAAAGAGTTTCGTATGGAAGCTCGGGAGAACCAACCCAACAAAACAATCAGCTGCCTCCCGATCCGACAGAAATGTGAGAACTGAGCCATGACTGAGTCACTGGTGAGAGATCTGCATAATACCGCAACTCACTCTTCCGGAACACCACACAACAAAGCAAAATCTAAAAAATGAGGAATCGAACCTTTAGATACGGTTCCGATCGACGACGCATTGGTCACTACAAACCACCTGATGTGATACGCATTTCAAACTTCAATGCATACACCAAATAAAGTTCCAACAAATTAGCCTCAATTTCACATGTTATGGCTTGCTATAATTCCCAACATATATTACATTTAGAATAAATAAGTCTATGTTGCTAGTGCTAACAACACAACCTATGACACAACCGACAAATGCTTCTTCATTGATACCAAAATAAACCATAAGAGCGAACAAAAATCTTTGTTCTGCATTGAGCCTCTCGAAAGGAATTCATGGACGTTAATCAGTGAAAATGATTCTAACTAGTTCAAGAATAAAAGGAGGTCAATTCAAATCTCCTCAAGAGGATCCCCTACATAAGAGGTACCACCGGAATTCCACGGAAACCCAATCTAACCAACTAAAACCGAAAGCATTTGATTTCTGCACCATGCTCGCTGGGCGACAATTGTCAACAATTCATTTACAAGCAAACGATTACTCAAACTAAGTATTCAAGAAATAGTACCCAGAAATTATTGTAATGGAACTCACGATAATACGGCGGTTATGCCGCATTGCTAGATCCCATGCATAACCAATATAATAATCATAATGGTCAATTATATTATTATACGCCTAAATATCTCAGCCTGTATGCCTGCCACACATAAAATGACGCTGGAGTTATATTCCATGTATGGAATTAAATCGAGATTGTTAAACGGGGGAGTTGATTGAAATCAACGAGATACCTAATCGAGTTTTACATTGATAATGTAAACTCAAATTGACAAAACCAAATTAATTAAATTGCTATTTCAATATTTTGACTCAAATTCTGTCCACTTCGTAGGATTCAGCAAGTCCAACGCGATTCAACCGCCTTTTCAGGTGGACTAACCGGAGGCATTTCACTCGAGGAAATGGTGATTTAATCTGAGGATTCGGGATTGAAATTCACTACTCGCTATGCTTGTGGGTACTCTACATTCATACGGTACGAATTATACTCGTATGTTTTTCGTAATTTGTCAGTTATACATTTATTCGATTCGTTGCATTTGTTTTTATTTTGAACAAGTTGCGTAATTTTCCAACAAATTGCATCATGAGCATGTTTAAGTTGTATAATTTTACTATATTATTTATTATATAAACAATAATTTTATACCATTTTCATATTATATTTTGACCATGAATGTTATAAAAAATCATCATGAATAAATATGTGTTCTATACTGTTTTCAAGTTCATCATATTGTTAATTTTAATGATTTGAATTTAGATTTGTGTTTCATGAATTGAAAGGGTTTTTAAAACATATTTTGATTAAAATCTAAAAGTTTTATTGGATTTGAGGCGTTTAAAATATTCTAAAAATTTCACCAATTTTGTATTCCAGAAGCACTGTAAGTATTTTTGAAAATTTCATAATTTTTGATTGTCTAAGTGTCCCAAAGCAATTTTATAATTTCGAATATTTATTTATATCAATTTTGTAAATGTTTTTTACAAATCAATTGAAACGCTTAAGAAAATTGTGTGGAATGTAGAGAATTAGAATTGATATATTTAAGCCTTCAAATATGTTTTTCCAAACATTTAATTAAATAAAAAACTAGAATTTTTGTGAATGAAGGCGCGACCTTCCTGAGGCCTGTATGCCGCCCCTAATACAAATGACTTTCGCCACCGTTAAGTTCGGGATTTGACCAACCGCGTGTCCGTTGCAGTCGCATCGAGATCACAGTTTGTCGTCCGTCATGTTTCTTCAGCCTGATTCGTTGTTACAAAACCCTAATCCATTTTAAAATATTAATTTTAGTTTTTGTATTTATATCATTTATTGCTATGATTGTCGTACTATCAATTTTAATATCAAGTTTAATTCAATAATCCCTTTCATTATTTATCTTTTATAAATATATTTATTTGACGATATAATCATGTAAATAATTCATTAAAATAAACATATTTAGATAAAAACTTGCTAGTTTTATCTCTCATTATATTTATATGAAATGACATAGTAATAATTATTTATTGTATAAATAAAATAGCTATCAAAATAAAATAGCTATCGCAATAACTATCGTAATAATCCGCCTAAATACCTGCCCGCGAACCGCTTAATTTGTACAATACTGTCGAGTCATTTAATTTTTTTATTTTTTTATTTTTACCCATGCCCTCATGTGTTTTCTCTTAGTCAAGCTAAGTAAATAAATGTAAGCAACCGCGAGTGCATTAAAGATGTATGCTCCACCATGTCACCGAAGTTTCTAAAGTCAAGAATACAAGATCGCACTTTAGTATTTGTAAGGTTTATTATTTTAGATCACATCATATCCCTAAACGGGTATTATTTTTTTATTTTTCATGATGCATATTACTGAGTATGCTGCTATATAACATGTTAAATACTCAATCAAATACAGAATTCTATCATAAATTTAAGCACTGTGATCAAAACTAATTTTAAAGCTTGAACACCAAGCATTGACCGACGCGTGTACAGTATCGCGATTTAGTACGGCAATGGATCCGTCGTCGATTTCCACCATCGCTGCTGGGCTTTCGATTTATCATTCCAAGTAATAAGTCAGTTAATTGGTCGCTTAATCCGTGATTTCATTTAACGTCATGGGCTCGGTGATATGAATTGCCGTAGTATTCTAATGCCAAGTAAATACGTAGGTTATGTCGTGGTTTACATAATTGGTTAGTTAACCTAACATACGCTGGGTTTTTCAAAATGTGCTATTTGAAATTTCGGCCAGGTAAATTCTAGATACTACTATATTTGTGAGATTTTGAGACTGTATTATTTTATAATTTATTTTGTAAGTGTTTGACATGATAGGTTGCTAAACTATTCTTTTTACATACTTATTTTAGAATCAAATGGCTACTCCTTTAAAATATTTTAAAAATCTGGCTTAAACTACTTTAACTCACCGCATGTATAATGGCTTAAATTGAGACACGGTCCCGTGAGTTAATGGTTTTCTCTCAAGTTGCACGAGATTGAGTATGTTCCTATATAAATGACCCTAAAAGCCTGGGACAATGGACAGACTGGGAGAATACGAGTTTCAGATAAAAGAGGATACTCTAAAAAGCTAAAATGTCTTATTACCGATGGAATGTTTCGTGTCCATATGACAGTATCATAATACATTTAATGAAGCTTTGAGTGAATCGATGCAAGTGTAACATGCAAAATATTTAAACATTTCGTGTTTCCTATCAATTACAAAATCAAGACGGGTGGAATGTGATTGTGGAATCAAGATGAGTCCGTCAAACGGTGCATATCTTTGTTATACCGATAAGTCCCAAATAGGAATTTTTCATCACCACGAGATCACTTCAACTAAGATGTCTAAGCATTAAAGGTTATAATGTATATGCGTCGACAAGCCTCGCCAATATACATAAACTAATACTATCAGTTTAATGAATTTGTGTATAAACAAAGGCTTTTACTTCCGCTGGCGTTGTTTCTAGCAAGTAAGTCACATTAAAGAAAGGCAGTATCTCTTCATATGATATCTATCACTATCGCAAACTCGCGGTCACCGAAAGTGGGCCTGTAGAATTCAATGAAGATAGGAAACGGGTATAATAATCACCAAACCTAAAGGTATTTATGTTATTGAAGTTGTTACAACTCTAATTCTACTGTAGGTATGACACCGTTGTGGTTCTCACATCTGGTTTAATGCCAGGAATCAAAAAGTAGGCGACTCAAAGAGAGACGGATCTACGCAGATGGAACGTTAACGGCAAGTTGTTAACCATAGGATCCATTAGTTTGAATCACCTCACAGCCTAGTTTTAAATTTGAACAATGTTTATTTATGTAACGCTATTAAAGGTGAATATATTTCCATTTCGTCTCTTTAAACAACGAAGTTTTCTATTTTCAATCGATCCCAACGAATTTAGGATTCCAATGGTATAATATATGAATGATCTCTTCAAAGTGGTCTATATATTTTTGACACATTTTCTAGTAATATAACATTAATCTTAAAAGCGAATAGTCTAATGACTTAAACTTCTACATACCTATGACATTGCAGACAGTCATATAAAACGAGGAATCAGATTAAGAAATTTCATCGATTTTTCTTATTATGAAACATAATGATGGTGCGAATCTTTGCCGCCAGTAAATGATTAAATCGCCTCTTCACCGGATAATGAAAGGCAGTTATTGGGATCATAATAATCGGCGTACGCGACTTCAATGAACACATCTCAAAGAGGTGCTACAAGAACTCTATTATATTTACCGATGATCATGTAGATAGCGGTAATCGATGAAATACAAACTCTTTGAGAAATTCAAGAAATTTTAAAATGAAGTACAAAACCAATTGAACAAGACTATAAAGATTCTTCGTCCGACAGAGGAGAATATTTGAGCATGAGTTCAATGATAATCTTGTAGAGCTGTATCGTTTTAACTCAATTCGCGGAACGCTTATAACAAACGGTATGTTCTGCAAAGGAGGAATCGAACCTTGCTCGACATGCTTCGATATATGATGAGTCTATCTGATCTCCCAGTTAGTTTCTGGGGATATGCATTACAAAGTGCAGCACTCACATTAAATAAATGTCCAATCCAACCGCCTTAGGAACTCATGAACTCAGACTAAAGGTTCTAAGTTGGGTTTTTAGATTTGGGATTGTGAAGCTTATATCAGAATTAATAAAGATAAACCACGCCTAAGTCCGATGCTACTTATTGGTTATCTCATGATACCGCTGTTACTACTTACCCGAAGCACGAACAAGATGTTCATCTCTGAGAAAACCTGTGATGATGAAGGACCAATACACCGAGGTAGAGACGATCGACACACCACAAGAATTAGTCCTTCGTACATAAGATCTGACCCTTGATCCACTTTAGATCGCTGAGGAGCCCAACCCTGCATCCAATGTAGATCGTCCGAACCGCACCTTAGTATGTCAGCTTTCTGCGATTAAAACATTACCAATTTTAAGCGAGGAGGCAATGAGTATGCAAGACGTCGATAAATGGTCGATAGCCATGAAGTCCGGGAGAGAATTTATAAAATTCAAATGCCTTGTCCTTGTTAGATTTAATTCCAACGGTGTTCAATTCCATTGTTGTAAATGGCATTTAAAAAGAAACATGACAAAGACGTAAACGTCCATGTTTAAAGCGAAGCCTGTGGGCGAAGGCTCTGCTGAAATTCCATGGATTGACTATGATGAACCTATTCACTGGCTACGCTTTAAATCCATTCTGGATAATCTTAGCCATTTCACATTTTATGATTATGAACATGGCAAATGGATGTAAAGACCTGCTTTGAATGGAACCTGAGAAGATGTGTACATGGTACAACCTGTGCTTCATGTCCCAAAGGACCTAAGAAGGTTTGTAAGCCATGTGGTCCATTTATGGTCTCAAGTCTCAGAATTGAATCTTCATTTGATGAACGACCAAAGATTTTGAATCTACCAAATCGTTAAGAATCTTTGTATACAAGAAGCGTGAGTGGGAGTTACATAGCCTTAGTCTTGTGGCGTCGATGACATACTAAATTGCATAATGTGAGTTACTAAATCCGCCTGGATTGTCATAAGTGAACATTTCAAATGAAGGATTGGGGCTACGCATATTCTCGAATCAAAATTCATCGAGATCGAGCCAACCAAATGACCGACTTTGCCAAGACACCTACAAATAAGGTGTTGTAAAGGTTCAATATGAATGATTTTTAAGAAAGCGTCATATCCCATTGAGCATGGCGTCTAACCCGCAAGCCACAAGATCCCACCACTAGCGCCAGCTAAGACAAGGACGACCTTTACGCCTTGTAATTAGGTCCATCACGATGCCATGTTGAACACGATCCGATAAGTCGATGCACTACGCGCTGAATGTCCGATACTGTTAATCCAAAGTAGAAAGCCACCGGATTAAATGGCGGCATCTGGGTATCCGGTATTAACTAAAGTTGTATTCTCGTGAGCATGGAGAGTTGGTTGTCACCGGCATAACCGATGCTGCCTAAACCGGAGAGATGATTATCGCTCCTGGCCTGCGTCGTGTTTTGTCTCAATGGTGAGCGTGATTCGAGGAGCCCGTATTTATAGCCGATTCTGTCACGAATCCGAGTATTATCAGTAAGATCGGACACCTCAAAAGTTTGTTGGATTAAGAAATTCATGATCGAGTTGAGTTGTGTCGAGCATTGAAGAAACTGAATGTGACAATACTGTGCACTGCTGCCTTAAGAACCCCGAGCACATCACAAATCCAAGTACTGCATCTAAAAGATTACCCGACAGAGATATGCTTATCAGAGACGAAGACAAAGTATGTAAAGTGAAACATAGGCTACTGTTGTTAACCCCTTCACCAAATCTCAAGCAAAGTGACGTATGAACATGCAAATGGTCTTGAAAATACCGCAGCATGTAGGTCTGGAGTTAGTATATTTGTTCGAGTTACAGAACAAGTAATTGAATATTACGGCCTTCTTTATATATCAATTTGTTTGTTCACTATGTCTATGTGTTTATATGTCTTAGCTATATAACCCGTTATTTCCTCTGAGTGAAAAATAAAGTTCTCAGGCTACCATATACTTAGTAGACAACCCGATAAGAGCCTCTCAAGTCTAGAATATCAGTAGCCATTCGCCTTCGTCGATGTCGATAGTCTGGGCGAACCATTTGATGACCAACATATCATGATCAACTCTCTTCGATCGTATATTGATCAATCTTAGGCCAGCCTGGTGTATAATCAGGAGCTGGATTACCGCTGTAAAATCACAAGATATGTGAGACCGTGTCCTATGATGTTTGCTTAAATCATGGTTTATCAATTATTAGATCTGTATATAACTATTTATTATATTTAGTTGTGTGTTTTGACTCCTCACACATAATGCCTTTAGCGGAGATTATAATCATATGTCAGACACAGTTAGCATAAGAAGATGTCGAGTATATTAAAGGATTGTCCATCCTTGATATACAAGGCAGATTCAGTTCTAACGAAGATAGGATCCATTGTTTATGGACGCTATAGTACCCTCGATCTGGCTCACCGAGTAAAGAGTTACGCTGGTGTTTCATGACACTTATGGTTAAATTTTATTACTGTAGACGTTGACAAATGAATTATAGTGACCGCCCATGGTAAGCTCGATGTTGAAAATTAGAGTTTGATTTTATAATTGTTCGATGCGACAATTACAGAATAATCATTTACTAGTTTTAGTTAAACGAGATTACTCAAACTAAGGTTCAATAGTAATTACAACACTAAAATGGAACTCACGATAATATCAAGTTAGCGCTAAATCATCCTTACGACAACCGATATAATAATCATAATGAATAATTATATTATTAACGGCTTAATTATCTAAGCCCAAAAGGCCACACACATACAATGATCGTCAAAGAGACCCATTTGATGAATTAAATCAAGATCTTTTAATCGGGAGTCGATCAAATCAAAGAGCACTAATCGAGAGCTTTTACATTGATAACGAAAATACAAATTGAACAAACCAACCAATTAAATTGCTATTTAAATTGACGATTTAATCGAGGAAAGTTTATTAACTTGTTAGTTACATACCTTAGTAATAAGTTAGTTAACGGCTTAACGAGTTAACTATTTATCAAACGAGTCAAGCTATTCGACCAAAACCAAAAGGACTATAAGGAAAAAGATGAAATGAAAAACCTAAGAATTTCATTTCATCCTCTCCTAAAATATATTTCACCCACGCCCTCCCTTTCTCTCCTTTGTTTTAATAAATTTTTACCAAATTTTGTCCAATTGCTCAGATTCTAGTTATTCAATCAAGGATTCAAATGGGCTCAGCTGACTAACTGGAGGCATTTCACTGAGGTGCCGAGGATTCAACGGAGATCTCGAGATTGAGTTCATCATTTCCGTCAAGGCTTTGTAAGGACTCGTATTCATACGTGTATGAATCTATATCTTGTATGTTTTTCTATAATTCGTTATTATACAATAATTGATCTTGGTTGCATTTGTTTATTTTGTTATGAATAAGTTGCCATAATTCTTCAACATCAACAACCCCTCGAGAAGATCCGAGGAACCCGTCAAGAACCCGATAGATTTGCATTTGGAAGCTTTCTGGCTTGAAAGTGACGAGCCTCATCATACTCTAAAATTAATGGAAGAGCCATTTAATGGCTTTAGCCATGAAATCTGAGATCGACCTAATGTACCATAACGTGTATTTAAAAATTGATCGACTTAACCGACGTAACCGAGTGTAAATGCGTTTAAAACGTAAACTGATAAGGATAAACCGTCCATGTTTATATAATAGATTAGTAGTCAAAGGTTTCAAGCAGTTCAAGGAATCGACATGATGAAATCTTCTACCATTATCATTTTAAATTATTCGACTTAGTTACTGTCAGATATTAATATTTAAATATGGTTTATGGATGTAAATGGTATTCCCTGATCGAGAATCTAGAATAGGATCGCATACATGATTAATAACCCCGGCATGTCCAAAGGACCTAAAGGTACGCAAGCCACATTGTGACCATTTATGGACTGTTAGCATCCAAGTCGAAATCTTCATTTCAATGAAGAATCAGTGCATTGATCTAAACTACATTCTATGTGATAAGAAGGTTAGTGGATTATATTGGTATTTGGTGGGTCCCAGAGTGTAGGATTTATATACTGATCATTGAAAACAACATACCAACGCTGAGTCACTAAAGTACGGTTAAAAAAGACCATGGTTGATTTAGGAGTCCAATACATTCTTAGAATCAAATTACATAGAATCGATCTAAGAAAGTCATCGACTGGGCCACGACCTATATTGATACCCTCGCACGCATTCCATACGTGAGTTCAACATAAGTAATCTCCCACGACATAGAATATCCACAATCTGCTCTAATAGTCCCAATTGTAACCTGGCACGTCTAATAGTAAATTAGTTATGCCTCAAATTATACGATCCATCACGTGACGCCTATGTTATGTACACGACCAGACGCTTCTTGCTTGAATGTAACGAAATATTATCATGTCCAGTGATTTAATAATCGACAACGGTAAAGCCATCTTAAGTAGCCTGGTAATAATTAAGAATGTATGTCCGTGGTACCTGAGGGAGGACGAGTTGTTAGTCAGCTACACCGACGCCGCCAAACCGACAAAGATGATCCAAGATTTCACCGTTATGTATTCGCTCGATTTCAGCTGAGTGTTATCTTCTGCGCGAGTAAGCAAGGCACCGCCGACGCATCATTACCGTAAGCCGAGATTGCAAAGATCGGAAGCTGCTAAACGGCTTGCCGATCAAGAAGTCTCGTGAATGAACCGAATGGTACCCGCATCAAAAATCCAAAGATACCGTTATAAGTGATAATACCGCGCAATTGTTTCCGCCTAACCAAGAGCACATCACCGATCTAAGTATCAGACTGAAATACCATCTCATTCTGTGATAAATTTAAAGAGGAGATACAAAATGCAAAGCAGACACATACGATAATTTAGTGCACCCCTTTAACTAAACCCTAACTCAAATCAAACATCATATACCACGCACAATGCCGATCGGTAAATGGCGAGCCAGTATTTTAGCTGAGCCGCTTTATTTATAAATATCTAAATTGTCAAGACAAATATGATTTTAGTTTAAATTCATTTTGAATATATTTTCATTTGTATATATATATTTATATACATGATTGCCCACAATAATTTGATTCCACCAACAATATAAAGTTCTATGAGGCATTCGGATGTACGATCCGAATACAGATCATCCGTCAAGCCTAGAACTACGAAATTGTTCGCCTTAGTTAAAGCGTTTCACCTGCTTGGAATCAAACACCAAACGACTAGTGTGAGATTATTGTCTGATCACATTTCTTGGATCGAAGAGGTACTCTTATCAACTACACGTGGCGTATGTTTGAGTTAGCTGAGTCCCCGCTGAACAATCTAATCAGACAACCGATTTACTCATTTAAGTTTAAGTTTAGTTTGATTATATATTAATGTTCAGATTAGGATACTAGAGAATATATTTGGGTTATGATAGCTACTAGGTCCGCTTTCATAATCATTATACTAACATATAATGTAGGTTAACATTTATTATATGGTTTTTTTAATCGAGCCTAAGAGTCACACACATACAACTGTTTAGTCATAATTTAATTGTAAGCTCTGCTGTTCTATGTTATTCCATGTAAGAAGTGAGAGGGGATTCTAGAACCTTCCTACCCTAAGTTGGTTTCATTAAAACACACTTAAATAGAGCAGAAGTCTGAGCGAATCCTCCATAAATGCCTAAAAAGTAGGTCATTTAATGCCTATATAAAGTTTCTAATTTTCTTTTGAGATTTAAAACTGTCATTCACTTTTGGTATTTATTTCTTTGTGAAAGGCAAAAGCCTCTCTCCCTCCTTTTCTCTATTTTTGGTCGACTAGTAGTATGGAGAAATTCCTTTGATTTTTTTCTCGCCTAACCCTCCGTAGTTCATTTTAGCGGAGTTCTAGTAAAATGGACGGACTTGTTCGCCGTTGATAACTTAGAGACCTCTCTGCTTTTAGATGCTCAGGGGTCTTCATCATAATATTTCACGCTCTTATTCTCGAGACACTCAAGAACGGGTACATATTTTTTGTTTTAATTATTATTTACGCAGTGGTAGCGATCATGGAATTCAGACTGTGAGTATTAAGAATATTATTTATATCGCTTAGAAACACCAACACCTTCCCCATGGCAAGCACCCTATAACTGCCACTCAGTTCTCACCTCCTCTCAAGAGTCCAAGTCCGTTGGGGTAAACTTTTCCACGCCTCCCCGCTGGCCCTCAATTCTACCTCAGCTGGTCCCCGCCTGCCTGTGCCCAAGAGGGGTCACAGTGGGGCCGCTTATGATGCCCTTCCGCCTATACCAGGCGAGAAGCCAGTCTGGGCCTCCAAAATATTCATGAAATCTCTCTAGTTACCGGTGTAACTCAGATTCTTCTCTTTGCCTCATTAGATCCCCCTGCTTTGACCTCTTTTTTCCCCTGTGGAGGCTTCGCCTCCATGGTCTCGTAGATAGCGGCGCCATCAACCGCCACGCCTGACCGGACGGGAGTTCGACCCGAACGCCAAGGTCGATCACCGGTTAGCTACTCCCAAGAGCTTTCACCTCCGCGTGGTGGCTATGGAGCATCTTCCTGGGAACGAGCCCTCGGCCCAGACCTTCGAGGGCAAAAGAGTAGTGAGTACGCCAGCCCGCAGGTTTGCAGACGGTCACGCTTCTTCACGCGCCCGTGTCGCTGGGACGACCACTAAACAGACTGCAAAGATCCTCGCTGGAATCGCTTGCGGTTGCTTGCCTCCGCCCCGGGCGGACTTTTGTTCTGCGATAACCGTGAACCGAGTCCTCTAACTCCAAATTTCAAAGCCGAGGCACTGTACCCCGCTGGGATGGTCTAATCCATACAACCCTTCCTCCCATCACTGGGCCTCCTCGGCCTCCTAGGCCTTAGATTTTTTTATTTTTTTTTAATCTTTGTAAAACTTTTGTGTTTCCACGGGAATAAAAGTTTTTTCTTTAATCTATGCCTCGATTTTTACCTGCCTTGTCTTCTTCCATACGTGATTTTGTGTTCATTTATATGTTCATTTAGTCCACCGCCTTTGCTGGCTTACTTCCTCGACCTTCCAACTGAGGATGATCTCACCGCTTATGGTTGTGGATTCTACCTCAAGGTTTTATATCCTTGTTTATTCCTTTCCTGTCCTTTCCACCACATGGGAAATGTGGATCTTACCTAAGGGGGCTTTTGGATTGTAAGATAGAACTCTCCTCTTACTCAGGACCTCCATTTGTTCATCATAAGGAATTTGAATTATTCTAGAATAACCAATATTTAGACAGATGTATCAATTGCTGAGGATCGCCTGGCAAATTAAGTCTCAATGATTTGTCCAACTATATTAAACACTTAATCAATCATGTCTTTTATTTCTAAGAGAGTGCTTACACATAGTATTTCCTTAGATGACAACCCCCAGAGTGACTCTGCTCGAGGCCCAGCGACCTGCTCCAAGTGGCATCCCCGTGGAAGGGTGTGATGCGGCTCGGGAGGAAAGGGAAGTCGAGTCCTCGTTATATCGACCATTCGAGATCCTCGGGGAGAAGTCAAGTTCGCTAAGCCATCGGTCAAGGCTGGGCTTCCCGAGTTTAGATAGGATTCATAATGTTTTCCATGTATCCCTGCTTCGGTGAAGTATATCCCCCTGACGAGTTCATACTCTTAGCTCACCTCCGTGGAGCTCTATGAGACCTCACATCAAGGAAAGCACCGGTGGAAATTTTGGACCGGGAAAGAGTAGCGTTTTGAGGAGTAGCGTAGCCGCCTTAAGTGAAAGTCCCTGGAGGAATCGCCGCAGGGTGAGGCGATTGGGAACGAAGTATTTGTATTTATGAACTGCTACCCGCAATTTTCGAGGAGATTAGTTAGTATTTGCTTTATTTTGTATGATTTTTGATTTTGTGTTATTATATTGTTCTTCTTAGTTGTTTTGTCAAGTAAATTTCGAGGCTCTAAATTTTATTAGAGCGAGATTATAATAAACCCATTCGGTTAATTTCGAGCACAATATTAATTTGTAAATTTATTTGAGCCGAATTACATTTATAATTTAGTAGTAATACTGGGACACCGAAAGCGTTTCGACGTTAAAGCTGCTCGACATAACTCGATTCACTTCGATTGGCACAAACTCCCTGCTGCTTCACGACTTAAGTGTTGCTCATCCATCCTTATCTCATAACATCAAAACAAATATCTTCTTCTATCTTCTGTAGGGCTCGTCGAGATCCCTTTCTTAGCACAAACAAGAAAAATTTTTCTTCATTTCTTCACTTTATTATTTATAAAGATCCTCGTTGATTGTTATGTTTTCCAACATCTTTGCCTACGATTTTAGGTAAGAAAATAGAGTTTTGGTTGATTTTGCGGTTGACTTTGGTTGATTTTACATAATTCAATTTTATGATGAATCTTAGTTTGTTATGGATTATTACTATATGTCGATTTAATCTACGATTTGGTAAGTTAATTGGAGAATGCTATTGACGAGTTGGACTTTTTAGGTTTTAGTTGACTTTTCCGGGTGATATTTTTCTAAGACTTTAAATGTGTAGGAAGTTTAATTGGGGCCTTATTGTAGCTATTGCAGGTTAAAATTGTGATTAAAATTGATTAAAGTGAGTTAGGGTTGAAAAGGATTCAGAAGTTGAGTTATAATTGATATTTTGGAGCATAGTTGTTAATTATGGACTTTGAGGTTGGGGCCACGACTTATAATTCGAGATGAAATGTTAAAATAATAAGGTGGAATTCTAAGGGAGACCGATTGGTCAGCTATCCGACGCGATTATTAATTCAAGTATTTTATCCGCTTATTTTAGACCTGCTTGTAAATGGGCTCCCACTCAAGAGTCGGGTAGCTGTCTCTGTAACGCAGGTATCAGTAGGTCTCGATTATACTTTCTCGGTGTTTTTGTTAGGCGCTGATCGCGTGCGGGCGCTACCGTGATTGTGTTCGCGGGCGTTTGCGGAAGAAGAGGAAAGACTTATTCTACTGCAAGTTAATACGTAATTACTTTTAAATTGCGTGGAAACATGTCATTGTGGTATGATTACGGATAATAGTATACATGCTCATTGTTGTATGATTATGTGTGATTATCATATGAGTTACGATACGACATGTTGATTGTATCAAGGCCAAGATTATTGAGGTAATAGTCAACTCCCAACTTATGTTTCTTATGTTCTCGTGGCCTCTTGCCGGGCATTTCTCGATTTCAGCCTCCTTGTCGCACCGTTGTATTTCCTCTCGTATCTTGCTCCGGCACGTTGTATTTATATGGCCTTTGCCGGGCACTTTTGTACTCTCAAAGGTATCATTTCAAGTAGCTCTCGATTGATTTATGATCAGGAGATATTTTAGTCACAAGGCTTGGATATTGTTTGGGAGTGTAGTAGTCGTTATTAAGAGGTGTCATTGAGTTATGTATGACTTCGAGGTGACTCGAGTATCGTGATCACCCCATGCTGTGACGATTCAAGTTAAAGCGACTTCTCCTTCCTGGCAGGATATAACGCGATTGGCCTTATACTTTGCAAAGTGCAGCTGAGATCTATTATCACTTGCTATGTGCATCATTGCGTTTGGCCTTATACTTCCGGTATAAGTGCAAATGGGAGATCTATTATCACTCTCAAGTATGCTAAGATTGTCATGCTGGCCTTATACTTTGGTATAAGTGCAGTTGGGAGATCTATTATCACTTTGCTATGTGATTGTTGGCGTTGGCCTTATACTCTCGTATAAGTGCAAAGGTGAGATCTATTGTCACTTTGCTATGGGCATTGTTGATGCTGGCCTTATACCACGGTATGTCAGCAGCTGGTTATTAGCTGCTGATCTATCTCTCGCAGGTAGAATATCGAAGATACGCCAAGCATTAAGTACATACTTGTGGAGATATTTAGAGAAGGTGATGACTGCAGTCATAGTCATTGTCGAAGTCTCTCGTGATTTCACGTCAGTGCTCAGGCGCCTTATCGGTATTCCTCTCTTCTATTATATCTTGACATGTTATACCCTCGACCTCTTTGGAATCAATATATTGTATGACTTTATTAGGTAGTCCCGATATATACGTATTTATTCATATTGACTATTATATTGTCTATCTCGCTCAGATGGTGCTCACCCCCCTGCTGTTTGCTCACTAAGCTTCTCGCGCTTATACCCCTTTTCGCCATGGGCGGCATTTTCATTTGTGTCGTTGATGTGACGGCTAGCCGAGCCAGTGAGGCTATCGAGAATTTGTTCCGAGTGGCTAGTGAGCATCGGGTGGCCGAGATCCTCACGCCTCATTTGGATGCGCTGTCAACCGATTTTGATCGTTGTACTTTATTTTCAACTTTAGCTCATTTACATTGTCATTTTGTATTTTGAATACAATACTTCTTTTGTAGTCCCGCCGCATTATCATATAGGATACGTTGTATATATATAAAGGTTGGTTATTATCACCTGATGGATTGTAAATTTTAAAAACCGCTTTTGATCGGTAAGTTTACCCGTAATCAAATTTTTGATGAAACGAAAGTTGCTTCGTTTAAATCGAAGCCGCCCATCGGTTTGGTGACTCCTCGTGTCTGATTATAATGATTCTCACTGTGGCGGCCGACCTGGGCGGGTCGTTACAATTTTGGTATTAGAGCTTAGGTTTCATATTACTTGGGTTATCTCAGCGGTCATGCCAATTAAGTTTTTCTTTGAGTCGTTGTGAGTGGTGTCTTTTTGTAAAAATCTGAGTCTTTTATTTTGTTATGTGATCAGCATGATGCCACCCAGAGTGCGTAGCTGGCAGAATGTAGAGGTGCAAGGGGTAAGGCTCGTAGAGGCCGAGCTGGTGGGTATACCAAGCCGATGAGTACAATGCTGACCAAGAACCGAGGTCCATTCTTTCCAGCATGTCGAGAGAGGAGGAGGTGGACTGTGAGGAGTAGAGTAAATGCTCAGTAGCTGAGCAGCTGTAAGGTCGAATTCCGCAGTAAGTTGTTTGACCGGTTTCCCCGAAGAAAGGATCCTCTCGGCTTCCGTGGGGTTCGCCAGTATGTGCCATTGAGTTCATCCGACACGTAAGTCCATTTTTGAGTCAATGGGATTGGGCGAGATAAGAGTGACGTTGCTACTTATAGACTTCACGAGAGTTCCTGGACTGGTGGAGTTGAACCCGAAAAGCGCTTTGATCAAGGAGGGAGGTTCATGTTTCGGGAGCGATTTGCCGAGCTCTTCCGAGAATTATTGCTTGATACCCACATGGCAATTTTCTGGGAGAGAGACTGATTTCACCCATCGCAAAGTTCTGAGGTCGAGGAGTAATGGTGAGACAGCCTAGTTGATATGCGCCGACTACTTCCCCCGATGTTTATCCGGGAGGCGAAGAGGGATCACTAGGTTCGGGACGGGCTCGACGCTGGGAGCACGCTCACCGTGATCTCACTGATGGTTTTTACTCGCCCATGCCGTGAGGAATGCAGTCTAAGATGGAAATGGAGTTAGCAGCCTGTGAGGCAAAGTGATTGAGGAGGAGTCAATTCCCGAGACTTCACCCGTAGGGCCCACGAGCTCAGAAGTTCAGAGGAGACTCGACTCAGCCAGAGCTGCCCTGGGCAGAAAGCTACCAAGTGTCTCTAAGTTCGCCTTTGAAAGTTCCACCGCTCCTTCGGCACGGGCGCCCGCGAGATCCAAGGGGTTTAGAGTAGTCTTCCTGGGGTTCTGTAGAAGTATCCGTTGTTACCGCTATGGCCGATGGGGCACAGTAGGATCGGCTTATAGGTAATACATGTTATCGATTTCCAAATTTCGTGATTATCCGTGAAGCGGATTGCCCCTTACCTTTCGTAGAGAGAGTGTGCTAATACTTCGTTGTTATTTCAAATAGCTGCAGGCGGTTATCGTGAACTGCGGTGAATGAGTCAATGTCAAAGGAGGCCGGGATACGGAAATGGCGACCTGTATGAGCTGGTAAGAAATGGAAATGAGTCGGTCGAGGCCGATTCATAATCGTGACTATCGTGAGGCAATGCATACCCCCGGTAGCAAGCATTGTGTACATTATTTATGTGATATCGGTGTGGCGTTGTTTGATTCTAGGGCTACGATTCTTTGCTTCTAAAGTTTTATTTCCCTTATCCAGATGTCACAGGCCTTTTCCTGCTCCACTTGGAGATTATGACACCAAGAGCGAGGTCGATTGTGGTTGTGACTTGTATTTAGAGACTGTCTTTTGAATGTATGTGGTCAGTTGTTGTCTGTCGATTTACTTCCAATTGAGCTTTTTGATTTTGATCTTATCTTATGTATGGATTGGTTGCGGAAACATCATGCCGTTATTGATTGCCATCGGCGCGAGATTACTTTGTGATTCGATAATTTATATCCTTACTTGTGGGAGACAGTAAAGATTTTGCCGAGTTTTGTATCAGCACTTCTGAGGCCAGGAGGTTGATTCCGTAGCGCTTACTGCTCCCGGGGTACGCGATTGACTACAGGGCGTATTGGGAGGATGCGCTGGTCGTTCGCGATCACCTCAACCCAGCGTGTTTCGGCAAGGCTTTAGCTTCCGGGCCACCACAATTAAGGCAAACACCATCTTCTCCGTGAAGGGGTACTGTGTTTCGGCTCCTCTCATGGCTCAACTAACGTAGTAAACAAGCCTCTGAACCTTTTCCTCCTCTTTTATCAAAGACAATCGCTCAAGGCATGTTCGATACTACCGTATAATCGTTGTAGTGTCCCGCGCTACCGTCTTCGCTAACAACTCTATGGGATTGCAGAGGTTGAAGTTATGGCCTCCTGGCTCCGTCCCTCGGATCGGCGGCATTTAACCTTGGCGAGCCGCGATCTGGTTCTGCCGCATCGGGGCCTCCTTTGGGTTTTAGGAATTTCAGATAGCTCGAATCACGCTATCTTGTCCCGATTGGGCTCGATCCTTCGATTTCAATCATATATCCCAAGAACTTGTCGACGTCATACCGAACACACACTTATATGGGTTTAACCGGAGGTTGTATTTCCTCACGTTCTCGAAGCTTTCCAGAAGGTTTTCTTCATGATCCCAAAGCTCTTTAATCTTTATGAGCATATCATCCGCATAGATCTTCATATTCCATCAATCTGGGTAAGGAACACCTTGTTGACCATCCACTATACGTTGGCTCCCGTGATTCTTCAAGCCGAATGCCACGACCTTCCAAAGAATAAATGCCATACTCTCGCCATGAAATTTTATTTTTTCTCCTCAATGCTTCCTCGCCATGAATATTCGATGATATCCTCGAAGGCGCCCGTAAAATCAACTACCTCGTAGTCGGAACTAGAGTCCACTAACTGGATCAATGGGGTGAGCGGGTAGCAAATTGGGGACATGCTTTTATCGACAAGTAAGCCTGGCATAAATCCTCCAAGTTCCATTTGCTCGATTAACACCACATTGCCAACCAAGTTAAAACAACAATTTCTTTATGGAATCTGCCCCCAACAACTTATTCACCTCCTCCCGGATGGCCTCTCCTTTGTCCTCCGAAAAGGTCCGTTTCTTCTATTTGATGGGTTTTTAATGAGGGTCCATATACAGTCGATGGACCGCCACCCCTAGATCTACCCCTGGCATATCTTTGGGCTCCCATGCAAAATATACCTCGGGTCCTCCCAAAGGGACTCAATGAGCATCTCCGTGTTCTCGCCTCTGTGGTTGTATTTATCTCAAGACCTCGCCGTATCCATCTCATCAAAGGGCACACTAACATCCCCGCTATGGGTTTTCTTTCTCTTCTGAATCTCCTCTCACACCCCAAGGTGCAATATATTCCTATCCGGAGCCTCCTTCATTCTTTTGGATGAGGATCCGACCTCCATCTACGCCTTGATGTGCTTCGTGGAAGCCAAGTAGCATCCTCTTGCCTCTTTCCGCCTGATCTCCTACGCCCTATATATCGTCAGATCTTCATCTTCAGGTGAACTAAGGAGACCACAGCTTCAAACTGGGACAATGTTGACCTTCCAATAATGCCATTGTAAGCCTCCTCAGACATGTACACGATGGTAAACTCCACCATCTTTGTGGCCTCTACGGGTGTTTTTTCATGGTGACCATGAGGTTGGCCACTCCCAACTGGCTCACCAGCGCATCCTCGGTGAACCCCACCGGCGGGAGACTAGCCGGATCTTCTCCCAACTCATCCTCAAAGTTGTCCACCAATATTTGCCCTACCTCAAAGTTCGCAATCACAAGGCGATCACCAACGGATCCTCATGGGGACATTCTATCCCCTTGAAATCCTTTCGAGAGAAGTACATATTCGGGAACTCGGGGCATGCTCCTGCTGTTACAGCATAGACGTCTCTCTTGGCATACACCCGTTTAGCGCTCCCTAAATCTCCTCCTCTGCTCCGTCCCCTTGAAATGCCGTTTACCTCCCTGTGATATTGGGGGGACCGTCTGGGACTCCTACTCTCTATTGGAAATGCTTTGCTCCCACGATCCGCCTCCATGTGAAATGCATTCTTGCTGCCTCTCAGATGAAGCTTCTCAATCTCAATCTTGAGATGTTTGCAATTATCTGTATTATGACCATGGTCTTTGTAATACCGCAATACCGACTCATATCCTCTTCTTGTGACCGGTAGGGAGTTTCAAGCTGGAGTTCCAAAGATCCGCTTATCCTCGATCTCCGTGAATAGCTTCTTACTTCTGAGGCTCGGTGGATCAAGTATTCAATCTTTCCCCTTTGGCCTCCTTCTTCTTTTGTTCATCCTGCAGGCGGGTGAAGGTGCTTCTCCGCTGAGGTCTACCCTGAGAGCCCTTCTCCGGCGCCCGGATCCCGGCCTGTGGCGCTCCCGCCTTTTGGCTCGGACTCTCGGCGAGTTTCCATCGGACGCGCCCGCCGCCTCCTCTATCCGGGATGCATTTCCTAGGCACGCCTGCTGACACCTCCTCCGTGCTAGAAATTCTCTCGTAAAAGACTCTGAATCTCAGAAAAGCTCATCCCCCCTCAACAAAGTGCGACGCACCGCCATTCTCTAGTCGCCCTCGGGACAAGGTTGAATTCGGCTCCTGCCGGTCCTAAGGAGTGAAATCTCCTCATTCTCTTGCTTGATGGTCACAGGAGTGCTCATCCTTGTTTGCCAAACCCTTTCCCACATAGGTTCCGCAACCTGCTTTTGTGAGCTCTCTTTTGACTTGAGGTTATGTATCCTTCCGACAATCGTTGAACCATTTTAGTACGTGGGTCCCGCAAGAATGGACGAAAAGCCTTTACGTACACCTTATACGTTGTGGATGCCGAACGGCATCCGTATTGAAATTCAAGCAACATGTTCCTCCCGGTCCATCTTTTTCCGTGAACTTACGGAAAGCAGGGAGCTTCATGCCCACCGGTATGCGCCTCCTAATTCTTGTGGGAAAATCTGTGTCCGGGGCCGAGTCTACAAGGTTGTTCCCCTTCGCTTAAGCCGAAAACTCTTTCGGTGAGGGCATCTATTTGATTATTCAAATCTGAAGCTACTATATCCTGCTGCGAAGAGCATTTCCTACCACACCTATTGCCGGAGCCTCCTGACGAGCGGGTCATATGGTGGTGCTATGGGTCGTTGTTCATTCTCACTAGGAGTACGGTATAAGTTTCCGCCTCCCGGACGGACGATGATACGCCGGGCATCCCCCCCCTCGCTACGGGAAGCGCTCAACTCTTCCATAATGCTATGGACAATTTGTCCTATGAGCCCTCAGATTAACTTGCCACCGGTGGGCGCGAGCCTACCCACCTCGTGCGGTGTTCTTCCGAACCCAATCTAGATTGGCTCCTGAGGGTTTAGCGGGGCGTCTTCATTCAGCCCATTACTTGTAGGATTATTACTAAAGTATTTATTTATCCTACAATCCCAACTTGATCGTGGATTTTGATAACCTGATTATCAATAACTCAGTTAAGCCTATTTCCACATATCTGCCGAACTATCGACCGACCATGCATTTCATGCGATCGATCGTTTTTTATGCAAAAAAACCAACCGTACGAAATCCATGATCGGTTTTTATGGGTGGAAATATACTAACCCCTACAATAATGAGTTTTTCATTATTAGTAGTACTATTTGGAATATATGACATCTTTTTATAAAATAGAAACAAATACTCCCTTCATCCCTAATTGATAGGAGTATTTTTCTTTTATGGAAATTCCTAAATTGATTCCTATTTATTCATAAATGTGGAGGGAAAGAAGAATTTGTGAGTTAAATTCAAACTTTCCGAAATCTTTGTGTCAAATAAAATATCTCTATCAAAAAGGGATGGAGGGAGTAGCTATTATAAGAGAACTCAAACTTAGAGTTGTTGCATATGCTTGATACGCGCAATTCCTGGGAGCAAATGGCATCCTTGATTCTGATATATTTTGTGTCTTCTCTTTTTGGAATGAGCAAATTTTTGTAGGCGTAGAATGAATTGTAAGCATGGTGCTTGCACCAATTTCAATTGTTGGATGGCCTATTTTGATTGTTTTTTGATTTAATGGTTGTAATTAAGTAGGGACATTTTAGGTTATTACATTATCAATTAAAAAATAAATAAATACCGCTACCTAAAACGAACGATTTGCATGAAAGTATTGCATTATGTTCCTTTTGGAATATTCTATATTAATGACATTATCTTTTTTCAATGACTCTACTACCCCTAATCAAATTCGTTCAAATAAATACTAATTACTTTAATTTATATCAGACAAATGATTTGCAAGGATTTCCACCGTAACAATCCAAGTATTCATAACTCGATGATCAGACATTATTGGGATTACGAGCCCGCTTCAAAATCCCATCACCAAATGAATATGCATCTTGATGATATGAGTATCAATCCAATCTTATGAATTTTAATCATCTTACCCCCATTTTAGATTAGAATAGCACATGCACTTTCAACATGGGTACTTCGTTAATTCACAATTCTTGAACAGGTTGTGGGACTCAGGACAACCGAATTTGTATTGGCGTCAAAGTTAAGGACGTCTCAAAATTTGCTCTTATCCTTAGAGATCAATGGATCTCAACACACAATCGAGAGCATTATGGCCCCCAACAATAGCAATCAACCTTGAACCCTACTTGGAATGTACTCGTTTTTTTAATAGAGGCTCTCTTTAAAGGACGTATCTTAATTAAGAAACAAAACTACCACAACATTTTTCATCATCATTGATGATCTATTTTCTCAAATTTGGGTTAGTTACTATCCAAAATTTCATATTAGATCTAATTTGGAACGTGGGTGACCATAACAGTAATAAATTACTCCGTATTATACTAGCCTGTTCCAAATATATTGTCAGGTTATTAATTTTAATGTTAAGTTTTTCAAGATTTAAACTCAATATTATTATATATATTGTATAATGGAGTATAATTACATGGTGAAAAATATGTCAAATGATAATGTTTTAATAGTATATTTTTGAATTAATGATGATAACATTGGATTCTAAACTATACTTTCAAAATTAATCGTGTCCATTAATCATATAAAATTTAGTAATTTTGATAATTAAAAATTATGATCAATCTTTTGGGGATAATGACTATTAATATACCGAGTTTAAAGTAGGTCGTGAATAGTCACTGTGCTAATAAATGACACGTAATATTATCACAACAACGGCGCCTCTGCTTTGACTCGTGTTCTAAGTTCTCGAACAATATGGACGAATTGTTAAGAAATTATTATAAAAAAAAAAATTAGGTTCATGATGTTAGAGTTGCGTAGTATACTGCATGTGGTTAACTAATACTACATTCGACGGGCAAAGCTAAATTTCATACGAGAGAAACTAGGAGATATATGACAAGTGGGGCTCTTTACTCATTACTCATTCTCTTCTCTTCTCTTCTTCTGAAGCTTTCAAGATTGTCTTCACATTTTTGTATTTTTTTCACAACCATTTTATACATACATAATTATTCCTCTGTTTTTGTCCATACCTTTCATTTTGTATTAATCCAAAAAAACAAAAAAAGAATCATTTTATAGAATTAAAAAAATCAAATTTTCATTGTGATTTGTATGAAACAAGATGAGGTTCATAGCTGCTATACCTCTTCTAGGTTACAGATTAGTGAAGATGAAGATAAAGTTATCTTCATCGCCAATATTTTTCCAATCAAAGCTTCTTTGTTTCTCTGTTTTTTATCTTTTAATATCTATAACTTTAGCTATCTATACTACATTTTATTCTACAAAATGCCTATTTTATCAACTTTGACTTGGTCTAGTCTCTCTATTTTATTATAATTCATCTTATGGTGAACATAAATATGCCCTCCCCACTTATCGTACTTCTTGTGATTCCCCTGTGTTCTTTAAAGGTATACCTACTCCCCTGTTTCTCTTATTCTTGTTTCATATCATTGTTTCATAAGTTATTTCTTTTAATACTAACTAATGCACTTAATTAATCAGACATTTGAACCACCATGTATTGATCTTGAGTTGTCCAGCATCTCTCGTGTACCTTGACTAATTGCATTATTTGGAACTACCATGAATGTTCATGTTCTTGAGTTCTAGTGGCAGCCATGTTCATGATTTAATTCAGAATTGTGATACACATTGGTCATTGGGTCTATTTTCTTATTGTTTGATACTTTTCTTGTACATGTTGGGGGTTTACCAGAATCATTATTCTTGATTATAAACTCATATATTGACATGATTTATGGGATGTTGAGCTGTTGAATTTTCATTAAATTTAAGAGTTAGGTTCCCACAATCTCAAGTATATAAAGGGATATGCAGACACATTTGGTGGGAATTTCAGCATTGAAAAAAGGTTTTCTTATTTTGATCATGGAGATGAAGGAACTGAAATTCCTTGTGGGTTCTTCAAACACTTCCCAGTTAGTAATTCTGGTTAGTCATTTCATTTCTTTCCATTTTGTTTTTTTATTTATCCTTCATATGATTGCTAGAGATAAAAAGAATATTCGTATACTTGTCTTAAAGAACAATTGCACTCAGTCAAACTGCAAATTATTAGTTTAACTTTTAGTAAAATGCAATCCAATTGTACTTTGCTTCTCTTACAAGGCTGACTTACTGTTAGGAGTATCAATGTTCTCCCTAAAACTTTTATCTTTGATCTAAGAATATATTTTTATTTGGCACCCCGAACTATCATGAACATTTCAATTTGTTCCATGATACTTCTATCATTTCAAGTTGCCTCTAAACTGTCTATTGCCTCCCGAACCCCATAAATTGATCATGATACTTTCATCTTTTCAAATTGCTCTTTGCTAATCCATTTAATACTATTTTGGGACAAATTTTGAAATAAATAAATGTTCGGGCATCTTTAGATTAAACCAAAAAAAAATCACAATACAATTTTGCTAACATATCAAATTTTGATTGAACAAGGAAATACTTTTTAATGAATCTTGAATGCTTTTAGATATTCAAGAGTAAAAGGTAGAAGCTCTTGTGTTTCTTTAGATATTACATGATCCTTCTTTGCACTCTGTAATTCATGTAATTTCTTGGTAATTGGTAGACAGAATTGTCATGGAGAGGTGCAATGGAATGGTAGTAGTTTCAGTTATATTCAATGAGCATGACAAAATCAGGCAGCCAAAAGGACTAGGATCAAGAACCTTAGATTATGTATGTTTTTTCATGTTTGTCGATGATGTCACTCTAAAAGGACTCGATTACCATAATCTAATTTCAAGAAAATCAAAGGAATATGGCATTGGTGTTTGGAGGATTGTTAAGGTTTCAAATGAGCATTTATATGACAATGCAGCAATGAATGGGATCATACCAAAGTATTTAGTTCATAGGTTATTTCCAAATACAAAATATAGCATTTGGATTGATGCAAAGCTTCAACTAGTGGTTGATCCATTGTTGTTACTTCATTCACTTGTAATTAAAGAGGGTAATGTAGATATGGCTGTATCAAGACATCCCATTTTTCTTCATACTTTGGAAGAAGCAACTGCAACTGCTAGGTGGAAGAAATGGTGGGATATTGAAGGCTTGAAGACTCAAATGGAAACCTATTGTGGAAATGGAATGGAACCCTGGTTCTTGTTTTTTCCTCTTTAATAACTGTATGAACTCTAAAATATTTGCATATTGGAAAACTAAACTATACTACATATATTGATTGAACATTAATTTATATGATCGACACATTTGGGAAATAGATTATAAATGTAAATATGAGTTATGGCAAATATTCCTCATCTAAGGTGTACTTTTATAATTATGCTGAAATTTTGACCTTAAATATATTTGTTTGTATTGTATAATATTTAAAAATATATCAATGGAAAGAGTTTAAAATATATCTTTGCATTTGATATAGTTTATTAATTCCTCCATTAATAAATATTGCTGAAATCAAAGTTCAGAAGAATATAATTATAGTTGTAACTTTGAACTTTGGCGCCCATATTGTCTTTATAAAAAAATGTAATCTGAAGTTTGAAATGTATTTTCAACGATCTGAGTTTTAAGTGATTATTGCTCTGATACAAACAAAAATATCTGGTCTGAAGTTCGAGAGGTATATGAAGAATTAAAATGAATGATCTTTATGGATGGAGGAGTATTATATTTTGGGTTTACATATGATTAGAAAGGAATTAGAAGTCGTCGAATTGAATTTATCAAAATCATACTAGTGGTTAGATATTACTGCTTTTTCTGTGCATGTCAACTAATTTTATGATAGAAAGAGATGAATTTATGGCTTAAACATTGACCTACCAGTACCCAAATAAGTGATCTTGCCTCTCTACCCATGAGTCTTTATTTTGTTGTTATGAGTTGTACCTATGGTTTCTTTTGAAGTTTATTTCATGTGATTGAATAGACTTTTCATGTAAACCTAGCTATCATCTGATTCTCAAATTAAAGAATCCTTTTTGAATGAGCTTCAAAGGGTTGTATTAATTGCTGCAAATTTATTCATTTTGGCTTTTGCAGTTTGAACTACAGGTAATATAATACATAATATTAAATGATTAATACAGAATAAAAAAATAAAATAAAAAAGTTAGGTAATGTGCATCGACAAAACCATGCAATTGATTTCATTATTGTTCGTGTCTTAGAATAAAAGCCAAATCAAACCTATGATTATGATTGCGATTATTAAATTTGAGGAATTTTGTTGCCTGTACTTAAGTACTTTGTCTTGTAAATTAAGATCGATGCTATAGAATGGTGATTAAGTGAAATATTCTTTAAGTCTTCAGCTTCAAAAGAGATGAGCTTTAAGCAAATTGTTGTGAAGAATCTGACATAAATCATCCGTTATATACATGACCTCAGTTAGTTCTTTTGCCCATGTAGTATGTTGCTGTTCCGATATCATTTAAAGTGGTTTTCGTTTAAGCGGGATATAGGGGAAACATATTCCTACCTCTTTCTGTAATTCAAAAATAATTTGATATTTGATTTTTTTGAAATTGAATTTTGATCATCAATTATTAATTAATTTTAAAAATATAATTATATAATTAGTTGTGCTTTAAAATAACTATTATTATTTTTAATTTTTTTAATAATATAATTAAAGGATAATTGAAAATTAAATGGTTGTACAGTATGTGAGAAAGTTAATTAACTTGAATTGAAATGAAGTAAATGATAAAGAAATTTTAGAATATAATTTATATTAGTAACTCTTAATTAAGTACTGATGAGTATAATATTGTTCTCTTCAGATGTTCCAGATAGTGCATTAATAATAAGGAAGCATAGTGTGGCAAGCAATCTCTTCTCATGCCTATTGTTCAATGAATTAGATGGGTTTAACCCAAGGGATCAGTTGCCATTTGCATTTATAAGAGACAAGATGAATCCAAAAATGAAGATGAATATGTTTCATGTTGAAGTGTTTGAACAAGTAGCATTAGAGTATAGGCACAACCTTAAGCATAGTAGTAGTGGTCCCAGCGCTGGGGTAAGAGTTAAAAGAGCAGGCTCTGATTTGTTTGTGAATGGTAGTTCTAGCAAGTGTGACAAGTATCTATTAACTATTTGGGGTGAATCTCATGATTGATTTTAATCTCTTTGCCTTTTTTATTTTTTTTCTATGTTTATTAAAATGAATTTGGAATTAAGAGAAGAAAATGACAATTATTTGAAGGACCATTCACCGGAAGAAAGCTGGTGGAAATTAATTACACAGGTTGGCAGTGAATATGAATTTAAAGTAGTTGTTAGACGAGGAGTGCACCAGTATGGTTTATTCATTTGGGTGGTTTCTAGTTGGTGGTTTTGCGGATTATTGCGTCGATCAGGGGTTATTGATCGTACTCAAAAATAACTTTTCAGGGGAGTTTCGTTAAAAAAATAAACTAGTAAAACCGGATTGAATTTTGTTAACTTCGCGCACTCAATACTTTTATGTATGCTGTTCCTTCAAACTCCTTTATGCAACACTTCTGATTCGATTTAGAAGACAATTTGATAAAAAGTAGTACTCCAACTCTATCCGACTTGAGCATTTTCTTTGAAAATTTTGAATTTTCATGTGCTCATACAATATATTGAGTTGGGTTCACCATTCGACTGGTGGTCGTGTAACTCTCCTTGGTGCATTAGGTCTAGGTCGTTATTGATTTGATGGGTGATCTGCCACCACGTAATAACTTTCCATCACGTTTGTCATCGCGCGTGCTGATAAAGCTCTTATTTCCGTCTTTCCGGTGAAACTTCGCAGTAGGTCGCAAATGCGAAGTGCAAATTCAAAACCGCCAGCTTAACATTAAATTCTTTTGAGATGAGAACTTCAGCGAAAGATGTATCTTTGACGTCTGATGAAATCATCAGCAGCAAATAACACATTTTTTGATGAATTTACATATGACATCTTCAGCGTCACCGTTGAAGCGCGTTAAATCAGGACATTGCCATCGGTGTGAGATTAGAGGTGGCTCTTACTGACTCAGAAGTGGCTCCGTCCTCGGCGTGGCTTTGTGTAGCATAGCACTTAGTTACCATGAGTTTCGGACGGCTCGCTCATTGCATCTCAGCGAGCAGGTGTGTTATGAACTGATGGTCGACATCCTGCAGCATTGCAGTCTTTGTACGTTTAATGCGCCGCTCAGCATCAATGAAACTTCTCAATGAGTCACCTATCTTACGGGTCAAGCCGTTGTATTGAAGTTATTATGAGATGAGCCAGAAGAAAATGCATCTTAGTAATATGGATAAGTATCAATTAATCATATAGAACATATCACACACACATTTTTGAATCGAATATTACAGGTCGAGTTTAAAAATAATGTTTGAATTAGTTGAAATTATAGTGGTCAAACTTTTTAGTCGAGCCACATGTAAAATCAACAATTGTGTGTTGTTAGTTTTTTCTTCTCACTATATTTTTACATTTAGAATTGGATTCAATATGCATGGTACTAATAAAAATATTGAGTTGGCTAGCTACAACTACAAATTACGAGAGAGATTAATTCACTTGCAGCGTTTATGCAGTGGCTTGTGATTTCTGGTTATTTTGTCATCTAAGATTTATGCCTTGCTTAAAGTAGGATCCACAGTTTAAAGAGGCGTGAGAATTAATTCACTTGGGATGTATCAATCTATATATAACAACAACAAAAAGATAAATATGTACATTAGTACATATAGTGTATATTGAATTTTAAACCACCACGTCAATAGATAATTGATGATGAAAAATAAACACATGACAAATAATGTCTAATCATATTTTCCATAGACTTCTTGAAAGGTTGGGAGTTTCCTACAAAACCATTTCCTTGTTATGCATACCGTCCGTTCTCTTTCCTTTTATTTATTTAAAGTGTGAAATCATCACGCACAATGTGGAACTCTCTTTAGCGGAGGTTAATCGAGGATGACAGCTTTTTTCGCTAAAAAATCGGTCATTGACATTTCTGAATTACGTTAGGAAAGCATAAATGCATATGATTGTATAAAAGTGGTCATTTAAACTAACACTAATAGTTTTAAGGGATGACATTCTTTCTTGGAGTTCTTACACTGGGCTACTATGTAATACGAGTATTGAATTATGTTCCACATATTTTTTTTCTTTCCTTTTATCTTTCAGTCTCTCCTTTTTCTTTTTAGTTTCATCTATTTTGTATTTATTCTTTTTGAGATTTATAATTTTATGAAAATTAAATTTTTGTTATCATAAATACTTTATATTTTTCAATATCTATAAATAAAGGCAAGGATTATATATTTGATTGAGCTTCAAATTTTTTTCCCAAAATTATTATCCTTTTTCAAACTATTTTTATTATTATTTTGAAAATGAAATTAAAAAAATATAATAATAGATACGTAATTACATATATATTAATAGATATATTATTAGAGGAAAGAGAAAAATGAATTATCGTCTGAAATATTTATTGACGTGAAACGTAAAAATTATTGGAGATATTTAATGATGTAAAGAAGAAAAATTTAATCAGATAGAAAATATTTATATTTTAAAAATTCTATTAGTGTGAATAGTCTTAAAACCTACTTCTATCATCATAACATTTTATTTATCTGATCTATGACCACTAATGAACAAAGTGCTTTTCCTGCTTAATCTATAAAATGTCATTGGATTGTGCGTAAGTATTTATCTTGATTAGTAATTATAAACTATTCATAGTTCTAGTATTCAATTTTATTTTATATATTCTGTTTTTAACATATTTTAATTGATGATGAAACTTCATTAATATTTTATAATGAATAATATGTTTTTATGAAGTATACGATTTTAGCCCACATGAAAAACGGTAAAGAAGAGGCCACACGTTAGATATTAAATGTGAAATACTCCAAATGAATTATATTGAAAATCAATGAAATAAAGATGACATACCTCTTTTAAAAACTATATATTGTGCAATAATTTTTTTAATAAAAATCTAAACTTCAATAGTATATATGTGATTAATTACATGATATGGAAACCTTTAAAATATCCAAACATAAATAACAAATTTAATATAAAAGGTCACAAGAATTCATTCAAATAGAGATAGAAATGCAGGTTTATGCGTGATGTTAAATCGATAAAGTGGATTATATGCCTATAATATATAATTCATGTCTTTTTTAGACCATAATATCAATGAATTATCATTTCATATAGAGTGAAAACTAATATAAGTATTATTATGAAAATATGTTTCTTATTTTAGTTTACTAATTATAATCAATATTAAAATAATTTACAGATAAGATATTTTATTTAACACAAAACTAACATGTTATATATATTATAATATAAAAAATTAAATTTACGAAATAAAATATTCAAATCTATTGTTCCGCTTCATACTAAATAGTTGTCATACTTGATTTAAGTGTTCCCAAATTAACAAAATTTTATGCCTTCATCAATAAACATAATGTTGATTTGAATAATTAATTACATTGAAAATATTATTATTTGATAATTTTACCAAATGTTATAGCAAAATATATAATTGAATTTAATGTGTGAAAATCAAATATAAATGTGGGATGGAGGGGTATTAGATATATAGCTTGACACTTAATATTTCCAATTGTTGAAATGTAATATAAATCTCATAATAAATTAATATATATATTCTTTAAGAGTAATTTTTTGTATTAGAAAAATTATTTTCAATTTATAATTGAATAATTATCTAAAAAATTTAGTATGAATGAATTCTAATTTATAATTTATTTATTGTTATGATAAAATTAAAAAAGTCAAAGATATTATTATATCAAACATTTTTATTTGTTGATAAAGATGTTGAGTATTTTTTATATAATTGGATAAAGATGATGATAATGAACATATGGTAATTAGCATACGTATGAAAGTGGTAAAACTCTTGCACATATTATAATAAATTGATATTTCCGTATATTTAAATTATTATAGAATTTTGATGCAAAAATTTAGAAGCTTGTGGTATTGGTGTTATAAGGTCTTTTTAAAATCTTAAACATATTTTCGTAATAGAAAATATTGTAATAAAGGTAATATAGCAATTAATAATGAGAAAATGGAAGAAATACATTTTTATAAAGTAAGGGATATAGGAGTCTCTGGTGTCATCGAACCGGGCCGGGCCTTGGAGCTATAACCGGGTCGGACCGTGTCACGTCTTTCGAGGGGCAGTCCTGAACACAGATGGAATGGGGATACTATTGACCCATTTCCACTAAGAGGTGGTGGCCGCTAGCGATTGGGCCGTTAATATTTAACCTCGAGATAAGAGCAAACCACAGGTATTGGGCAAACTGCATGCCCAATGATATGTGTTATATTTGTTTAAACTGGTCATATGCTTAAATACAATTTATTTTGCATATGATAATTTGAAATATTATCATCGATAAAGTTTTGAGTTAATAATATATTATTAAGCGAATAATGACTATTAACTATATATGAAATAGCCAAAATTATATATAACTCTTTTAATTTACTTAAACATATTATACAATTTGCTCAATATTACATTTTAGTACAATTACACATATTATTCTTTAAATAATAAAGTCTTCAATTATTTAAATACGGAGTAATATATTGATGCATCTAATGCTTTTATTCATATATTATTGATACTATATAAATATCTCATACTCTGTCCATATACATTGGATATTAATATTAAATAATAATTTTTATCATATGATTAAGTAACTTCAAATATAATATTATTACTTAAATAAGTTAACAATATTATCAATGAATAATTTCTCTTTTAATAATATATTATTTGACACAAAATAATATTATATTAATGAATCTTATATATTGTTATCCATTGCTATACAATACTAAATAACTCTCATTATTTAAATAGAATCATTTCATTTTTTCTTAAGGATAATATATCAAATAAAAGATAATACATTAAATAATACCAAATTTAAGTTATCTATCAATATAGAAATAGTTTTTTAATTAGAATATAATATATTGAATCTTATAGCTGTCTACTATATATTATTTGAAACTAAATAACTCAGTTTATTATTACTCTGGCGTATTAACAGGTATAAAGCTTGGCCTTGATAGTTCACAACACACTTCTGCAAGTTCAAATCGCCACCTTGCAAATTTCTTTTTGTGCTAATATGTGTCAGCTTTGATTGACTAATAAGCAGTGCGAAACATCAAGCGGTACCGTTTGCCGTTAATAAACGGTACGCGTTTGTAAGGCCTCGGCAGGCCGGACGAATACCCACCGAATTTTGGGTGGGCTTGACGAACTGGTCTTTGAGACTGACCATTATTATTGCCCAATGGATGAAGGGGCCCCGACTAGTGGGCCGAGGGCCAAGTCAGACAACCAAACGGGCCGAGGCCCCAGAGAGCTGCTCAACCCGATCCGTTAAACTTCTCCCATCTCGTCTGAACCCAAAAACATTAATGTACTTAGCTAGACCCGACTAGAGGCAACTACATATATGCAATCCCAAACCAAACTAAATCCAAATTCTTTGGCCCATGTGGCTTATTAACTCATATCAAATAATAACTAAAAACAAAGTATAAATAAAAGTTGAAATTGTGAAGTTCTAAAGTCTCAATTATAACACTTAATGTTAGATATGTATTTTGTTAAACTTAATCAAATTTGATGTCTCAATTATGATATAATCTTTTATTTTTTGGTAAAAAGCAATGAATATATATTAATATAGAAAGTACAACTCAAACTATCAAATCTAGATCAACCAACAATAC
The DNA here is from genome assembly GCA_019722365.1 of Lithospermum erythrorhizon. Taxonomy (NCBI): domain Eukaryota; kingdom Viridiplantae; phylum Streptophyta; class Magnoliopsida; order Boraginales; family Boraginaceae; genus Lithospermum; species Lithospermum erythrorhizon. The sequence goes on along the minus strand of JADFUC010002406.1, from coordinate 162,745 downwards.
CAAATCACTAAATATCTCAGGCCAAATGACTTAACAAGAATGAGTCATAAGCCTAAAAGACCAAGAGCCAATACAAATACAAAGGCCTACTTTCGCTACAAACCAAACAGAAATTGGTTTATGCTCCATCGGGCCCATTAAATAAAATAAACCCGACAATCCAGGCTTCGCGCCACATAGAGTGGCACAGAGACTCATTTAATATTGGATACGCATAACTATAAACTCTCAAGCCAACCTTACTCAATACCTCTGAAGATGACACCAAGAGCCAGTCATGATTATGAGCTTGGAGACCCAGCACCTAGATGGTTGAAGTGGAGGCCGAAGGTGTATGGAAGATCATGAGTGGGAGTTCAGGCTGCCTGATCGAGGCCAAAAGTTTCCTGAGCTTGATAATTTCGAGGGGTTCTTGAGGCCAGCATTAGAATACAGTATGTGAATTTAGTTCACGTCGGGTCATTCATGCTAAATGTACAAAAATATAAATGTATGAATCACGAGAATCCTTGCATTTAGAACAGTCTCTGATCAGCCTCAGCGTGGCCCGCTAAAATCCTCTCCCAAAACTTTGTTCAGAGCCGGGCCGAGGTACTTGAGCATTGCTGAGTTGAAGATGAAATGAGGTGGAAGAAAAAAGCTGCTTCCATTTCTATGGAGAAGCAGAACTCTGTGGGGGGGGAGAGGAGTTTTTATGATTCTTATGATAAAAAACTGGCCCCTCTTCCAAATACAAGTCCCAAATTCCCACTCGTTAATTTCCGTTTACAAAATGCAAATTAGACCGTTGAGCTTCTAATTAAATATTGAGTTACTAGTAGACTATTCTGTTTTAATTAACTTAACAAGTCAGATACAAAAAATACTAGCAGTCATTATCGAATAACTTATCAAATGAATTTATCAATTTCAAATTACTATTAGTTAAACTGTAGTTAACTTGAATTGATGTTAATCGATATATTTGGCAGTCTGATTTCATTTGATTAGAAATATTAGCATGTGCATGTGACATCCCACAGTCTCGGATAATAATGATTTAACATAATAATAATAATTGTTAATTACTGTGTTATATGATTAATGAGTAGATCATGATAAACTGGCAAATTATGAACACTAAGTTAAATATGACAGGGTAAATGAACGATCTATGATAATGTGGACATAAGAAAGATGATGCAAATTTGGGTTTACATGAGTTGACATAAGATTTCGTTATAAAGTCCTCTGGAGGCAAGTCCCAGTAATCCACGAGCAGGCCTTTCTTAGTGAGGATCAGTACTATTATAAGTCTAAAGTTCTGATATATAAACTCTTGTCGCTTTTTTCCATCTTATGACTACCATTCTCTACTAATATCTAAAACATTATGATGGATTGGAATTTGTTAGTTTACCTTCGTTTGAACCAGTTCTTGACTAATCTGTTATGCCGGCTTTATACTGAAATATATGCTTGGACTTTGAAACTACATATAACTTCTTGAACACCTTGGCCATGCATATGTATCATGGGCTCTTTTCATCTTGTTTGCTAATTGATATGCTGATTTCACTATAAACTTCCCTGAAGTACTACAATCTCATAGGTACATCTGCCCTTTCTAAGTCCTTTAGTGGCATTTGTAGGATTGCCTCACAATTTGTTGGATAAAAAAGATTACGAATCTTGTCAAAGTTCCATACACCTATTTCACTGTTAATGATTATATCATTAAATTCATAATCTTTGATTAAATAGAAAAAATTACATTAAAAGATACTAAATGACTAATCCTATTTCATTTATTAATGTAAAACAATAAAAAAAACTATTTGAGTTCAAATCTAAAAGGGAAAGTGATAAAAAAAAATTTCTTGGTAGTATCTCTGATTTCACAAAAAGAAAGTGTTGGCGTTAATGATTATCGAGGTTTTTGCAGGATATTATGGATGAGTTAATCAGTTGAATTGAAGGTAGGGCTACTTTTAAGCCAAATTTAAACTCGAGGTTCGTTAACATGAAGTCGACGCATTAAATTATCTACCCAACACTAGTTCTTTGTAATTAAACTTTTGAAGTTGTATCCTCCTATTTATACTTGCTCTAATAATCAATCATATTACTATAAAGGGAAAAAAGTAGTTGATGGGTTGTGATCTTGTGTTGTTCAACAACTATGGTCTATTTTCTCTAGTTGATTTGCCGTCTGCCTACTAACTCCCAACTATGCACCTCTTTCCAGTTTCCATTAATTATGGTTGTTCAACATATCACATAGATAGCAATTCTCTATATTATATCATATAGTAATAATTATAAGTAAATATATAGAGATTTCCATACCAAATTGGGTACATTAATTAAAATATAGTGGACATCAGAAGCGTTAGTACATTAGAGTATCTTTTTCTTACCTATATTATATTGTTGTAACATTATATTTAATGCTTTCTTTTGTAACGGGATTTATTAAATTGAATATTGTGGAATAAGCGAATTTAGTAATAGTCTGTAATGTCGGACAACCCAATTCAAATTACTAGCCAAGCGACTCTTTCGTATGGCCAGAGATTCAACCAAGAAAGTGTTGATAGAAATCCCAGATTCTGAAATCGACTTCTTGTAGGATTTGACCATATTTATGAATATTTAGCAACAATTTTGAACATATATTTATAAGTGAAAAAATGTTAAAAATCAACTTCAATTGAAAAATATCCGTAAATGAACTGAGCCATATATTGTAGTAAATATAACTTATAAATTATAATTATGTTGTACAATGCCAATTTGTTTCAAAATTGATCGTATCCTTTAGTACCTCTGAAAAACCATTACTAAAAACTTGATTGACATACATAAATTACTGGAAAGTTATAGTTCATTAAATTTTTTTATTCATTAATAGTTTATTAATGATATAAAAATATAAATTATATACATAATATATTTCTTCTTTTGATATATTTTAGGTAATACTCCGTACATATCATTTCTCAAAAATAATTCATTAATATCAATTATATAAGTTTAGTTTTACAATTTATACCAATTTGTTTTTAGCAATTTAGTATACATACTATTTGATTACAGAACAATTGAGTTTTTTAGTTTTAAATGTATCTTTAATTCAGAGGCTTCATCGGGTTCGATTCGGTTTGTTTTTTGGAACGAACACGACTTTCAGTCGATTAGTTGAGATGGAACGAAACGATTTAGGATTCCGTCAGTTGATTGATTCGGGATTCTCGGTTATTTGGGTTCCGTCTGTTCGGTTTCTTTCGGTTGATTTCTCGGTTATTCGATTTATATATATATATATATATATATATATATATAATATTTTTTTAATTTTTTAATTAAAAATTCAATCGGAACGAACCGAAATTCGTTTTTATTTTTCAGGCAAAAGCCGGTTTAGTTCCAATGGCTCTCATTTGGTTAAGTTTGTTGATACTTTAAATGATACATTTTGGTAACTTTTTACATTGAAATTGAGTATATATAGATTAATCAGAATGTAAACGTTATAATTAAAATTATTAAATATTAAAACTATCATATTAATTATAAATTACATTAAAATTAACATTTTAATACAATTTTACCAAACACTGCACCAAATACATCTTACTTTATGTTTGCTATTTTGTGAGCTAAAACTTTGATCCATGCACATCCCTCATTTTATAAATTTTAGTTCAAAATATTATATTATCTTGGCTATGTATGCTGGTCCCACTTTCCCAAATTATTTGTCCAATTTTAAATTTTAATAACTAAATTTTTGTTGTCTTAATGAATGTTGAAATGTCGAATGTAAAAATGAATAGTAATAGGAGTATTTGAATAGTATTAAGGGGTAATTTTGTAGTATAATACCCTCGTTGCTACATAATAAACACAAAACTTTCAAGATAAAACATGCTCTCTCGTTTAATTACTTTGACAGGATGGTTGAGCCGTTTGATATCGGTTTTTACAACGTTACTTCAGCCTGATGTCTTTATAATGCTTGCTTACTATTAGGTATATTATATATCCTTATCACTTTTGATATTTATTTTGTTATATGTTTTACCCTATTATGAATAACTTGGCAATATGTCGATATTCCTACACAGAATTAGGCGAATATATTATTATTTTATGTTTTGCCTGTTATGAATATGGCTATATGTCAAGTATTCTATAGGCCTCAATATGAATATTTAGTATAACCAGTATTACATAATCGGAGCGTTTATTATTTTATGTTTTCTGTTGTAAATGTGAGTATATGTCAGTATTACATGAAATTCAGGCACAATATAGATAATTTATGTAGTGATACATAGTCGAGCATTATTATTATTGTGTGATTGACTGGCTGTATGAAAAGCATCTCCAATCTAGTGATCTATAATAGCGTAATATTATTATGGAAGCGGCATCCGTCGGAAGTGCTCTGTAATAAGCATGGTTATTTTGGTGGAAGTTAAATCTCCATGTCGTGTTTATTTACTCATAACTTAGTGGAGGTATAAAACACCCCCACTTATTTTAATTATCTAGCATTATTGTCACCTTATTTTATTTGTTATTGGCATGAATTATTTGTTTATAATCATATGTATTACATTATTATCATATGTATTTCGTATGATCTTATGTGCGACTAAATATATTTTAACACATGAAATATTTTCCTTCCCATTTTCTAGATAAATTTCATCTTCTGAAAGTATTTTATAAGCAGTTAGCAGTGTTTGTCACTATAATGGCACTCTCTCTTTCATAATGAGTTTTGGTAAAGTTGAAGAGAGATAGGTAAGGGAATAGCGGCATTTTTGGTATTACCATTTCTAATCTTAGCTTGGATTTGTTTGAGATCTGGCAGAAGAGTGAACATGGTATTTGTAATCGAGATAAGATTTCAATCTATGTATTGAATGCGAGAAGAATGTAATATTGAATAAATGTGTTTCGTATTGATTCTTTGTTTGTGATTTAGATACAATGTCCAACTATAAACAAAGCTTGGCTCATAAACCTCAAAGGAGACAATACATGTCTTGGGCAAACAGGTTATCAAGATATCTAGATGTAAGGGCTTGAAATTCTACTTGGAATAGATAATGCACAAACATAAATGATTGGAAAAGAGAAAGAAAAAAGGAAGAAAGAGAACTTTACATGGCAAAATCTAAAGCCATAAGACTAATGATGATCATCTTGATGATCTCTACAATTAGAATATCTGAATGTAGAGGATCTGAAGTTCTTATGGAAGAACTCAAAGAAAGATTTGGATACCGAGGAAGTTCTTTACTGCGGTGTCGATAAATGGAACAAACTAAGGTTCAGCTTTTAAAATTGTGATTACAACTTTCACCTTATTTAAAATTGTATCACAATTGGGAATATTGTGGTAAAATTAGCAACCGAAGGAAAAATTAGAAAAAAACATTTTCAACGTTGTCATCCTGAATATTGTTGCAAAACAATATAGAATGAGGAATATAAAAAATATTACAGGGAGTGGTGCATGCCCTTTTTGATGAAGAATAATGAAGTCTTCGAAAAACCATCGATTCGCTGGGACAACATTTCAAATGTGACTTTTAAGAGATTACGTGCTGGTGGTTATGATCGATTCGAGGAGGAGTCGAGGCCGTGGTCAGGTAAGTGGTAATTTTAGGTAATTAGAGGTGGTGGGGCGTGGTTCGTGAATTATAGTAGACCTACGAAATTACTCAAATCGCAAGAAGAGGTAGAAGTCTGAAGGGTTCATTGAAAAATAATGACAATTTGTGTTCTGGAATCTGGAAGAAAGGTCATTAGAAGTCTAGGTGTGACCTTGAACATCTTTGTAAAAGATATAAAACATCTGTAGAAGAAAAAGGAAATGGAAAAGAAAAGGAAGTCAATTTTAATGAACATGAACCTGAGGATGACTCTGTATATCTTGAGGCCGCAGACTTCGGTGATGGAACAAATGAAATGAACTTAGACTAATTGATATGATGAACTACTTTATGTTTGAATAATGTGATGAATAATTTTCTTATTAATGCAGCTTATGTGTGACATTAGTATGTAATGTTTGCTTTATATCTATGAAATAATAATGTTGATTAGATGTTGTGTTGATTTACTCTCTTAAGTCTTATATCATTACATGTTTCGAAGAAGGTTAACATGAAACCTGTTGGAGACATTTGCATCCAGGCAACCCATGATCTCAAGAAGAAGACATATTTCTGACATCAATCATACCAAGCGGTAATTAATACATTTAGGTCTGGACTTGATTGAAGGATCGGAGTAATGCCATATTATATTACCAAATGGAACAAATTTGTCATTAATGGCGCTTTGTATTCTCGAAGTCAAAAAAAGAAACTTTATTAAGTTTTAATGGCAATATAGTCAAGGGTATGATCTTTGAGAAATAGCGAAGGTAATAAAATATACGTATTACTTAGTGTTTTGGAAAGAAAGAAAAATATTAGAAAGCTTACCAAAATTACCTTACGGATTCATTACACTTATATTCTTAGTGGAATATAACTTAGTAATAAAAGAGGATCCCAAGCTGTATTGCTTGTGGCATGATGGACAGGGTCATCCTGGCTCCCTGATAGTGAAAAAATAATTGAAAAGTACCATGGTGTCCCTTGAAAGGTTTAAAGATTAATAAGAACATGTGAAACATTCTAAGAGAATAATAACTAGGCATCACGCATTACAAACTTCACCTGGAATCTGCATTTCTTGAAAGGAATTCAAAGGTGATATATGTAGTTTCTATCAAAATCAGCCCAATACGGACCATTTAAGGTATTTTTATAGGTATTAATTGGAGTGCATCTAGTATTATGTTTGTTTGTCAATCGAAGATATGGCATTTCTTGAAGATTTCTTGCTCAAATAATCAAATTAGAGCACAATTTCTGATTATATATAATGAACTTGACAATCTTTGGTGTTATGAATCATTTAATAATTGTTAAATGTAATTAGATTCTTGTTGAACATCACATTCCTGTGCGCCACACAAAATGGTTTTAGCCGAATCATTAATTAAAATGCTGACCTGTTCTTGGCAATGAGAACAAATTACAGTTACTATGTGGGGTCATGCAATTTTACATGTTTGCATCGTTAATACGTTTAAGACCCAGTGCTAATCATAAACCTCTCATATTGACTTGCAATTGGTCCCGAAGCAGAGATATTCATTAGATTTTGGTTGTCTGGAGTTTATGTACCCAATAGCTCCACCACAAAGAACAAAGATGGGGCCTTGAGGTTGGGCATATGTAGGGTATGAGTCACCTACATTGAAGTATCTTGAACTTTGCTGGTGATGTTTTTTCGAGGCGAGGTTATGAGCTGGCAGGCAGTTTTCTCCTCTAGGAGGAGAAAGCGATCGAGAAAATGACATAATAGGCCTCTTATCTTCTGTATCGGGACCGTATAATAAATCATGGGAAAGAAAATGCTGAAATTGTGCACTTCTGAGCTTAGCAAATCCAATTGCGGATTCGTTTGCGATATGAAGAACAACAAAGTCACATGTACCGGCTATTAATACTCAACTGCATTATTGAAATTCCGAAACAAAATGATGTACTTAGTACATCGAACACGCTGAGCGTGAAACTGTGGGTTCTAGGATAAAAATCCTCGAGAAAAGAGGTCGAAAAAGATTGATGAATGAAAGTGATCTTGAAACTAAATGATAATAAACAAACCGGGATAGAAAAAAGTGTGAGCACAAGATGATGAAAATAGAGATTATTAATAATGAAGCCCAATAAAGGCAGTCTGAGGTTCTATCAATTATGTTATCAGAATCTTTGGGCCGGAATAAAGCATATTGATGAAATATTCTCCATTATATAAGTATGAATAGAAATGATGATCCACGAACCCCGAATCGTGGTTGAATGTCAGAGTCGACTTAGTTGGCCAAAATGGAAAGATGCAATAGATCTTGATTGACTCTTAAAAATGAAAGTATTTGGGCCTATTCTTTGAAGGTATGAAACTGTTTGGTTATAGTGGGTATTTGTGAGAAAAGGAAATGAGAAAAAAGCAGTTAGCCAAAAGGCTCGTCTTGTTGCACTAAGGTTTTTCTCAAAGACCAGAACTAATTATAGAGGTAACTTGTTATTCTCTGGTATGGACGCCGTTACTTTTTAGGTATTTAATAGGTTTGTGGTATCTAATCTTGATATCAAATGCTTATGGATGTTGTTCGTGTTATATGGATGCTTGATAGTGATATATACATGAAGAAATTCAGTTTAAAATGATTGAAACACTATCCGCCCGGAGAAATGTATCTGATTAGGTTTGCAAAGATCCACTTTTTAGCAGAGTTCAAAACAATCGGACGAATGTGGTATAATAGGCTAAGTGAATATTTGCCCAAAAGGCTAAATCTATTTGTCACTTGTGTGTTTTATAAGAAAATAATATCTGGTTTTTGTAATCATTCTTTAATACATGTTGGTGATGATTTAAATATTATTACTGGAACTGACAAGAAATCAAAGAAGCGATGAATTGCCAAAAGAAATTTGACTGATCTAGGAAGACCAAGTTACGCCTTGGTTTCTGATTGAGTACACTAAAATGATGTTTTTAATCAGGAATTACAGAAAGGGTATTAAAAGGTTTAACATGGATAAAGCCCGAACCACTTTCCGTCTTTCAGATGATGGAAGCGAAACGGCTTAATATTGAAAGGATCCCGCCAGGTCCTAAGGAAAATGAAGAAGATCTTGATCTTTGAAGTACGTACCTCAGTGCAATTGGAGCCTTAATGTATCTTGCTAATTTATACGAAGACTGATATAGCTTTTTAGAATTAGTTTACTAGCAAGATTTAGTTCTTGTCCTCTGAAAGAGACATTGGAAAGGATAAAACATATATTTACGATATCTTAGAGAATGCGTCTGATGTAGTTTGTTTTATCATAACAATCTGAAAGCAGGTTTGCTTGGTTATGCGAGATCAGATTATTTATGAGATCCAGCATGTGCTAAATCACAGACATGCATATGGTGACAACTATGATATCCTGTAGGTCAGCGGACCTTGTAACAACTTAACTTCAAATCATGTAGTAATAGCTCTTCATGAGAAAGCGAAGCAAAAGAGTGAATGGTTAGATGGGTGACATATCAAGGCATCGGGTTTACCATTTGATAAGAGACCAACAATTATGTATGAAGGCAATCTTAATGTATTCTTCGAGATGAAAGAAGGATATATCGAAAGTGATAGGACCAAACCACATCTGATTTCTTTCATTATTTCCGAAGCTTGAAAGCAGAAGTGATATAGGCTCTTAAGTTCATGTGATAATATGGCGGATCTATGCCAAACATCCGGTTTCAAGCACGTTATAGAAAGTATTGGAATCGTCACTTCGAATCTTTGAAGAAGCTATGTTTCGTTGAGGGGCATGCCTTTCTTTTTATTATGAGGTTTGTCAAATGTGTTTATATTGAATTATTTGATGCTGAAAGTGTTGTAAATGTAGGCCCATGTCAAATGTAAAATGAATAGTAATAGGAGTATTTGAATAGTATTAAGGGGTAATTTTGTGAGTATAAATCTGCATCAATTCTTCACATGTCCTTGCCACCAAAACTTTCAGAGATGAAGAACCTATATCGTTTGAGTGCTGTGAGTTAGTTTTGGTAGTTTGATATAAGGTTTCTAACTTGATTTTAAATTATATATACTCACTTATTATATAAGGAGTATTTTATTAATATTTAATTTTTAGGTTTTTTGAAGATACTAGTTATCAAAATAATCTTTCATTATAACAAATAAATAAGCACACTTCATTAGTAATTTTTTGTGTTTTGAAACTATTTATTTAGCCCCTCTATGTAAATTAGCATTGTTGAGGAGACAATTAGGGTAAAATAGTCATTTCACTATAGTCCCTCCTCATACATAGCTCAAGCAGTCCTTCTAAGTACTATATACTGTTCTTTCTTATCTTCATCTCCTCCACTCATATAACTCCTCTCTCCTCAAATTCCAACAAAATGTCTTCTCAAGCCTGGCACCCACCGCAGAAGCCGCCGAGAGATCTACACCGGCAGAGCGATCTGCAAGCAAAATCATGATGCCTGCTCCCGGCTCAACACTCCCAAAGGTCTCTCCCCTCAACGACATCACTAAGGTGGTCAAAACCCATTTCAGCTTGGCAGAACTGTTCAAGCTGCAGTTCAAACAAATAAAACAGGCCCTTGATGAGAAGTCACTGCTTTTGTTGAAGATAGGAAGATGAAGAAGCTCACTGGGGTCAAGAGTAGGCCTCGTTTGGTTACTATAATGAGATTTATATTTCAGGAGGCCAAATCAGGAGAGAGGAATACCTTTGGGACACCTACTGGGATTTCTAGACCTTCTAATAAAGCTTTCAGGAGGAGCAGGAGGGAAGAACCAGGGATCATGTGAAATTTAAGTCATTGGGTTCTTTTATAACAGCAACAGGATCCGCACTGCTAATCGTCAAGTTCATCTATATTATGAGGTTCTTGATATTATGAGGTTCTTGATGATTAAGTATGTTTTATGTTTTTATTTGGTTATATGTTAACTAAATCTTGAATTTGTATTTGGTTTGTGTAACAAAATGTTGGATGATTAAGTTTATTGTTGATGCTTAACTCATTAAATTAAAAAAATGAAGTCATGGTAAAAATAATCAATTTTTTTGTTATACTCCTTAATTGGAGAATTTAGATGAAATATGGTGTTGGGTGGTGTAGGCAGTATTATATTATTGTACAATCTTGTGGAACTCGAATGAATCTAACTGTACATTGGTAAAATTGAGACTGTTTCATGTAGGGCAAAGTCATTAGCATTATTATTCTTAAATTCATGATTAAACTTATACTAAATAGGCCATTCGTGTTAAATTTTTTTTATTGGTAATTGTGTCAGTGAATTTTAAATAAGTCATAAGCGTGAGGGCAGAATGTAGTATTCCAGTTTAAAATAGTCTCCCCAATTGATTCTATTTATTAAAATTTCCCAATCTAAGCTTTGACCTAAATTCAAAAGGCCTTGATTCAAAATCCCTTCCCCAAATTGGTTACCCTGTTATCATTAAAAATTAATGATAGAAAACGTTTATTGCAAGTATTATTGGTAAAGTGTGCATTCTGAGGTAAAAACAAAAGAAAATCTAGAGGTTTCCATTTCTTAGCATGTCAAATCCTCGAGTAAGTTATTAATTTTGAGATACAGTTTGATTAAATAAGTCACGAACTAAAATTAATTTATAAGTATGTTGGAGGTCATGGTTGGATAAATTGGGTGGATAAAGGAAGTATTCTTAGAAGGTGGTATACGTCGGCACAATCATGGGAGCCGATTTGAAGGTTTTTAGATGGTTATGAAGGAAAAATGAGACAATTACCTGACTTAAATCTAATATTTTGGAAGAAGCTTTAGTTGAGGAAAAGTCTGCGCACCAAGTGTTTGAGAAAATACATAAAGGCACTATTTTCTTTAGTTGTTGTATTTTGATTAGATATAGAATGATCAAATAACATTCTTGCTTACATTGATTCAGTTTTTTGTTTGGTCTGTATTTTTAGAAGAATATATATAGTGTTTGATGAATGGTGTTTTGAATTGTTTCATTTTCTAGAATGTATTTCTGTTTTTGATGAATGATTCACCAAGTGTTTGTGATCAATTGTATTTTGGTCTCTGAGGTTGGATTGATAACAAGATAATACAAAATATAAGCAAACATCAAATGACAAAGATAACACTTTCAGCCAAACAGTGTCTTAAATGTTTAGATGGAATACATAAATCACCAAGCTCATGGTTTCAAACCAAGCACACTAAACAAACCTTTGTCAAATTCTAATGTCTTAAACATGGTTAAGATATAAAAGATAGCGAGAAAATATGTCTCAAACATAAGCATCTAGATCAAATAAAGAGACATGTTAACTCCTTTAACTCTTTTGTTCTTTGTCCATCCTTCATTCAAGTTCAACTATTAGGATTAGGAGTTGTTTATAATGACTCAGTTGAATGCAGGTAAACATCTTGTTCTTCTACTTGTAGGATTGGTGACTTAGGCTCCATAGTAGCAACGTTAAGTTAGTTGGCTTGGAAGGCTGTGTAGTAGAGTCCATTCAATCATTGTCATTTAAACAAATATTGAAGATAAGTTCATATAAAATTAATAAATGTAAAATGGAATAATAACATAACATATGCTTCATGCTCTGCCTGTTCTTTCTCAATTCTCTCTTAGTTTGTTATTGTGCATTCTTTGGATGACCAGCTCCACTGGCTTCTCTCTCGGCCTTCTTCTTGGGACATGTTCTCACATTATGACCTTGAACTCCCTTGATATTCTGATTTGACTTCTTAATTGGTGGCTATGTTTCGCTTTTACCTTTTGGATTTCAGTGATGTCTTTTTTCTGCTCGAGGCAACTCCCGACTTACTACAACATGAGGGGTAGTATAGTGATGTTTGTTCAGGAGGACCCATTCATTCGGAGGGCCACGATCGTTGGTTCCAACTGACTTTTTCATAGAGCTAGCAGATATGATTTTGATCAATTGGAAATTGTTTCCTAGAGTAAATAGGAGGGGATAAACGTGTATACATGAAATTCAAGTTAGTTGCCACAACACAACTTCTCTTTCTTAAATCAACCTTAAAGTGTTCTCCCACTAAGACCAATATAGTAACATAAGTCCATTCGAGGCATGTGACTTCTATGACAAATAAATTCTCTTCTAGTAATTTGCTATTTGTAGGGCATAATGGACACAGTTTGAAATACTATGGCTAATCTACATCCTTAATCTTCCATCTGAAAGCCTCTGTCTTCTGTAATGATTGGTTCTCTCTAGCGAAATATAAATGATTGAATGGATCTTAAGTTGTTGCATATTATATCAGTTTACACATGTGGGGAAAGAAAACTCTGCATGAGTGTTTGGCGTACTGGCGTTGGTTTCCATCCAGTCGAGGGGCACCGAGGATGCAACAGAGATCCAAACACTGACAGCCATAAGTGCAGCAAAACTCTTAAACATCTCAAAGTTGTGATCATGAGTGTCTCTTTGAAGTTTAATATATGTGTTGGTGCAGTTTCTCATTCAATTCTTAACAATTCATGGAGTGCACTACTGCAAGCCATATTAGTTAGTGTTAGGGTAAGAGTACTGAATAGTCATTAATTAAAAAGAAAAGCAAAAGCAGGTTTACCTTTTTGTTTGTCCTCATAATCACATATTTCTATTCACTCATAATTGAGAGGTCCTCTTAAGACTTATATAAACCATTTCCGGGACCTTTTTTCAGCTTGGCATTAACACAGCCTGATCCATTATTTGGATCAAGGGCCCAAATATTTGTTGTTTGTGGATCCCTTTAGTGTGGCATCCATCAGGTCAACAGTTTTTACATCAACTTTAAACGCCCCCTCAATCAATGACTCAAACATATGTCCTCTTGAAAATACGGCGTTAGGATCTTGGTATATTTTCACTTATACTTACCAATCTGGTTGATCCGGTTGTTCTGACTAAGGTAATGCTCCCCATGTAGAAACATCTTTTCGATTAATGATGCTCTTCAGGGTTTCTCCCAGTTCTCTGACTTGCTTGTCATGATAAACAGCCACAATTTCTTGTGAAGTACAATTTTCAGGAGGAGACTGGGTGAAATATCGGTGGCTTTGAACGATCTTGTAAAACTTTGGCCAACGACTATAACTAATCTCCTTGACCTCTGATTCTTATATTTTCTTGTCTGATTTGATCATTTGGTTTCTTCTCTTGGCGACCGTTCGAAGGGGTCTGCTTTTTATTGGCGTGTGGAACGTATCCTTCCTTGTGATTCTGACGTACCGTATCATAGCACCATGAGCCCGAGAAGAACTTGAAAATACCAGCCTGAATAACTTGGTTGCTTTCTCATTAGTGGACATCCACCTCTCTTCTAGCATCGCAATTAACACTTAGGGCATTCCATCGGCGGAGGTTGGTCGCATTATCGAAGTCTGAATCATATTTTGTCTCCCTGACCCAATGAGACTCCTCGGTGCTGCCTCAGCAACCACTCTCCTAAATCTTTAAGCGTACTCGTGTCTAACGCCAGCCTTTTAATCTCTCCTTTTACTTGCCTGTGTTTCGGGTTCAACATCACCGTAATGACCTTGCAGCAGTTGTTTATATAACACCCTAACTTGTCACTACTTGACTTCTCATCGTTAAATAAATCCTTATGATTATCCTACACATGGTCGAGGCACCATGACCTCCTTCGCATGTTGCTCTGGGAATAAAGGCGGCGATATAGGTTCTATACCGCCTAGGTCTCACGTCATCAGGCATCATGATCATATTAATATAGAACATAAATCAATATCCATTATGCAAAGATAGGTGTCCTTGAATGACAAGCCTAGATGAGTCATTCTCCTCGTCACAAATACAAATAAGCTCTTCATTTGACCAATGATATCATCACAAATCATCATGGCCTCAAACACCGGTTGTCATAATCTAAATGGAACTTCAATATGCTTCAACTTATTAGCCCCCTCTCAATACTCGGAGGCCTTAGCTCTGTCTCAGTTTCCATTCATCACTCAGGTCATCTAAACCAATTGTTGCTGCGGTGAACAAAAGTAGACATCTATAAACTTGTAACAAATTCTGTAGTATGGCTATGGCGTTGTTAGGTGACTTAAAGGAGATTATAAATCCAGAACCCTATTGCTTGAGGATCTTGATAAATACATAAAGAGAAAAATCACAGCACAGACTCTCTGAGGCAGGGGACTATATTTTAATTCAAAATAATAAAGACTAGCGTTACCCACATATAAAGCATGGTAGGGTTACCCATGAACCGACCATTATAATGTAACTTTGACCTTTGAACATATTCACCGAGACTCGCCATGCTTGACCTTAAACATTATGATGCAGGTAATTTCGCGAAGACGACTGCCCGTGAATTAGGGTTTTATTGATAAGTTGGGGATTATTTAGGGGTTTAATATTAGGGTATAGAAAATGTCGATTTGGGTATATTGGGGTTTTAGGATTAGGTTCGAGGAAATTGATTGGGTTTTGTGCAGAGAGGTGAGTGAAATTTGGCTAAGTGTAAAAGTGGACAAATAAATGATGGTTAATGCCTTTTAATATGTTATTAATTTGTTCAAAAGTGCTTATAGGTATATTCTATTAATCTCTTTCTGATAATTTTGCTTTTAGTTAGATACAACTTAATTAAAGTCTTATGAAACAGTCACTTACCAAATTGACTTCGGTCAAACTATAGCAGGAATGGCTATATATATGCTTTTTTAATGTTTAGTGGGTACAATGCTTAATGGGTGTAATGGCTTGAACCCATTGCACGATGGCGCTAATACTTTTATACTTTCATGTATCCTAAGAGCATCCCATTTTCATGAGTTGGTTTGCTTAGCAACCTATATTTTGGCTGAAATGATTATCCATCTTTAATTAAAAGAAATGGTTCAAAAAAATATACATAAAAATCTAACTTAATAATTGGAATGAAATATGGGCTCTTTTCTTTTTTGTTAAGTAACAATTTATTTCATCAAACAAACACCAATCATAATCGAGCTTAAGGATGAAACTCGTTCTCTAGTTACAATATAAATTTATACTAATTGGTAGGAGCATTTTTTGGCTAACTTGTAGTATCTGATTGAATCGAATCACGTATGAGACCATAATGTCCGGTAATAGATAGATATGAAGTTCATTACGGCATTCACGGGCACAAAATTGATGAGGTAGGAACGTGTATTTGGAATTTTGGATCTTCATGATCGATCATCATCTTCGGATTGCTTACATGACCTCACATCAACTAACCTTGATTTAGAAATAAAGAGAGGGATAGCTACAAGTGGCTTGCATGCAATCAATGGTTGGGGACAGGTATATCACACCACCTTTCTCCTTTTTCACCAACTGCAATTTCATACGTTTTCTTGTGTTATGTACTATTTATGGCAGGAATTACTCAATGAAATTTACGTCAGCTTACATCTGTTATCGTATGACATTTTATATTATGCTCAATTAATCTGTGTCTGCATCCTTGATGGTAAGTTTATAATTTTTGTAGTATATATCATTTAACATTCCACGTCTGTGATATACGATGCGTTAAATTCGTTATCTAATATCTTAATAGGACTAATAATGATGTGGTAACATGATTTCTAATTTCTATGTGTACTATTCTCATAGCAATTTAGCAATTGTATGTATTAATCCTCAATCTCAAAACAATTTCAACAAATGAAATAGTAAAATGGGTTGAAAAATATTAGTTTTGATATATTTTCCATTCAAAAATATATAAATTCAAAATTGAGAAAAAAATTAATCATCAAAAATCAAAAGAACTTGATACAGTGTGATGAAATTTTAACAAAGATCTAGAGTTCATCTTCAAAAAACTTTAATCATTTTAATTCAAAGTATAAGAAAAACATCTTATAACTTCAAAAATAATTTTTAATTTTGTTTTGCAGGAATTTTTGGAAATAGTTAATAAAACAATAATTTGGTAAGTTAGCAATTTCAAGATCTCTCTTAATTTTATTATTAACTTTTAAAATATGAATATAATTTTTTAATGTCAAAGTTAAGATTGTTTTATATTTTAATATAGTCATTATTCTATATATATTGTTCCGTGTTTAGTTTTAAATAGTTATTTTGATATTTTTAATTTTTTTTTGTTAAAGTAAATTAATAATTCAAGTTAAATGAATATAAGTTATTGTGGTAACTATTTAAATAAATAGAATTATATTAGTTATTAAACATGAAAATAGAAAAAATAAACTCCAACCGGACCATTAAGCATCATGTATGTTGTCTTCTAAATAAATCATTTTAAATAGACAACAAATAGGTCGATACGCTTTCGTTGGTTTCTTAAACAAGCGAGGCGCGTGTGTGTTAGTTGATAACTTTGTGATGTCTTTAACTTTTAGAAAAAAATGGATGATAAAGATAGTTATTGCTTGGCTAATTAATTTTTATATTAATTATGGTAGATTTGAAGTTGGTTATAAATGACTTTAACAAGTCTAGTTTTCATCTTAAAAAACCTTAATTATTTTTAATTTCCAAAGTATCTGAAAAACATGTTAACTATGTTTTTAATTTAGAACTTTGAAAATGGAGTTCTAATCAATAATTAGGTGGTTAACCAATTTCAAGATCTATAGTGTAATTTTCATGTGCTTTAAATGAACCTGAATTTTTAATATCAAGTTAAGATTGTTTTATATTTTTAATATATTTATTCTATATATATTGTTTTATATCGTGTTTAAACTTTAATGATTTACGTTTTTGATAATTTTTTATTTTTTTTGTTAAAAGTAAAAGGTAATAATGTTCAGAGTTAGTATTAGAATGTAAATTGTTTATGGTAACTAAATAATGAGTATATTGATTATTTATGTCAAATAGAAAAATAAGGCTCAAGCAGTCATAACATTATTGCTCGACTTGAATTATCCACGGTAATGTTATATATATGTTAACTTTCTAAGTAATAATTAATAATTAATATATTATATATAATATTAATTGATTGAAAAAAATTGAACAATAAAACTTAACAAACCGGTTTATATATCCAGCGTGTCTTTGAGTATCTTGGCGTTAACTTAATCTTGAAATGCATTGTGTGCGATTGGAATGTTAAATGACATACACTAGTGTTTTTGTGTTGCGTCGTTGGATTGAATTTTAAATGTCGTTAAGCTAAAGAATAAAATAGAAGTTTTACTTTAATGATGAGTAATAATGATACTCCATTTTAGTGTAAAAGTGGATGAAAATTACAAAAGTGGAGTGTCATAATCCAAATGGAATTGTAAAATTATTGTCATTTCCTTTTTCTTTTCACCAGTTGTTTAATGATCAAACAAAACTTTCCTCCGTGTGAGAAACTTGAGCCGAAATTAGAAGTTGGTTAATTTAGGGATTTTTATTATTATATGAGGGAGGAGCAATTGCTATATTTTATCTAAAATTACTAATATTGAACAAATCAACTCAGAATTACAAAATTCGAGGTGTTCTTTCATTTTAATTATAATTTCCCTTGTTTTCTTCCCCAGCAGGGTTGCTTTGGGGCCTTGGGCAAAGGGTTCGTGAGTCCGGTAATTCGGAATTTGAATCTAAATCGAAATTATTTTAATTGGAAACTAAATTTGCCCCAAGATTTCAATTGATATGACTCTTAATTTAATGGTGTATTAGACTTGACACATAATACATGTATCAACACTGATACAAAACAGATAACCATCAAAGAAACCCGAACAAAAACGACACAAACAATTATGGGGTCAAGCTAATTCAAAATTAGATTGCTTATTTAACAAATTAACAAAAATATTCTGAATTGCCGTTCTAGTGGCTAGTTAAGTTTAGGCTGTTTTCGGATGGCGAGTTACATGTTTGAAGGCAAGTTGATCGTTGTGTTCTTTGATTTGAAATTGGATTTTTCTGACTTTTAATTTCAGGCGTTTTTTATTTTTATCATTTGTATGTCTTCATTATTAGTTTCACTATTCGCTTTTCCTCATTGGTTTTTAAGACCTAAAGCTTCAAAGAAATAAATTCTTCTTAACTTATTAGCACTTAAAACTTACACCGAAATTATCAAGATTGATATATCTGCAAATACCAATTCATACAAATCTTTTTTATCAATAATCCAACATATGTGAAATCTTTCTTACTAGGTTAGCAGTTCTATAACTCAAGCATGAGGCTCAAATATATAAATCACTGTGACCTTAGGCATGAAAGTCAATGTTTTTCTGGTTAGCAACTACTAAATCTTTTCTCCAATGGCAAAAATAAGCAATTCAATCTTTATTTTGAGTTAGTTCTTAATTAAATAACATAAAATGCAAACTCCGGTCAAAGCTCCTCACCCTCCATGGAATGAACGTCCCCTCCTTACGTCGTCAATCTCTAACTCTTCAGTGGTGTTGAAATGATTGGTGGTATTCGGTGAGTTATTTGTTGAGCACGGTTTGATTCCATCAGGAAAAAGTGACAAGCAAAATGAGGGTGAAGGTGAAATGAATGATGTCAAAATAGAAAGATAAAAATGTCCTCAATAATGGTCATGCCTATAAATATTAAATTTTCAGTCACCAAAATTCTGATATGCGGCTGTGTCTCTAAATCATTTGGTGGTAAATAATCAAAATCAATGAAATAATGAGGTATAACTAACAAAATCTTTCAATCTATTCTTGACTCCCCTTTATGGCTTAAAATTCTTGTAAACATGTCTCGCGATACAAAGGCGATGCAAAATAAATGAATCGATCCTCATATAGCAAAACATTTATATTAATTCCCAAGGTTTATTGCATCGCTAAAGTTAAACTAATTATGATCTTTACATAGATAAAATACGCAACAAGTTTAACAACAAAACAAGATGTCAAGTATAGCTAATTTTAAATCATGTTCAAATATTTTTTTTTAAATCACATAAATCAAACTTGAATACTTGTAATAAACATCGACTAAAAAATTTGAATTCATACTACAAGGAACCTTGCCATAATATCATTAATGATCTTATATATCTTGAATATGTTGCACTCATCAACATATTCATTTGAACTCTTCTAATGCTGGTAACATATTCCACTATGACATTGTGATGAATATTTCTATTTTACAAAATTTCATCTTATTTGAATGTTCAGGTTTGACCATGGACACTGGTGATTAATCAAATTCATAAATAAGCCACGTGTTTCCCTCTACTTAATAACCACTTACACATTGATAAACCCAGTGTTTAACAAGCAGTCACTAAGAGGCAAATATCAAGCACTTATTCACTTAGTGTCCTAGAGCCGGAACCGGTTCGATGATGTCGCCCAAGTGGTGGGCAGGGTTTTTTTATTATAAGGGGTGGGTCAATGCTAAGAAAAATATAAAAATTAGAGGCCAGGAGCAGGCATGACTATAATTTAAAAATGTGAAAAATTAGGGCTTGGTCCTGGTTCCTTACTGCTGAGAACCTAGTCTTGAGATCTCGAATCAACTAGGTAAGATTCCCCACATACAACTCTTATATTTTTGGGCTACATCTCATTACTTTTGATGATTCTCAACTAACTCTTAGGAAAAAAAAATGTTAAGTTTGATTTATGTAAAATTTCATTCACTGCTCGTGCCAATATAAAATTATTTAAGTTCCTTACAAAATGTTTATTAATAAATGTTGATTTAAGGAAACATGGTGCTCAATAGGTGAAAATAAAATTAAGGCTAACAATGATATAGAGATTTTTTTGCGCAACTCTAATGCAAAAGATTGCATTAAATGATAAATAATCATTTCTTCTTTCTAACTTGATCAGTATTTTTGATCACTTGACTTGTAAAATCTTAATAATCGAACATATTGATATTGAGAGGGGTAATAGTTATAATCAGTCTAAAGGGTGAATAGTAAATATATGTTGATTTTCAAATCATCACCAATTCTTACAAAGATCAAACATCTTATATATATATGTTTAAAAAAATGATTTTTTCAAAGACTCGTCCAGCTTTATTATAGGTAATATTCTAGTATAACAATTAACTTATAGTGGTTAATCAATCTTATTATTAATTTTTACATGTATGATGCAAAATTAGGTATGCTCCATTTTAAAATAGATAAATCATTTATGATATTGTTTTAGTTTTCAATAAACAGTTATTTCTTAGGTAGGTTATGATTTAACACAATTACACATTTATAATTTTGAGATCAGAGTTCTTATTACTTTCTTCAGTTTAGCTGACCTGTGAGTTGATTCTTCATCAATGGTTAGCTAAAAATGTTTGCGGTATGTAACAAACTAGTTTTTTCACATAGTTTTTTTGTTCTTTTGTTTCTTTGATTGTTTGGGAAAATTACAGATAATGAAGAAAAAAGCAAAATATTTTTGTAATGATAAATGCAATTATTCTTGCCTCTTATGTTCTGATGATACGTCTATTATTATTTTTAGTGATATAGTCTCCCACCGTATCGACAGACAGGTCTGTTACGCCCTCTGCCACCATAGTTTCAGCACACTTGTCTGTCTTACCAACTAATACCACCATTCTCAATGATCTTGTTAACGTTAATGTAAACAATGAAAGATTTGATTTTAATAGCCAGAAATAATTAATATTCTGGACAAATTGACATTCAATAACTATCGACAATCATGAATTGTGGGAGGGGGACGGCAGGCAATAATTTGAACCTGAGAATTATAGAACAAGAGTAAGACAAACACTTGTTTTTTCAAAACAATAATAGAGAAGAGAAGACCATCAGGTGACAAAAATAGAATTTGGAAGGACAATAACTTTGCTTTGGGGCTTGGTCAATATTGAGTGGCATTATCGGTCAGGTTCGGATCGGTGAATTGATTCGTTAAGGAGCGGATGAAACTTCAAGTCGATTACAAGACCAGTCGGACAGAATCGGTCAGTTACCGATTTATCAGACTTGATCAGATCAAATATTATCAAGCACGTGTCAAAATTGAAATTTGTATTGAAATTTGAATTAGAAAACCACAATACAAATCAAATATATTTAGATAGAAAGAATATGGCCCATGTATCGAAAAAAACAACAAAATAACAATTCGAAAATAAAAGAAATATGTTTAAATCAACAAATCAAACATATTTTTAATTAATTGAAAAATTACAAAAAAATGAAAATAAAAATATCTATTCTAATTCAAAGTTGAAACACTACAAAAATTAAAATAATAACACAAAATTAAGAACAATTCGAAAATAATACTGAAATCAAATAACAATTCGGAAATAAAAATCAAATATCGAATAAAAATCAAATAACAAATGAAACCTAATACCTGAAAATATCAAACACATTTACATGAATAAACTAATTAAAGCATGGATCAAACATTTTACAATTTTAAAGAAATTATAGTTAATAAAGTAACAAAAATTCAAAGATATTCTTATTAAGAGAGGGGATGGAGACGAAGGGAAAATGGGAGGCGGAGACTCGAATCTGAGGAAATAGGAGGGGGTGGTGGGGTGAGAAGAGCTAGAAATTTGAGGGGTGGGAGTCTGGTTTTGGGATCAGTTGGATCAGGTTTAGATCCACCGACAGTACTATGTGTCATGCAAGGATGGCCAAACCACAAAATGTCAAATCCTCACACCCATCAACTGCTGGCATCAACTTTGCTTTGGTGGTAGGATGGATAGGGGTGGATGGTTGAAGACAATTAAAGAGTTTTATTTTTAATTTTTTGTAAAATATCTCGCAAATTTTAGTTAGTATTGGAGACAAATAAGTCGTTTTGGCAAAAATGGAAATAAATATGAAGTCTGAGGGCCACCCCTGAAAGAATTGATGTTATATGGAATGACCCCAGAAAATTACCTTGAGATAGTAAAGGAGAAGCGAATAGTTAGATTAATTCTTAATATTAGTATTCTGAATACTTGAATAGAAATTTAATTCAAAGATAGTTAAAATAGGTCTTCTAATATTTGATTGATGTTCATGAAGATGTAATTAAATTGATATTTGTCATCTACCATGTATTTATGAAACCTGTTTGCTAGTAATGCATATTTAAAATGGAAGTTTTATGTCGCACTCTGCACAAAAAAGTAGGTAATTAGAAACTGTAAAAACAGATCAAGTATTTGAATAACTTCGTAAATTCAGCTACTCATTTTGATACTTTGATTGCAACAAAATTACAACATTTTGTGACTTTATGAAGCTTTGATTAGGTGTGTTATAAACCTTAATTCCATTTGAACTTTATGACTGTGAATTCTAAAGTAATTTCAATTTCCATTTTGAGGAAAAACTTTTTTCCATTTCTAGAAAAAACTAAATTGTCAATATTTGAATTTATAATAAACTTTTTAATTACAATAACTATTATTAAAAATCAAAAATAAGGATAAATTAAGAATTGGATTGGAAAAATATCGGCAGATCTTATTTCTTTATTTTATGCCTCTGATTTTAAAATATTATGCATGTCATTAGAATATGTGAATAATTACTTTGAAATCACTATAATTATACAATTTAAATCAACGAGACATGAGACACCAAAATGAGGAAGTGGCAGGGTGCCTTTCAGTTGGTAAATGAGTGCGAGGGGTATTAAATCTTAGGCAATCTCTAGGCTCTTACGTGCGATATGGATTAGGTATTGTAGTGTAATTAAATATTAAGTGGTTTCATCAGAATCTATTCTGGGATCGGTTAAGGCGCGTCATGTTCAACTTAGTAGATTCCAGGAGGTAGATGAAAAAAAATGAATGTTTGGGGTGTGCTTACTGCTTAGCCATTAGCTCAAGTCAGAGTACAGTATATAAAGTTGACCAGCAGGTGAAAAAACTTCGAGAGAGCAGGAGAGAGAAAGAAGGAGATTTTTTTTTCCCCAATTTTCTTCCCAATTTCCTTCTCCTCCCCAAATGGACAGATAACTTGTGGCTTCTAAACCGTCCGATCAGATTCAGCTCGATGTATACGATTTCTCACCCGTTGGATCTCAACCCCGGCTCCACCTCTCCACTCCTCCACCGCCGCCTCTCACTTACTCTCTCCGCCGATGATCTCCGCCACCGGATTATCAAACAGGTAAATTTATATTAATATTTTATTTAGTTTAATTTTTATTTATGTTTAATGTTGACTATGATAGACTGTTTTGAATCAATTTTATTTTTATAGTCTCTCATCCCAAAAAGGTTTTCCAGTTTTGGATTATTATAGTGTATAATTTAATTTCGGCTTTTTTTGTTTATGTTTAAAGTTGAGTTGATTTTGGTTTCGTGATCTTAGTTTGTTTTTGGTTTGTATATGGTGTATAATTAGTAAAATGCTAGTTTTTTTTATATATGTTCCAAGGGAGTATTTTTTAATTTAGTTTGATGTATTCAACAGCATAAAGAAGGTCTTCCTTTGGTGGTTTTTTATTCATGTCATGCTTTCTCGTTTCCTCTTGCAGGTTGAGTACTATTTCAGCGATGAAAACCTGTCAACGGACAAATTTTTGATGAAATTTATCACCAGAAATGGTGGATTTGGTATGTTATATATTGACTTGCAAATTTTCTTTTAAGACAATCCAACTAGGTGTCACTTTTCCACATGTATAAGTAACATTTTTACTCAAAAAGGAAAATAGGTCCGTATAATCCTAGATTTCTTATTTCTATCATCGAAGTCCTTTCTTATATGAATTGGAAGATTCTTCAGCCCAACTCATAGAAGTCAGTCCACTTCGTGATTCAAGTAACAGGATTGTTGTAACTTGTAAGACCTAAGTAATTTGTTATGATGAAAAAGGGGGAATTTGTTGATCGGTAGATCTTCAGACTCTACGTTTTGAAGATAACAGTCCTCAGATGTGTTTTCGATATTAAATTTTATCATAGGCTTACAATTTCATTGATGAGAGGAAAGATATTTCATTGTTTTTTGTTTTATTGTTTAACTAGGTCAATTGTTTAATATTTTTTTCTTCTTCTTGTTCTTCATTTTTTTCCCCTTACATTTGATCTAGATTTATTTAAAGAGATTGATGCTAAATAAAAGCCATAAATATCATTTATAGTTGAAATCCCGCTCTGGCACCCCTTTCGTCTCCATAATGATTCAGCAACTACTAAGACAGACTTTGGTAATTTTGCAGTACCAATTGGTGTGATTGCATCCTTTAGAAAAATGAAGAAACTTACAAAAGATGTGTCAGTGATCGTGGCAGCACTGAGGGAGTCATCTCTCCTCGTAAGATTTCTGCTTTTGCCTCAATATTTTATGATGTTCTATTTGGAGCCACATTTCATGTTTCTTTCATTCAATTCTCATTTTACTACATCTTTGCAAAAATATGTTGCTTACCTCAGGTTGTGAGTTCTAGTGGGAAGAACGTGAAGAGAGTTCATCCTTTCCCAACTATTGAAGTGAGAGATCCTCAGGTATTTCTCTAGTTAAACTTGTGTTTTCCATCATATTTTATTTTTCTAACTTTGGTTTTGTTTTTAAAAATTTGTAGCTATGCACTGTTTTGGTGGAAAATTTACCTGAAAACCATTCAGTGGAGAATCTAAGGCGAATATTCGGTGAAGTTGGGAAGTATGTTCCTGAGCGATGCTTACTTCACTTATCTCTGTGAATGTTTCTTTGGCAGCAATTAATTTGAAGTTTCATGCTTTTCAATTTCTAGGGTGGTGCATATTAGCATTCGGGATCCTCATTCAGTAAAGGACTCTAAAAAATGCAATTATGCAGAGAAGCTGCTTAATAATAAGGTATGTTACAGAAACTTACGTTTGGTTCAATACGATTTCTCCCAATGAAGTTTATTGACTGGCTGTAGGACTAGAAGTATCAATATCTCTTAGTCTCCGATGTAATGATCTGTTTGTTAATCAATTCCTCTCATCTTTTCCTTTGTTAATCAGCTATTGGTTCTATAGGAGAGGTATTTGATTTGTTTGAAAAACTAATATTGCAAACATCTTTTATTTCTTTTTCTAGATAAGCCGGATGATGTCTTTTAGAATATTGCATCATCTTTGCTGGTTTTGCACATGGTTTGATTGGACTGTCCAGTTACAAACAACTGATGTGATAATAAGTTTTTTTTGGTTGTGAGCTGGTTTGTGTTTAGGTTTGTCGAATTTGATTGAGAAGTCAAAGCTTGTTTTTCATTGTAAAGTTGGTCATTAATATTTGTTTGTGTTTTATCAACGTGTGAATATCTTTTTTCTTCTAAATTGTAATTGTATTTGTGTGCAGCTACATGCCATTGTGGAATATGACACCACCGAGGCTGCTGAAAAAGCTGTGAGTTTGACGTACCCAACCCTACACTTTTTAGTAAAGTTGTATCATTATTGATTGCTAACTTGGCTAATGAGACACGGTTCAGGTGGAAGCTCTAAATAATGAACATGATTGGAGAAATGGGTTGCGGGTCAAGCTTCTTAAGAATTTGGTAATTAACTTCCCTCTCGTCTTGTTAATCAGTTGATGCAGAATGTAAGTGTAAGCCCTTTCTTTTATCGAAACCCCAGAACAAGCCAGGACAGAAGAAAAAGGTGTGGAGGGAAGCAGATCCTGAGAAGAATCCTTTGGTCCAGGCATCTGATCAAGCAGCTCATGATGATAACCATCAATTCAGTGACCACCAGGATGATTCACATGACGAAGAGGTTATTACATATATACTGTTCTCCTATATATATAATGAGGGAGTAAATTTTTCACAAATGAAAATTACAGAATGGATGGTTTTTGTTTCTTTAATAAATGATTTGAGAATTGAACTCTGATACTTAATTACATAGATCAAAGAAATTAACCTTTTTAGTGAAAATTTTATTTTTTCCTAAAATTTAACACCATGCTTAACAAATTCGATTAATTCTTTTGTCGATTTCTTTGAATAATAATATTGGTTTACTCCACTTAGTGAAGAAGGCTTGGTTTTTATTGGTGGTAATAAGGCATCTAATATTTACATGTAGTTAAAGATTTCCTTTGGTTGATAGGTTGGCGAGCATTTGCGAAATCAGAGAAATGGAGAGCACCTGCCAAAGGAGAAAAATGGGCATCGGGATCGTAATCATGGACATGGGAGAAGACGTGTCACAAATGGACATGGTATTCTCATTAACTCTCAATTTCCTTTATTTTCTGATGTCTTTATTTTATCATACTCTAATAGTCATGGCTGCTTTGGGGTGCCTCAAGTTCGGGGTCCTCTGAATCCTAACCATGGCTTTGAGCCCTCGAAGCCACCTCCTGGACCAAAAATGCCGGATGGTACAAAGGGATTTACGATGGGGCGAGGCCGGCCTCTGGTGGTCAATGTCAGCTAAGTATCTCAGTTCTGCACGGTGGTACAATTTCTTGGTTCCTAGAATTAAGGGAGTAAAATCTTACCGTACTGATACCACCATCTAAACTGCTGTAATTTGAGTGTTTAGTGTGGTTTGGTGTGTGTACCGTTATATAACCCGACTGTTAACGTTGAACAGTGCATATAATTGTATGTACGCAGATAATGATATCGCTATGTGGTTTGTCTTCTGTAGTTTGAACTTTGAACCTTCCCTTTAGTATCACATGTTGAATATTTGCAAGAGGACAGTGGTTTGTCATTTGTGTTACTCCTTGGTTCTTAATGGGGCCATGGATTGAAATGCCTGTGGTGAGCAGTCTAATTTAATATTTTGTCTTTCTTACAATGAGTAACTAGATCAAATAAATTACTACACCTCACATGGAAGCAAAAGAATTTCAAGATCAAACTGCTTGCCTTTTATTTTATTTTTTATCTTTTTGCGAACACCTTACATTATGTTTGAGCAAATTTAATTTTATATCATAACTACCCTCTTCACACCTATAACCTCTGTTTATAGTAGTGAATTTTACCTAGAACCTCTATTCTAGTAGTGAAATTTACTGGTAACAATTAATCTAGCATAAATTTTTCGAACTGGTCGGATACCACACAACTAAAATGAGGAACGTTTGATCAATCAAATGCTTTTTGAATACTTTGTATAGGAAATTTCACTCTTTATGGAGTTGTAAAAAACTTCATAGCTCTCGCCTTTCAAGCTTGAACACTGTTTTAACAAAACAACATTCTTAAATATTCATGTGTACATTACCTCATAATAAATATGGTGTTGCATGTAAAATAAGGACTAATTATCAGCGTTGATTAATTTATGTTTATCGTTTCTTTTTGAGCACTTATATTTGAAATGGTCGCATTTGGTAACCAAGTGTTTATCTTGGTTCTTCCGTCAAATTTATGTTATGTCACCGTTAAATTGGCGTATGCGCTACATGTGACATTATTATAAGAACATTTTGTCATTTACTTATTTCTTATTTGGATGGTCTTTTATGTTTACCATTATCATAGTTGATGTATGTTTCGAAAATGTTGATCTGTAATTTTCAAAATTGACCTCTTTATTTTTAAGTCTAAGTTGGAAGTAAGAGGAAGAATTGGGTGGGCACGTCAACTTGGTTGTATCTTGAAACTAAACAACAAGAGGCCAACATTGTTGAACCGGATAATATTATTAATAATTTATTTCAATTCATCCTTTTTTAAATGGCGTTTTCTTTTCAAGTGTATTTATAAATATTTGTAAGTTGTTTATGATTTTTTAATTTATAGTATAATTAAGTCTTCGTTTACTATATATGATTATAATAAAGAATTTTTAACTTATTTATTATTGTGTATTATTATCATATTAAAAATTAATTTTATTATAATTTTGACAAAAGTAGTATATTGGATTGTTATAAGAGCGCCATTAGTGAAGTATATGTGATTCAAAATTTAGTGACGAAATGATGAAAACTCGATCAAATGATAGAACTTTGGTTGTCACTAGATCAATAATTATTTTTAACATAAATTGAAGAGAATATCTTTCTACATTTGAAATAAAGATGAACTTTAAAAGATTTAATTTTTTATGTATTTGTCATGTTAAAATTAACTCAGTGTTAAATAATAATCATAATAATTGACAAGTTAAAAAAATTCATTGTACAATCTATATATAACAAATAAAGATTTAAACATAATTATAAGTTAAACAACTAAAAGTTATAAATATTAAATAATATTTAAAGGGAATTGAAATTGAAATAAATTAATAATAAAGCGGTTAAGCCACTTGTGCAACACAAAATTATAGTATCCTATGACTAATGGAAGCTAGAATACAATCAGGGCTGGGAATTCGAATCTCACCATCCATTTTATTTACTCAGGACCGAAAAAACAAAGACCATTAGTCCTAAAAATAAAATAAACATAAAGCTGAAAATGAGACGTTTTTCTTTACTATCAATTCCCATTTCTTTACTATATTGTCAAAACAAAGTTAATTTTTTTGGATTCAACTCTTTCCTCATAGTTCGCGAACTATGATAGTAAACCTCTTCTTTGTTTCATTAACATCATTGAGTATAAAATGTGCACCAAGATCCTTGGTTGCTTCTAGGAATAAAATAACTACGTTTCTCTGGAAATAAAGGTGGTTATATCTAACCAATTTTTATAAAACTTCTTCTTTCTATTATGCACTTTGTGAGGATACTAAATGCTCTATTATTGGTTAAGCCGGGAGTCTCATATTGAACTATGGAGGCAGTGGAAGGAATTAAGGGCAGTCAGCTTCTTTCAATTTTGAAAAACATAATTTGATTAAGAATTTTTTCAAGAACTATATTAATTCTTTTTTAAAAACTATATTGTTCGTTCTACCACCCTTAAGTTTTTATATTTTTTTCTTATTTGGATCGTATTAAGTTATTCATCCCCTTATAAAAAAAAATGGGATTTAAATGACTATATGGAGATCTTGTGTTGAAAAATGAAGATTTTTTTTTGTGTCGCTATACATTGACTTTCAAAGTCGTAGTGGTGAGTGGCGATGATGAGGATTGTGATAGCAAATGACTTTTTATTAAAGGCACTTAGTAGTGATATTGAGTGCGATGGCGAAATGCAAAGAAAAAGGCTGTTTAGGCGGTTTTGCCTCAGTTGCTCAATTTGGAGTCTAACTAGGTTGTATCTTTTCATAAATAGGATGTTTCATGAGGTTTATTAAAACAAATACAATCTTTAGAATAGAGAATAATCGTCCTAAGAGATAATGTTAGGTCTTCATATTATTGAAGAGCATAGTTTGTTGAAGAACTTGAAGGATTTATCTTTGTTCTTGACTGGTTGGGGTTACTGGTGTGAAAATACTCAACAAATTATAGTTAGTGACTCTTTATGATCTTTTGGTTTATTCTTGGATTGTCTGACAGGGACTGTCTGAGAGACATGTAAAGTCTTTGTATCGTTTTTGTTTGGCGCTTAAATTTCTATCGTTTTAATTTATTCAGGAGGATTTGGATCTTGCTTGCTTGAAATCAAGATTGTGTTGGTGAGGTTCGGTTCAAACGGACGATGCCTCAAAGTTTCAGGATTGATAGAGAATACAACAAAGTTACAAAGAGAAATGATTATGGCAGCCATTGGAGGTCTATGAACATGCTTCGTAAATGATTAAATAACTTTTAAAGATAATTTCGCCTAAACATGATAGGATAAGAAGGTTCGGATATTACAACATTACCTTTATCCGACAATTTAATGTTTGTCCATGCTCATAAATGATTAATGGACAAAATTTCTCATCAACTATTTTGAATTATAAAGAGTATAATTCATCTAAATCAACAATTTAATAGTTTGTTTTTTAGGTTAAAAGACAAATAACGTCTTCTTAAAGTTTGTTGATATCTAAATGTGATGTTGACAGTGGACTCTTCTGTGCTGTTGTTTTGGTTGAAAATCTACATTTTAATAATCAATTGCAAGTATCTACTAAGATTCCTGCTAAAATATCAGTGTTGGCATCATTATTCTCCTCCTCTCCTAATCTTTGTCCATTATTTTAAGTCATTTCTTGCATCTCTATGTCAAATGGAGATCAATTGCATCATACCTTCTTCCACATTACACAATGTAAGAATCTGCAGAATTACAAACAAGAATCTTGTATGGCCAACATGTAGTTATTCACAAAGAATTCTTGTTTGCTTCAAATCCAGGACCATGTATGATGTAACTCCCTTCCCTTCATTTCTTTCTTTTTTCTGCACCCTCTAGGCCCAGGCTACATCCAAAGAGATTGTCCTGTTCTGAATTTGGTGGTTGAGTTTAGTGAAAAATATACTAAATTCTATTACTGTAGTAGTATTTTAATGTAATTTGCTATTAACATGATAATTTGATTCACATCAAAGTTATGTGTCTTTTATGGCAACCTTTATTAATTTTGGTCATTGAAAATCAAACTCGACAATCCTTTTGGGATGGAGGGAGTATTTCTTTATTCACTAAAGTTATAGTACATTGATCTTCAACTTAATGCGTTTTTTCATCCATTTAAAAGAAGACAAGAATGGTTCCTGTTGGAAGATCTCAGCCAAAGAGCCGAAAAATGACTCTTCTAGACAAAGAGGAAGCAATTAATTCTTCAGAAAGAAGATGTATGTAATGGTGCAGTTGCTCTTATAATTGGAACTAGTATCGGTTCTGGAATTTTAGCTCTGCCCAAGATTACTTCTCCTGCTATGAAAGCCTCTGCATTAACTATAATAAATCATTATCACTTAAATGTGATTCAATAATGGAGGAAAATGAGATTGCTTTACCTTCTACTACTTTTTCAAAGATAGTGTTTTTCGCGTTGTGGACAAAAATTACCACTACCCAAAAATCAGATCGTATCTGCCTGAATTTTTAGTGCAATAATTATCTGGTTGATTCTTGGGTGAGGATGCATTAAAAATGGTATATATATTTTGTTTCATGTTGAATATTTTATGCTAAAAGTTCATTGTGAAATTGGTAATCAAGAGAATTTCTCAGTATTGGATCCCCAAATGATATATTAACATGTTGTTGGTTTTCTTCCCCTGCAGGGGAGTCATCCCCAAGTTGATATCTAGCAGATATTATGTTGGGCTTTTCTGTTAGATTTAATTTTCTTTGGTTATGAGATTAACCTGGGGCTGTTGAAAAGAAGAAACAATGAGGTTGAAATAAATCTCTATTAAGAACAATGGCACTGAGGGAATGGGGGTAAGTTTTTTTGCAATGGTATGTCTTCTAGGTTACTTCCATGACCAATATATGTTTAAATCAGGAGAAATTCATCTAGTTCATCTTCCGGAAGTAGTTAAATATCTTCACCGGTTTAATTTGCAAGTTATAATCACTGGAACTTTTGATTAGTAACTCAATCGTCAATGGCTAACAACAAACATTGACTGTGGTGGAACTTTGGCTCCACATACTTTACTGCAATTATTTGATCCCCAAGCAAGGTCTTGTTAGGTTTTCTAGTCAGTTTGGAGGTTCTTCCTGGTTGAGGAACATTAAATGGTATCCTGGTCTTAAATTTGTAACAGTATAAATGATATGCTGGTTGAATTTTGATCTAGTTAAAGACTTCAGTGGGTGGTAAAGGTAGCACTGTTTATAGGATTCCGTCATTCTTGGCCTCCCAGCTAACTGATCAGATGAAGTTATGGATCTTTAAACTGCTAGTTGATTATCTCTTGTGTTTGTAATCAAATGTTTAATTGGTAAGTTGGAGCGGAGTTCTTTTATGTTAGCCCTACATGTGGAACCTCACTTATAGGCTGCTTCAGGCTTCTCTGGATTCTTCAAAGAACAAATTAACATTCTTCCCAAAAGAAAATGTAGTTGAGGTAGTAAATCTGTGAATTATTTAAAGTTGTCTCCCTAATTTGAGTTTCATTCTTCAGGGTTGATTAGTTTCATTTAACAGTTCACCACAAAATGGTCTGGAAATGGTTTGAGACAAAGGCAGGCTTCATGGCGTTGTTGCATAGCATTGTTCATATCTTCAACTCTACCGGATGCTTTTTCTACTGCGACTGATATAGCTGTAAGTTCTCAATATGAACTCTAAGTTATAACTCCATTAGAGTAGCCTAATGGAGTTAAAATATCAAGTGTAGCAGCTGTATATTAGTCTAAAAAACACTTCCCTAATAATGTTTGTGTTGCAGGGAGGCTATTGCATGACAATGTTGTATGGTGTTCTTCCCATGACTCTAGGCGTGAATGTCATGTAACAAGAGGAAGAAAATCCTAGTGAGAATAATGATATCAAATTGCAGAGCCTGCCTCATAGGTTGGATGTTTTGTTTGATATGTGTAGAACAGATCCTGCAAGATCTCTCAAGTTAGTCTTAAATATTGTCTCTAATGACCATTAACACCAAGATGATGTTAACTGAGTTGTTGTTTATTTAGTATATATGCATTCGAGAATGAAAATTATTAAATCAGAAGACATGAAACACCATTTTTGTGGGGAAGTATCATTTCTTAGTTCAAATGACAATCTCCACAACATTAACATTCTATCTCTATTTTACTATATTCGTTATTTATCATTGAAATAAATGAGGAAGGAATGAAAAATGTGAGGCTTCAGTTACTAAATTAGAAATCTGCTTGCAGGGTAGGTCTCTTCCATAATAAACTTAGCGTTCTCTTCAAATGTAAATACCCTTATGACGATCCCAGTTTTCTGCAGTCCATTCAGTCCATCAGAGAAGATTCAGCAGGTGTGTTGTTTGGAGGAACATGCGTCGGCTGCTTAATCCGTGATGAGAGCTCTGGCAGCTTTTCGGTTGAGGTGGAGGTTTGGAATTGAGCTGGGAGGCAACAGTCCCAGGTGGACCGTGTTGTGATCCTAAATGAGTTGCATGGACTGTGTACCTTGTGTAAAATCAAATGACTTAAAAGATAGCAGAAACTACACAGAACGTCAATGACCACGAGGCACTGCGAGAACAATTGAGACCGTCATGAATGTTTCTTTAGTGGAAAGATAAACTATTCACTATGGACTCAAATTGAGCTGAGTTTCTTACAAAGATTATGAACAGTTTAGTAATTGAACTAATGAGTAATAGCATATACTACATCTTGAATTGCAAAGGATGAACTATGAAGTAACATGGAAGATCTTTTAGATTCTAATCATCTTTCTATTGTCCCAAAGCATCTCATTGAACTTACAAGGAATATTTCAAACACAAGAGTAACATACAAGAGAAGGAAAATTATGATGACCGTTTCATAGGTTATCTGTCAAATGTCAATACATGAGAATGAGAAAATAATCTCTGAAACCTGCTCTACAGAAAAAAGATAAAGAACAATGTGAAATTACTCGACTTAAACATACTATCTGAACAAAAGATTCACTGGGGTAGTTCAAGATCTGGCCTTCGGTCTAGTACTTCTATCGATGAAGCATCAGGTAGTGCATCTGGATAAGTGGCTGAAATCTTTGACTTCATACTCCTAATGAAATTAAATCTATTAGTCCATACACCTTCATATACAAGAATAATTTGACGTGTATCATTATGTACTTAAGTAGTCTTTCAATTACAATAATGATCACATCTGAAAGCAAACGTCCCAAGTTAGACAAAATTTAACAAGCTATTATATGTCATAATCAGTAACAGACCAAACCACAGCTGAAAAGAGAAAAATGAAAGGAACAGAAAGAAGATCAATTCAATTTCTACAATTCTCAAACATGCTCTGACTAGCAATGGATAACGAGCAAACAGTGAGTGTTCTATAAGACCTTAGAAACCAACAATTATAATTTGCATTAGGTCAAGTATGAATGAATTACATATTACAGATTCCTTGCTATTCGAATGTAGTATAGCTAGCTAATGAGCTTCCCTTTCAATATGACCTAATATTACTGTATGATTTCCACCTCAAATTAAGGTACGATAAATATTCTATGAAATACGATAGTATGGTAAGAAAGAAACAGATGATTCTTGCTACCAATTTTGGTTAAAATTTGAGGACAGTAAACTAAAATCAATAGCTTTAACAAAAACAATTACACACATCATTTGATCAGCTATAACTTGCTCCTTAGTGGCAAATCACACATACATTAATTATATACAAGCCACACTTCACATTCCTCTATCAGAAGCAACTTTAGAGTGCTTGTTTGCATTACACCAAATTGGTTAAATTCTTGTTTCATCCTACTAAAAATTCTATTTTTACCTAAATAATTATCCAAAAAAATGAATTTTTAGCTAACAAAACTAGAGGATAACCCCCAACAATAAAATTACAGCTCAAAATGAAGACAATGTTCAAAGGGTATTTTTTCATCAAAAACTAGAAAAGTAATCCAAAATTGTGTTTCATACGAAACCCAAAATCATCAGACAACTGAGTGAAACAATTTTCTGAGAAATCATTGAAGTGTGAGATCACTGCGTTGCTGTCTTGTATTCTTCCCAATATCAAATGTTGTAAATGCTTTATGGATGCCAATCTTGGTAACCTCTTCAATGTTGAATCTTTATACTGTTCATTATTTCTTTCAGGTATGTAATTAAAGTCTTTTCGTGATAATGGGACTCGATCAACATTAAGCTTCATATAACTTTTCCTCTTCCATATAATAAATTCGATTCTTGCTATTGTTTATATAAACTAATTCAAAACAATTAGCTTCTCGTTAAAATTTCCAACTCCATTGGTTTAATAATCATGATTAACATAATTATTCAGTTTAATAATGCTATATTTATTCATAATTGATAGTTGGATTTGAATAATTATGATATCGAGTTGTTATATATATATCAAATAGTGTTGGGGTTGATGCCAATGTTATTTATACTTGAGAATGTAGTAATTAGGAAGTTTAGGTGAAGAATGAAATTATTAAAGTTATAAGACAGTCTTCAGTATGCATGTATAGAACTGGATAGAAACTATGGTAAATACTGATTTTTAATTATGCGCTCCCAATTTTGGAAGCCAAACTGATCGATATAGATTATATATGTTTTCATAATGTAAAATGTTACAAAGATGGTAGCTTAGTAAGTTTGGTACTCACTATTAGTCCTCACATGATATTTCATTGATCCATCATGAAACTCTTCTTGAGTGTCATTTTCATTTATTTCAAAGAGGTAATATAACAATTCTTCCAGAGACTATATTGGTTTTGCTGACTTCAATTGCCTTTACTAATTATTATTTGTTCTCAATTTTAAATTACACAATTAGGAGTTCAAAATATTTATAAACATGATGTGATTCTTCATGTTTAAATTGGCTTTTGTTGTTATATCGATTGTGAAATTTCTTATCTTTGATTTAGTTGCTGAGTTAGTTTAATTATTTTACTAATTTTGTTTAACTCTAATATATTTAAATTTCAACTCAATTGATAGGTTTATTCAATATATAGTAAACTGACTACTAAAAAACATTCATCAAATTAATTTATAATTATATCAAATAATAAATGATATAATATACCATACCCATAGCTAATAACACAATTCAAGTTAATAAATATATATTTAAAATAAAATTGTTGGATCTAATTTATTAACCAATTTTTAAGTGAAGATCTATTTATATTGGAATGGCAGGTAGTAAGAATATTAGAGGACCAAATCACACAAGGCTAGTATTTTGTATTTTCTTTTAATAAATTATAAAATTTATTGTTCATATTAAGGTTCCATTTTAATTTTTCAGACCCACAAAATGTTCATACAGCCTAATTGGTGATAATAGATAATTTATGAATTGTATTGGATATCAAACAAGTTTCTAATAGTTATATGGGTCCATCAAGTATTTTTGGTGCTATATGATTGGAATTCCACATATCACGGAATAAATATATTTCAGTCGCTAATTACTCCATTCTACATCGGTAACATTTTTTATGTGGATCGACTCCGACATCCTGAGTAATCCGATATAGAATAGTCAGGCTTTTCGGATGGAACACACAGCCCATAAATGGAGAAGCTGGTAGCCTTAGCTCAAACAACCCAAAACAATTCATACAAATACAACTACTTAAGGGAAATCCCAAGAATGGTTTTGGCAACCCTAGGAAAATCCATTTCCTTGAGAAAAGCAATCAATAAATCAAGCAAAAAGAGTGTAGAAAGATGAACAAGAAGGAGGTATTGAAGCTAGCAAAAGGGTTCAGAGGAAGAGCAAAGAATTGCATAAGAATAGCAAGAGAGAGAGTGGAGAAAGCACTTCAGTATGCATACAGAGACAGACGCAATAAGAAGCGTGATATGCGTTCCCTTTGGATCCAACGCATTAATGCTGGCTCTAGACAACATGGGGTACCCTTTTCTCCATTTTTTATTTTGCTGATTTTTCTGCATAAAAAATTGTTTCTTCTTTAGAAATTGAAAATTGAGTTAATACATTGTTGTTCTATTATCTGAAAGTATATTGGGTTCTTTAGAAAATTGAAAATTAGGTAGCCGTTGTTGTTCTGTGTATTTGGAAGTATATTGGGTTCTTTAGAAAATTGAAAATTAGCTAGTTAGTATTTTTCTGTGTATTTGAAAGTATATTGGATGCTTTAGAAAATTGAAAATTATATACATAGTTAGTATTGTTCAGTGTATTTGGAAATATGTGGGGTATGCTTCATTTCTATATTTCTTTTTGTTGATTTTTTGTCGGTTTTGTGTGAAAAAGTGTAAGCTTTTTATTTTGGTTTTGATTCTTTAGAAAAGATAAAATTCTATACTCAATGTTGTTATGTGTTTTTGGAAGTATTTTGGATATTCTTCATTTCAGTTTTTTTAGCTTAATTTGGAATATATGTGTTCATAAAAAGGTAAGATTTTTATTGTTTTGGGTTCTTTAGAAATTTGAAAATTTTCTAGTCATCCTAGTTCAGTTTATTTGGTGTGCTTCATTTCTATTGTTATTCTGTAAAAAGTTTAAATTGTGGAGCTTTTTATAATATGTTTAATTTAATATATACGGCTTCATTTCCATTTTCGTTATTTTAGCAGTTTCTAGTTCTTGTGTAAAGAATGTGATATGTTTCCATTATGTTTTGGGTTCATTAGAGTCGCGCAAATTAACTTGTCATTCTGTTCAGTGTGTTTGGAAGTATTCTGAGAATGATCCATCTTTTTTTCATTTTTTAAATTATAGTGTAAACAAGTTTTGATTTTAGAGCTTTGTTTATCATTGTTGATTATATTAGAAACAACTCATATATCTAACTTTGAACAATTCAGGATACTAGCAGGTGGGAGCCTCTTTAAGAGGACAATTATTTACTTTGGAAAGTACATGCTTAATTTGTCATCTGTTGAGAGAGAGCTAGATATTACTAGCTGATGACAGATAGAAGTAAAACAACTTGTTGATGTTGCTTTGCTGCTTACTTGCTCATAAGCTGGGAGGTTGTGTGGTATTTTTATTATGCAATGGGAATTGATGTTAAGATTTAAGGTATAAGCTTTAGGCATGATTTTTAGTTTTAAGAAAATAGGTGAAACTCTGGAGGGTATATGTTGCAAGCTACTAAACGTTCTTTGCAATGAAATACCCAGTTATAATGAAATTGTTAAATAATCCTTTTCTTCCCACTACTTCTAATGCATATTATGGTAATAGTTGAATTACTTTCAGAGTGTGTATGATGGTTGCACAAAAGTGATTGTTTAAATTGGAGGTGAATATCATAATTCAATCTTTATTGTTCTAATACAGACTTAAATTGTGAGTTGTAGTTCAATCCCAATTCCAAGAAGTACCATTTTTGTTAACCAAATTTTACATCTGGATTTACAAATTGTAATTTTAAGTTGTAACACATCAATGCACTGCCTTCAACTTCCGTAAATGAAAATCAATATGTTTCCTCTGAAAGAATGATGAAAAAAATATTTTTTAATGTTGAATGACTTTGTAGTGATATTCATATGTGCATGGCTGGTGTAACTCTTGAGTTCCATAATATTCTTTCTGATACTTGAACTACAGACTTGTGTTGGCAATGTATGTATAGTGGTGCAGTCACTATTATCAGATACACTGGGCTGAAATATTCAGCTCCACTTTGACTGTAGACTGGGTCAACTCAAAAACCCTCCTGTAGTTATGTGAAGGGAGACTTACACAAGAGGAAATAAGAAATTCTGTAATGGCAGGCTGATGAGAGTGAAAGAAGCGGACACTGATCTTAGTTATAGTTATACAATAAGATTCATGACATCCTTAGTTGTTAATTTCTATCAGTGTGATAGAAGTAGTTCTGTGGTGCGTTCATATAAGAAAAGATTAATGTCAATGGAAGGTGGCTTCAAACATTTTTCAGATTGCTGGGATAATTTCTGTTTGGAATTTCAGTTCCGTGCTTTGGGTGGTTGTAGCCATACGAGTGTGTTAGAATGCACTTGTTCAGTCAAAGTCTACATCCGCTACTGTCTTACTCTCTTGAATGCATGATAATGGAGTAATAGCGCAGTGTAAAAGCTTCAGCTTTTGAAACAAAGGCCATATAAAATCTTATATAGGAGGATCAATCTGTAGTGTCATTTAAGGGTAATATGTTTGGTCATTGTGTAGTTCGACAGCATTGTTTAGGCAATGTAGTCCTATGGTACTTCCACAACATCATTTAGGCCGTGCAGTAGCCAGTAAGTGATAAGGTTATGTAAGAGTTGAACTTTGATATATACCTTACTGAAGTGCTGTGAAATATGTCGTATAAATAGTTTTCTGAAAAAATGGTATGTAAACTTCTTTTATTCTTAGTTGTCATCATATGTTTTCATCTGCTGTATGTCTGTAATATTACTATTTGTTCTATTTCATGTAATCCAGATGGTAAATAATCTGTATCTGATTGCTTCTTAGGTCAACTATGGTAATTTTGTACACGGTCTTATGAAAGAGAACATCCAACTAAACCGAAAAGTTCTGTCCGAGCTGGCCATGCACGAACCCTACAGCTTCAAGGCGTTGGTTGACATCTCAAAGAGCTCTTTCCCTGGAAACAAGAAACCCACAGCACCTCCCAAGGTGGGGCTCCAGATCCTTGTGTAAGGGAGCCCTTTTCGTGCTGCTTTTTGTCCTTTCATTTTCTTACGAGGCGCCAGCTTCAAATTCAAGATGTACTGTAAAAACATCAATAGTTTTAGCTTAAGAAAATGTGATGCATGCGTGGTTCAAGTTAAGAAATCTCCACTGATTATGAGAATGTCAGTGTTTTAGGAATATTAATTAGCTTTCCTGTAATAGTGGAATGTTTTATGGTGAAATACATAAATTAAAACTCAATTTTAGAAAGTTAGCATGTGCATGTACATCCTTAACCTATGACCTAAGGGCGTAAGTTAGAAAAATCCATTTCTTATATTTGGAGAAGGTTTACATACAATTTATTTATTATGGAGTTTTAACTTTTGAAAACTTTTTTTTGCACTTTATAGAAACAGAATTTCAAGTTATTATGGAATTTTAACTTTTGAAAACTTTATAAAACATAATTTCAAGTATCATAAAAGAGAATTTTTGAAGAAAAATGCAAAAGTAGAAAGCTTTCCACAAACTAAATAGAATTTTACATATACTAAAATGTATTTGTATAAACATATTACAACAAATAGCTAATTTTATTAAAGATTTTTTTATTCCAATTAGTAGAGGATCTTGAACTAAGGAAATAGATCTTAGAAGCTAAAAAAGGGTATTACGAGCAATTGCGATAATCGGGTTCATTGAGATTCATGAATGCATTAGATGCTATCCATACAATCATACTCAATTCCGATG
The DNA here is from genome assembly GCA_019722365.1 of Lithospermum erythrorhizon. Classification (NCBI taxonomy): domain Eukaryota; kingdom Viridiplantae; phylum Streptophyta; class Magnoliopsida; order Boraginales; family Boraginaceae; genus Lithospermum; species Lithospermum erythrorhizon. Next base: position 122,363 of record JADFUC010002406.1, on the reverse strand, counting down.
GAATTGTTTGATTTAAAGGAATCTTCTATAATTTTGCCGTGAGGTGATTTCTTAGTTTATCGATCATTAATAACTTGATTATTTTAGCCTTTGGTATGAAACCTACTAAGTGACAACTTTCCAAATTCAAAGAAACCACAAAATTAGCAAAATGGGTAATCACGAGCCAAAATCGGTTTTCGAAAGCAAACAAAAGTTGAAAAACGGATAGAGTGCCCAAGGGCTCAATGGGCATTTCTAACAAATGGAGTTGGCTGGCTGGTCAACGAATCTTGTTGATCTTTATCACAAATGAAATGATTCAATGACTCATCTAGATCTTCCGTTCCATCGTTTTGGTTTATGTTATTTCATGTAGCGTCCCAGAGACCAAGAACAACTCTGTAAGAAATTAAATTGATGCTTCCACATATTATGGAGACATCTGAGAATCTTTAAATTACAGCAGCTTTTCATTAGCCTCTGACCATCAAATAAAGAATGTAGACAAACATTCTCCTCTCTTTGAAAGAAAGGAAGTTAAATAGGTGTTTGAAATAATTTTGTGCTTCTCATATTGCATAATAATTGATAGCGATATGAACTACTAAAACTCACACTTGTCGTTCTCTTCGGTTTTCCGTTGGGGTCTATCTACGGCAGAATCACGGTGGATCGGTGATGATTTTTAGGTTGATGTAAAACTGTTGGTGCCCACCAATTTATAGCAAATCAATAGTTCAAGCAACACTCAAGGGCATTCCCATTTTTCCGCTAAGGAACGTATTTGCCAAAAACAATGGTATCTTAATTAAGCCTGCAGGTTGGCAAAATATATCTCCAATATACACCATCCACATAGTGTGCTTGAAGACAAATGGATGCACATTTCGATTAAATTATTCTATAGTTGCGATTCATATATGTCTTTTTAACTCATTTATATCTAATCCATTTTTTTGGCTTACTTTGGAGTACGGGATAGCCGAGCCACCCACTTTCTTTATTATGATATTTAGTCCAGGCAAAACCAATAAAATTATTTAATGAACAAAAAGGAGAGATGGATTGAACCCTTGATAGTTCCTTTGTTCAAAACTATGGGTTTTTCAAGGGCAGGCTATCAACCACTCGACCATGCTCAGAAAGATGAGTAAGCGTGTTTTGTTTTGGGTACAAAATATCACGGAGTTCAAATCCTATCATCCACACTCATTCTTGTTCAAAGATAAATGAAAAAAAGAGCAATAACGAGGATCTCTTGCGATCGATTCAAAACTAAGAGAGTCCTTTTCTTTATGGTCTTATCTAGAAAAGCGCTCTTAGTCGATTGAGCGATGGGTCTCCAAACTTGATCTTGTGTTCAAATCCTACATAGCGTGATCTTTTCTTCTTAGATTAATTCAGATTTGGTGAAAGCCATTCAATGACTTATGCCGACTTATGACCTCGTTTATGAGGAGGTCAATTCAAAAGGGGATGATAATTAATCAAAGTCCATTGATCACCCCATTGTTGTAAATATGCCGATTCACGAATAATCCGGCCAAAGTAATAGGAATTTAGCTAACATGATTCAAAAATAGAGAAACTCCAATCATTTCATTTTGTTTGAAAGGATAAAAAAGAGGTAAAATATCATATTTATGTGTCCCCGGCCCTTCGATTGCTTGAGAGTATTTAGCCTTGCAAGGTGGTCCGCCTGGCGATTCACAAAAAGGGATTCCCGTGCCCATTGCTACTCGGGTGGAATGTGGCTAATGATGCTTTTAGAGCTACTAGACTTTCGCAATCTAAGATTGCAACATTTGGGTTAGCCGCCTAGCGACACGACGCTTGAATTGCTCTCCACATGACCCCGTTTTTCACGGTTGGGTACATCCCGTTTAAACAAAGAGCTAATGGCTTTGCTTTCTTTCCTCGGCTACTAAGATGTTTTGGTTAGCCGGGTTGTCTCTTACGCCCATGGATTGGCCAAGTTCGAGAAGCGTTGCTACATTAGGAATCTCGGATACATGCTTATTTTCAACTCCCGAAACATTTAGGCCGACTCTTCATACTTGCTGGTCTACGCGGTGGCTGGTATCCGCGTAAGCCCTTTCTTCGTTTGAACGCCTTGCCCTTTTTAAGCCTATGCCATCTAAGGTCTTTGCTAAATGTATGGATCTTATCAGCGTCCATGAATGAGAAATCATAGATTCGAACATAAATGGAGAAATTGGTATCATATAAGCAATATCGGCTAAGTTCACGAGTTGGGAGATTAAAAGCGGACTCGAACCGCTAACATCGCATAAGGAGGTAAACCACACCTCTCGGTCCACATTGGCCCATTTTACCGAAGGCCACCGATGGCAGTTGTAACCCCTCCCCGAACATGAAAACACAGCTTTCATCGTGCCGTGCTTTCCAAAACAACTCTTCTCAAATCTCACTCAAAAGTGTTGAGTTGGAATCCCTCTAACTAAGGATTCTTGTGGTTCCGGAGGATCGACTACGGGAGAATCGAGGCGAGCTTTCTCCCCCTTTCCGCCCGACTCTTTGGTCTTAAGGTTTTAAGAATGGTGATTGCCCACGCTTACCAGGCCTTTACTTTCGGCTACGTGGCGTTTTTCTACATTAATACTGTGGCTATTTAGCGGTAAAAATAGATGTGGCGAAAGTTTGACATTCTGTTTCCCGGAAAAAAAATTTGATGGATCTGTGACATTATATATTTAGCGGTAAAAATTGATGTGACGAAAGTTTGACATATTTATCCGGGAAATATTACTGATGGACCTGTGACGTTTAATATTTAGATTGTGAAAGCTCCTGGCGAAGTTGTCAAGTTAACAATTTCTAGATAGAGAACCCTTTGACATATCCGTGACGTTTTAGATATTAAATAAACATAGAGAACTTTTAGAATTCTATTTAATTGACGATTATGACAACTATCGCGTGTTCTTAATTAGTTAATGTTTAAGATAAGTGGGAATTTTTAATGTAGCGGTCTAGGGTGGCGTTTAGTTTCTTCATTAATGCCCATTAGAATTTGAGTATTAGTTGATGCATTTAGTGTCTGACCACATTTTCTTGGATGGCGGGATAGTGGCGTTTCTCATGACGCTAGCGATAATATGACATCGTTTCATTAATACCAAATTGTTCATGTAGAGTAAAAGCTGGTCCTTAATAAATAACATCGATTGGTAGAATTTCAATGTGGCGAAACAGTGAAATTTTGTACTTACTTTGGCGTTTGTGTGACGTGTGGTTTCCTATTTAAGCACGAAATTTACCATCTTCCATTTCACGAGGAAAAAATTATATCACGTTGTTTAAATTAAGATGACGATCGGATGCTGCAAAGGAAATATGCGGTGAAAGTTTCGCACACTTTTTACCACGATGCGACTTAGCGTCGGCAATTGGTAATATACTTATACTTTAATTGACGTTATGTGATTTGTCATGTCAATATATACTTTTATTTTTGTTAATTGAGTTATTATCATTGCCTTATTGATAGGACATACTCGAGGGTTTTGTTTGTAGATGGTCATCGTTATTAGTCCGAGGAAATTGTGAACTCAAAGTCAATAACCTCACATATCCCGTGAAGATTGAAAATGGGAAACCTGAGGATAATGAAGAACTAACTTCTGCTGGCTTCCCTTGCCCGGATGGAATAACTTCGGTTGTATAAGCAAACAACGTGGTAGATGGTGAGATGCATTTCTACATCCAAGCGAATTTCAATAGCCAGAAGATTACACATTTTAAGTCATCATCTTTGGTTGCGATGGATGCGGGAGAACCGAATAATTTTGTTTGATTTATTGAATAATGTTGGCATTTGTATTATTGAATAATGTTTGCGTTTTTTATTTTGTCTTCTTGTGTTGTATTTCATATTTACATTTTGTGCAAGAACAATTTGACACGTCTAATTGCTTGAATACTTCACATCTTCTACCCCACGAGGTGCTTCTTAGATGCCCCATATTTTGATTAATTGTACATCATGTTTTGTAGACAATAGAGTTCGATCAAACCTGGTGTCTACAAACATGTACATAGAGAGAACACTGATAGGAATAGAGGATCTTACATGTTCCTTGAGGTTCGTATTGTCGTGGTATAAATAAATCTTAAGATGGTAAAATTCATTACAAAAATACATGGCAATATCCCGGAGTCTAATAGCCTCTTAATCCACTCAAAACTTGTACACTAATACAATGTATAAACTCAAAATATTCACCCATTTTCAGAATTCATATATAACTATTCGAACACAATAAATGTAACTAATCAATACCACAGACCGAAGATTTGACAGAAACTCAGGTTACTGCATTATATCCGCTGCAATTTTCTAAATGTCTCAATCCATCCATGTTTACTAATAGCTTATTTTGCTTTGTCTATCAGGAGGAGCAACACATTGCCACAAAGAACGATAAGCTGGAATATCAGCGGCTTCAACGCCAAGGAGTGAGAGATTGCGAGCGTACTCCTGGAAACACAAACAGATGTTACTACCTTCCACCATTTTAGGTGACTTGTTATAGTATCCAATATTTGTTAGACAGAATTACAGGTACCTGAATATCCAGAAACAATTGCATGCATATTTTGTCTGTATCAGACACATTATTATCTGAGACATCCGCGCTTGTCCCTGTTCTCCTTTGTGCCCCCTTGCGTATTTTGAGAAGGGATGATTCTGTTCTGCGAGCCTGTTAAGAAAACATTCAAACAAGTGATGCCGCCTTAAGATAAATGTATCGACATGAGAGAAAGAAGAATAGTTTTGGACCAAATTCTTTTACTAGAGTGTGTGCACCGTATATACCACACTAACGAGATCAGCAGCTAGCTCATGGTATCGATCAGTAATCTCTGTAGCTGCGCGGTGTACAAGTTGGTCTCTGGTGTCACTTGGCAAGTAGTTTGTAGCTCGATCCCCCTCTACAAACACCTATGTGAGAGACGGATGACAATCAGATTAATACACGTATGAGATTTCACTTTCCCTCCCTCCTCTTTGGCTCAATCAAACAGAGGTTAATAATCTTGATAAGGTCTTGATTATCACATGTACTGCTCTCCAATAGCTAGCGGTGAATCTACCTAAGCTGTGCTACAATATAACTCCACGAACCCCTTTGGGGTCACTCGGATAGTTAATTTCTAGGCTAATGCTTTCTTCGAAAACCTGCAGCAGCTATGATCTTATTTTCAGAAAGTAGTTACCCCAGACGTATTCTTAGGCTATATAAACTCTTGGTTGTTTTCTGAAGGATCTATCTTGATGCCGTTAATTAGATGTTTTGTGTTTCTCAAGACTATTTAAGATTAAGTGCTACACCTCTAAAAGGTAACATCTTCTCTTCTGTTTATAGGTGGTCCTCAAAACTTATGAACAAATGGCACAAATGTTATTTCTGTTTATATCTATTTAAATTGAGAATTAGTGTCATTAACCTACAGGAACTTATTACGACTTCATCGTCTCTGACGCAGTCTAAATATCAGAGAAGAGTACATATCCACACTAAAAAGAGTATATAATTGGAACAATGACTTTCTTCAGCGATACCCCAGATCAACAATCATGGGACAAGAAGCATGTTCTCCATACCTTTAATGGTCTAAGTACTCCGGTCACATAAGGTGAATGCCTTACTGGAAGAGGTTTATTCGTCATCCTGTATGTTGCTGTTATTCCTTTCATGTGTTTCAAGTCCTGTAACATTTTCAGTAGACAAGTATCAACAGCTTGTTTAACTTCAAACAAATCATTTGCTATACATAATAACAAAGAACAGCTTAAATAATTAATGAATAGTTCGGTCTCCTCATGACAGGGAGGGACGAAAGATGGAAGAGAAAAGAGGATAGGGTTGGGATGCACGGTTGGAAGGAGAAGGGGGAGTTTTTCCTGCCACATAAGTATATTTTTCTCCTAGTTCATCAGAAACCTTCCATTCACGTCTCCACAAAGCAACATAATGTAGTAGTTCTGACTCTCTCCGCCAAGTTGTAAATACAGTACCTCCCACAAGGCCACAACCCCATCAAACAAGGAGTAGAGTCAAATCGAGATACCGTTGTACAAGATACTTAAAAAATACCACATAAACAATCTACCAGAGGGGACTAATTATGGCTACTTCAGAGCCTACCTCAACAGATTTCACCACCAATGTGTCAACAATCGAGTTTATCACGGGTGGCAATGCATCCTTGAGAGAATTTCCGCCTTCCAAAATACTCGCCTTTACTAGATCTATTACTTCTTTTGGGCATGACTTTAGAAGCTCGATTACATCACCAAGGTATGTACCGGTGACCTCAATCACTAATGAATTCAAATCATGAACGATATATATCAAGGTAATATGAAGAAAATCAAGTAAGGATGACGCTTCTTTTTTCATTTCAATATAAACCAGTGCATCAAGTTAACTGTGCAGTATACGAAATTAAGAATTATTGGCTACAATCTCTTTTTTGATGTATACATCATTATATTCTCACCTTGCACCCTAATGTATTGTCGTGTTCAGTTGAAAGCCTGAGCTATACTTCAACTAACAATTTAGGTTTTCATCACTTTTTGGGTTAAAAGAATTATCTGAGTAAATGAGAATTGTATGGTACCATGGTTATGTTGGTCAATTAGTATTTTTTATTTTTCATTATTCTTCCTCAGCTCCTACCATTTTACACCACCCCTGCTGGCAGTCGCCACCTATACCCTCTTACCTTTGAACCTACTTCATCGCTCTAGATCGTTATTCAGACCCAAGCTCCTATGCTGGCTGTAGCCAGCTGGAGGAGATCAAAGCCCTGAGTAGACCATGGTTTACTATCTGAGATGTACAGAAAGTTCAATTAATGCTCTCTTTTTTGGCACCCTCTATAGTTGATTTGGGATATGGACTTCCAATTCATCGGAGTGCAACAGGTGTTGCTGATTTTCTCAACAAAGTCTCTTTATTATTTTAGACATGCTTTATCCTACTGATATTTGTGTAGCTACATTAAGATAACTAATCTGATTATTGGTATTTGAGAAGAAAATGAACATGATAGAAGATCTCTGCATCAATGTGCACTAGTAATGAACTACAATGTTCTCATAGTATCATGCCTTCAACCATCAAAGAGACAGACCATTTGTCCATTTCTTAATAAACAACCTAGTTTCATTAAGTTTCTAATTGTCTATAAGAAAATCTAGAGGGTCTAGTTGGTGAAGTGGGGTGTTTGGTTGACAGGGAGGTTGAGATTTGAAGGTGAGAATTAGGGTCACTGGTAAAGTCCATATGTGAGGGCCCTGTCTGTGGTGGTGGTGGTGGTCGGTCATGGATGGTGTGCAACGACAGTGTGAATAAGATACACAAGGAGAAAAAATGTCTGAAATAATTTGGTTGCAAAATGCAGCAGAATCCAGATTTTTGAAAGCAGACATATAGCTCAGGTCTAAAATCTAAACACAAGAATGTTATAAGTTGCAGTAATTATAAAATGACAGTTTGGGGACTAAAAGAGGTTAACCCAGAAATCTGATACCTACATATATCAAGTCATCAGGACTTGCTGAAATTGCCCATTCACACCCTTGACTGACGCCAGAATCACCAGTTTTACGAGCAGCCAGGCCAGTCGATAACCAATTAGAATACCTGCAGCAACACATTGTTCGTAAACAGTAGAAGCAAGGACATTAGAAAAAGATCGAGTGTAACAGAAATCATAACGTTTACTAATTACCTTGCAAGAAGCTGCAAGGTTAAGCGCAGAAATTTATCAGAGCACGAGACAACAAGTATATCATCTTTCCAGCAGGATCTCAAGCACTGCATAAGAGACAAACTCTGCTGCAAAATTAAGCCCTGAGTATTATCAGAGGGTGTGTTTAAAATAGGCTCAAGAGTGGCAACCACAAGTGCTGAATCCAAGGCTCCTGCAATTTCCTGAAACCTAGGGCAGTTGGACTGGATCAGTTATCTTGCAGTTTATTTCGGGTGTATTAATCTATAGCAACCATACCTTAATTTGAAATAGACACCAACATTCCACTGCCTCATGAATTCAATATAGACATCTTCGGCCCTAAATCTAGCAACAGCTGATCTCGAGGGACAATAACCTTGCAATACAGGTACAACATAGAGAGAAATTGAGATATATTTTTTACAACAAATTTAAGTATCAAATATTAGATATCCTACCCTCCAAGTGAGTCAGGAACTCTAGGCTTGATTTGTAATTTTTCAGGAATTTTGTAGGCCTTCCTGAAGAAAATGCTCCGGGTTTTCTTTTCTGGATGGCAAATAGAACCTCTTTAAGTATAGAATTGGCCAGAAAGCTAAATACATGTAGGCCTGAATTTTCTGCACGGCATATCCAAATAGCACAACAATTAAGTTCCTTGATCAGTTATCCTAGTCATTGGAGAAAAACTGGAAACCTCAGTTTATAACTAAGTGCTTTGTTTTTCACATATAAGTAGACATGAGTGACACAGTTTTGGACTAGTCTATAATAGATTAGGAAAGACATACAGGAATTTGTTTGATAAAAAATCGAAACTACGGAACATATTCAGCAGAAATAAAAATACCTTTAGAAGAGATTTCCAGTAAAAATTTACAATCATCTTCTATATATCTCTTGATTACTTTATAGTCCTGCTCAAGTTCATCTTCAGACGCCTCATTCATCCCTCCGGAAGAACTGCTAGGTATAACTTTCTGGATAAGAGGTGTCACTACAGTAGAGCGAAATATCTCCTCAGCGCTTTTTGTGTTATCAATGGCAGCATATGCACGTAAGCAATTGTATATTGCACTTTCATCCCTGTGATCAAGGGCATCTCCAAGACAGTGACCCAAACTTGTATCTAATAGTAAGCTTGCACTTTGGATTCTCCTCTCCATGTTCTCAATGAAGGGCATATCCTGTACTGGCCATCATGGAACAAAACATTCAGTAAGTGAACCATCATGACAGAATCCATCTAATAAGAAAACTAGGAGAGGAAAATGTATATAGATCTACTGATCAAAAGAATCAGTTCAACTTTTTTCTGAAACCTAGACCTACTTCATATCCTGTACTGGCCATCATGGAACAAAACATTCAGTAAGGGAACCATCATGACAAATCCATCTAATAAGAAAACTAGGAGTGGAAAATGAGAGTATAAATCCACCGATCAAGGAATCAATTCAACTTTTTTTCCTGAAATCTAGACCTACTTGCATAGATCTTCATGCGTATGGCTAAACATTATTATTAGATTATTTAATTTCAATGTGCATGGTTAAGCTTTCCCTGAAAGCTTAGAATCAAGATTATTCTGAAAAAGCTTTGATGTTGGAAATTTTAAGCTAGCTATTCTCCTCAAAAAAGCTTTTAACCCTATAGAAAGATTAAAGAAAACAGACAATAAACTTGAGTTTGTACTCTTGCTGTTGGAGGAACAATCAAACAGACAATATGTACGTATCTTTCTTCATCTTATTCATTGGATTAAAACCACTAACTTTCAATAGATCATATCATATACAAAAACTTGCAATATTTTGTAACAGAATCATTGCAAAATGGTACCCTTTTGGCCGTCAATAGATCATTCACATAATCACATCAATGTCTAATGAAATTCAAATATGAAATTAAGTATCATTTCACTCAAGATTTACACCAACTATAAGGACACCAAAATAGTTAAACCTGGTCTGGAAATGCTGGTTTATCAGTAAATTGGTAATCAGAAATTAAACCAGGTAGGCTGGCCTTTATAAGAATATCAGTAATCAATCAGCAAATCAGATGAACGGGCAACTTAGACCTGCAAACCATCTTTATGGTCACAGGTGCAACATAACGAAATGTCACTAACGCACTTAGCATTGTCATGCCAACCACAAAACTGCATCTTATAATTGTGAATCCTAACCGTGAAAATATAAAATACTATTCATGCATTGTATGGACGTACAATTCATCCATTAAATTTGTATAAACACTGCATCTATGTGTATATAATTTATAATTTTCATAACCTTATTTCAAACTCAAACTTACAAATTAAAGACCAGATAATTATCTAACTCGACACGTACTGAGCATAAGTAGGAACTCTAGTTCACACGTTCATCCAAAGAATTTGGAGTTATCCACTACCAGAATTCTAAAATGGTTCAATGACAGTTCAGACGTCAGAGTTTGACATTCATGCTATGACATATTGTATATATCTGGAAGAACATAGATGAGAACTGATCAGATCCCTGAACTTACTGGCCGTCTTACAAGATGATTAAGACTTATTACAAAAAGTTTGCAACTCTTTTACATGTAACCACAGTCCCCAACAGGATGTTAATAGCAACTACAGTATCTTTTTCAAGTATTAATGACGAAAGGGGTAGTCCTTTTCCCAATTCGAAGAAATCAATAAACAAGATTTGTGAGTCTTCTTCCTATTAAATATAATATGTAAGGGCAATAATATATTTTTCTAGTTATACGCTCTCCACTGTGAACAAGTAAAATTAGAGGAGGTCAAGATTTTAATATAGTTATGATGAGATCTAGATAGACCTTGGCAAGAGTTATGTAGAACTTAAGCCGATTCATTTCACTAGCAATCCTCTCCAAAAGCATGCTCTGAGTCTCCCGGAGATTTGTTCCATTTTCACCATGTTGGAAATTGATCCCGTTGCTTAGCTGACTGTCCTTTTTAATGGACATGTGTCCGTTAGACCAATCAACAGGAACACTCGGCAACTCTTTTATCAGTTTTTCAACCTGCATTTTATAGAGTACAATACACATGAAAAACTAAAAAGATCGAAACTTTTCCAAAAATCAAAATAGATGCAGAAAATTATATATAAGAAGGAAATTTAGATCTCAACAATTGTCAATCAAACTGGACAATCATTTCGGGACACATGATCCATTTTCAACACCACAAAAACCTCACCGTTGACACAACATGAAACTATCCAACAACATCTCAAGCACTTCCCAAAATGTATCAAAGATATAGTATTTTTAATCAAACTGGACAATGATTTTGGGACATAAAAAGGGCTGACCTTGGACACAACATGAAACGTATCAAGCAAAATCTCAAGCACCTCCCTGGCCCTATTAGCCTGAGTCCTCTGATCGAGCCTATTCTCCAAAGCGAGCAACGAGTCTTGGAGCGCCTCCCTAAACCCCAAAATCATCTCCTTAATCTCCAGCAGCGGCGCCCTCATCCTCACCACACTGCCCTCCACATCCACCAGCTTCGTACTCAGGCTCACGAAATCTGAATAATCTCGGTTGATCAGATCGATTAATTCCACTTTCAGCGACGACAGGTGGGACTTCAGCTCCCATCGGAGACTCTCCAACGGCACGAAGCTACGCAGATCTGATATGTAGTGCTGGGGGTCGAAGCTCTGGGAGAGGAACGTCGGGGGGTTTAGCCATGGCGGGTGCGCGTCGATTGCCTCCCCGAAGAGATCCATTGCCATGCTGGGTGGGGGTGAAAAGCTTCTGTGTTCGAGTTTTGACGAGAGTTATGTTTTATATTTGAAATAATATCATCGTTAAATATTTAAAAAAAAAAATGTGACTTGGTATGCAATTGAATAAATTAATTACGTGGTAGGACTGCCACCGTTACCAAAAATCAAAAGGACACAGCCAACCCTTGTCTATGTAAATACATTAATGAACATTATCTCGAATAAACTTTTCACACGTATGACGGGATTGGGCCATGCGAACGCCTTTCGCTGGAAATAAGTATCGGGCCAACATTAATGAACATCATTAGTCCAATCGAACACACACTTGAATTGTCCCATTTCAATTGTCCATTTGAATCTCAGCCGAAGATGAGCATGATCACAAAACTCAGCAGCATTTTCCTAAGAAGAGGCAATAATAAAAGCAGGATGTTGTATCGTTGTCTGAGCACTTCAGCTTCTGTGTCTCAAGTCTCCATGGTTCAAGGAGCCTCCAGAGGCATTGGCCTTGAGTTTGTAAACTTATTTCCCTCAAATCTTGTTTCGAATTTTGATTGTTGAATTTAGTTGTCCTCTTTCTATTAACTAAATATTGAAAATTTAATAATGTCTTGGAACGAACCAAGATTTTAGTATGAGGGTGGATAACTCGATACCATATAAAATAGAAAAAATATAGATGGGGCGAGTAACATAATTCTTGAAAGAATGAATATAGTTTTTGAAAAAAATATTATATTTTTCAAAAAATTAGGGAGCAGTTGTCCCCTAGTTCCTCCCCTGATAGGAAGAGAAAAAATACAAATAAGTTCATGTTTGATGGTTTTAGTACATTGTTTTACGACTAGATACCATTGATCATATCTAATTAGGTGCAAAATACTTTACTTTTTGGTTTCTATACCATCACATACAATGTTTCATGGGAATTGGTATTAAAGAATATGAAGTATGTAATGATCCAATGTTAATGAGGACACCATACATTCAAAATTCTGGCTACGCCTCACTGTTTGGGGAAGATATAGAAAAGATAGTTTTTTTAACTACTGTACTATTATTTGCGTGTCATTTTTTATTCAAATCAAAGTTATGTGTGTCAATTATGGTTGCAAAGTTTGTTAATTTTGACAATTGAAAATCAAACTTGACAATTGTTTTGAGATGCATGGTAATATAGAATTCGATGTTTTATTAAATTTTGATGACAGTAATCTGATCTACAATATTGTAGGAGTCTTTCAAATGTTGAAATGTATTCTACATTTTAATATGATTTTACAGTGAAGCAATTCTTCCTTCAATTGTAAGGGATGTTTGATCACTCAACTAAAAGTGCCCTTTTCTTTACAAGCTCAAATTAAACTCACTAGTTTATATAAGTATTTGGTGTGTAATATCTAATGACGTAGATATATAACTATAAATAATAGTACATGTTTTGATGGCTATGTGATGCAGGTAAGACAATTGTTGGTGATGAAGGATGAAGGTCATGTTGTTGCAACTTGCCGTAAGCCTGAAGGAGCTACAGGGCTTCTGGAGTTGCAGGAAAAGTTCTCTCAGCGCCTGCACATTTGTCAATTGGATCTCACAAATGAAAGCACAATGGAGGTAATTTTGCTGCCATACTTGATTGCTCTAAGTGCCCTTGCTTCTGGAGATTAGAGGTTCAGATTTCATACATAACATTAGAGAAACGCATCATGAAGTTATTTGTTTTGTAGGCGAATTTAGTATCTGGCAGGCTTCTAAACTATATTTCCTTCATGAAGATGCATTTGGAGCCCATTCACACTCTCATCATTGTACTTTTCTGCATTATTCTGAACCAATCATGAATAATTAACATTTCAGGAATCGGCAAACTATGTGAAAGATAAATTTGGTCATTTAAACCTTCTAATTAACGCATCTGGGATCCTCTCCATACCTGGTGTGATACAGCCAGGTACAAGTTTCTTATAAACAATGCTTGAAAATTTACGAATTGTTGCTATTTCATTTTTATCTTTTAAGATATGTTTATGGTTATCTAACATATCCTATTTATATCACTGCAGAAACTACATTGAGCAAAGTACAACGGTCGTCCTTGCTTCTTGCTTATGAGGTCAATGCTGTTGGTCCTGTATTGGTTATAAAGGTTTGATCATTTTGTAGAGTCTACTCATTTCTCGGAATAATTAGATAATATATATTGTTTACCAAAACAACTTGTTTCCAAAGAATTTAAACAATTAAACATAAGTTCCCTTCTTAAGTTTTAAGACACACCAATAACTGTAGCAATTTATTGGTGACTGAATTGGTGATTATAAGCATATAGTTTTGAATTTCTGATTATTTGATGCTGCTAAATTCTGAAAACAGTTATCCTGTGACGTTTACATGAACAGGCGAACAGTAGAAAATTTATTTTGTGATTATTTCTGAATTAATTTGCTTATTATTTGCTTGGTTTAACATTCTGGAAATGATCTGTTTTATTTTGGATTTTTTCTTTTCTTTTTAACTTTGAACAGCACATGTGGCCTCTCCTGAAGGCTGGAGGATCTTTGGCTCTTGGCAAAAATGCTTCTGTAGTGGCAAGCTTAAGTGCAAGGGTGGGTTCGATTGGAGATAACCAATTAGGAGGGTGGCATTCATATCGAGCTTCCAAGACAGCACTTAATCAGTGTATGCTTTAATCCTTTGACTTTCATCTCAATCCCATTCTTGCTTTACTTGGACAGGGTTCTCCACAGTTTTTTCACTTAGTAATATCTAATATGTGGATGTGATTCAGCTTGTTTGGTTCGTTCTTGGAAAATCCTGTAACATGCCAAAACACAGACAGTGAAAAGGAGAAAAAAATTGAAAAAGTTTTATAAAGTTTGTGTAAAGTCAAACTGGGAAAAAATTAGGAGGGATTGTTATTTCCAGATTCTTGATATTCAAATTACTCAATGAGTCTAAGTTGTGTCACTAGTCAGTTTGATATTTCTCAAACATATCATCAGGATCTTTTTAAGTAATAAAATTCATTATAACTTTTTCTGAGGAATCCAGTACATGGCCAATATGTGTAGCATTCTGCTGCATGAATATCTCAGAGTGAAGGTTCTTTTGTTTTTACTTACAAGTTCACTGATCTCCAGTCTAAGAAGCTTTCCCTTCTAAATATATTAGACCCGCTCGTCGATCATTTACTCATTACCCATTTTCGTTGACATGTATTTGCAGTATTCTGCATTATGACTAGTGTTTTTTAAGCTTTCAGTAACCAAGAACATTGCTGTGGAGTTTGCAAGAAGGAAGGATCCAATTATATGCCTTCTGCTGCACCCGGGAACAGTAGATACAGATCTCTCTAAGCCTTTTCAGAAGAATGTTCCTGAAGGAAAGCTTTTCACCAAGGAGTTTTCAGTAAAAAAGTTATTGAGCATAATTAACAATGCCAAAACTCATGATAATGGCAAATTTTTTGCTTGGGACGGCCAAGAAATACTTTGGTGATAGGTTGATAGCACCGATAGAAAGTCTTGACTCTTTTTTCCGAGTATACTGGTCTGTGTTGTTGATTCAAATGTTCATTTAAACATGTTGAATTTGAATGAACAACATGATAGTGGATAACATTTTACAAGATGTTTGAGTTTGACATTACATGCGTGATTTATAAAATCAATGGGGTCATTGCTCGAATAAATTCTTGGTTAAGTTATACACTTGGTTGTGAATTGTAGGCATGAAGCATATGATTAATTGACATCAGATGTTTAATCTGTTTCTCCTGTACTGCTATACACCAATGCACTGGTTTCTTATGCAATAAAAGGGTGCTATTGATTGAGCTGCAGCCAAAGTGTACCTGGAAAGAGAGAGGACATATGAAGAGTGTCCTACCAATTCATCTTTTGTTCTACCGAACTTGTGTATTGAAATTCTATTTCAACCATGAGTTACTCTTCTGCTGCATTCTTCAGGGTAAAGGATAGCACGGTCGGAGAACATTTGGATCCTGCTTCAAGAGAGGCGGTGAAAGGTGCTGAATGTGGCGGGTGGTGGGGTAGCAGTTGGGGCACGAGGTGATTCAGTTTATTCCTCGCATACAGTTTAGTTTTTGAGGCAGTTTTGAATGTTTGATGGGGGCACACAAATAAAGCATATTGTTTAAGAACATTACTAGTTTGAATGCTGTCACAATTCATTGCTACAACTCAAGACATCAGCTCATTTTTTGTTCGTCACCTCCAGATAACTTGCTATCTATCACCTCAGACACAGATCCTTAACCGAATAATTAGACATCTTAATTCAGCACAGTAACCCCATTGACTTTGAGCATTCCCAACGGGTTTTGCAAATCTTGGCCTCAATAATCACAGATGAAAAACAAATACTTACATTTGCCTGCATACGTATATACCTATACTCCGAGAGAGAAAATTATAACATGTTCCAGTACCTCTTTAGAGACTCGGACTAATTGATATAGGGGAAGGGGATCCGATTGTAGCCCAAAATTTCTAGCCTTTGGCCGTTCTGTTTTGTTTGAAGTATAATAATCAGTATATGATTCTCTCTTGAAGTGGTGGAGTCGGCAGGCTTTCCCTCCATACACAACAGGTCTGGTGGAAGGTCTGAATCAACGTCGAAACAGGGGAGATGACCATAGCAGATATACTTCTTTTCAAAGAGATGAAGAGCAGAGACAATGAGGATCAGAAAGAAACACACGCTTGTTAATGTATAGAAGAACAACTGGATATTGAAACTATAAAGATGGTATGCTTAGAACAAATGTAAACATGAAAAAGTGGAGATTTATTGATCTATGATAACTGTGTTCTTCAATCTGTAGTAACCAGACAGATGAAATGTGCTCAGCACACGCAAAATACACAATTTAGACAGATCCAGCAGAACAGAAGAAAAAAAAATATAGATGAATAAAAAGGCCATCACTACGAAACAATTCATCTGCATTTAGCCTCGACGAGACCATCAAAATCTATTTTGCATGGGGATGAGAAGCAATGAAGTCAACAGCAAGATTAACTGAGCTGATCTTATCTGCTTCATTGTCTGGAATTTCAAATCCAAATTCTTCTTCAAGAGCCATCACTATTTCCACGGTATCTAAACTGTCCAACCCAAGGTCATTCTGGAAATGGGCATTTGGGACAACCTGCTGACACATCCAGAGAAAAAAAAAGGAACTTACCAAAAAGTATTCCGTATGGCAGAAACTAATCGTTTTTGTCACAGGTATAAGAGGGAACTCTCATTTCCAAATCTAAACATCACTTGCATTTGATTATTATGGGAATGTATTCTGAACTACAAATGAATGATCTAAGCAATTATGATATAACTGGTTAAAAACAATTGCATCAACCACCGCGATGCCAGTGCTAAGATTATTGTACGACAGGTGAAAACATAATTTGCCATGACACAAGCAAAAAATTATATTTTCGGAGCTGCAAAAAATTAATATTTAGCAGAAATAATACTCCAAAACACAACCTTCTAGCTCCATCTTTGAACCACACCAAGTTGAATCAGTATGGTTTATCTACCAAGCATAAACTAACACTCCCTCCAATTCATTTTAATGACTTTCTCACATCTCGAGATAAATCTTTAATCTTCAATTACTCTTTAACTATATTATTAAAAAAATTAATATTACGAAAGTATTTTAAACGACTTTATATTTTTTAATAGCTTAATAATTAATAATTTGACACAAAAGCTCACTTTTTCAAAAAACAACGACAATTAAAATTGATCATTTCGACTATAAGATAATACCTTCTAAACTCAGAATTATCGATCAATAAACTAACCTTTCCAAATTTAGTAGAAATTTGGATAACTAGTACCCTTTTTAAAAAAAGCTTTTTACTCAGAAGACCCTTTTATTTTTTCTTTAAAAAATTAGCACCATTTTCTCCTCGTAAAGACACTAAATCGCCTCATTAAACAAACACTTCATCCTCATCTCTTCCCAAAAACCATCATCACATCCAAACACTAACCACCACCCCCACCCCTTCCTCCACCACTGCCCCCTCCACCACTACCCTCCCCTTCCTCCCCCACCGCACTACCTCAATGCCCCCTCAAGCCAGATCTGCCCCCACCCCTGTTTTTTCTCGACCGCCACCCCTTCCTCTGAAATTGCAACCCACTTCCCTCAAGAAACCCTAAATCGACCCCCTCTCCCTTTTCTTAATTGGGCGGGATTAAGGTTTTGCTTTTTAATCAAGGTAGCTCGCTTTTAATTGATACAGTGGGGATGGAAGGGGTAGGGAAAGAGGGAGGATGCGATGGTGGCTCTTCGGCAGGAAGTATAGACGAGGAAGCATGATAAGGACAAGTTTTGCTAATTTATAATTTACCATGAAAAGATGCTAATCTTCAAAGAAAAATAAAATGGTGCTACAAATTAAAACCAAGAGTGCTAGTTATCCAAATTTCTCCTCTTCCAATAGGATCAAAAGCCTTCAATAAATTGAAGGCTAAACTAACATTTCCAATAATTCCCTTTTAAAAACATTCTAAACCCTAATTAAATGATTAAATAAATCGTGAAAACAACACAAGTTAATTATTTAAACAAGAAAATCAAATTGAAAAGATCGACATTTTAAAATCCTTAACTACTAATTCAAATATATTATTAACAATTAGGGATATGTTAATCAAACAAAGAAACCCTGGTAAAGATCAACTGTCTAAAAACCTTCTAAAACCCTAATCAATCGATCAAATAAATATGGCGTACATGTTAATTAAACCAAAAAAAAGCACCTTGAAAAGATGAACATTTTAAAAACCTTCTAAAACCCTAATTAATTGGTCAAATAAATTTTAAAAAGGCATAAGTTAACTAATTAATTAAACCAAAAAAACCACCTTGAAAACAAATATAAACCCTAAATAATAGATCAGTAAGCTAACATTTCCAATACTATAAAAAAAACGTTCTAAACCCCTAATTAATTGAAAGAAGAAATCCACTTCTGAAGGATAATTAATACTACCCCAATTTCGAATATCGAGATGTAACTTTGAAATTAATAAGAATAATGAATAATCGAATTACAAAAGAATGAAATAAAAAATAGGACCTTAGAAGGATCGACTTTCTGACAATTTTTAACGACCCCGATGACGCGATCAGTGACCTCAGATTTATCGAGAAATGAGCCTTTTGGAGAAGACGACAAATGGCGCATCAAGAGCTGGCTCGAATTTGTCGAGCCGAGGAGCCGAGCTTCGACTCTCAAGTAACCGAGTAGTACATTCCTCAAAGCCGCCATTTCAAGGAATTAGATGGAGGAAACTATGAGACTGAGGCGCTGTGCTGTACTCCTTTTAGGGCCGACTCGTTATATACATTACCTGATCCCATCAACTAAAATTACAACCCATCCCAACTTAATTTGACTGATTTATTCCGCTGCTATATACACCAAAGACATCGTGTTTTTTCAACTAAAATTACTATATTTAGAGGCAAATGATTATTGCACATCAAAATGGAGTCAAAGTACATTTGATCCTATTAATAACTCGATTTATATTTATATTTGATTTGTTTATTTCGCCTGATAGAAAACACCAAGACTTTAATACTTACTTTAAGCTTTTCCTGTATATTATTGATTTTTAATGTATTTTTTTACCCGATTCGATTTAATTTATCATTAGATTTTTTTGTTATTTATTTGTTCATATTTCATTTTTTCAGTTGTAATAATAGCACAATGTTCTACAATTCAAAATATCATTAACTGGTTCTCTTGGATGATGGATTACTGCATATTATTATTGATTAAATTATTATATATAATATTTGTCGATTTGGCTCGAGTCTTAATCTCGAAATCGTTCAAACTTAAAGTTATGATCGGTGTCGATCTAATTCACGTATACGTTAAGCGCCAACCTATAATAACCACAAATGAATGTAGAATTAGATGGAGATCGAATAAAATGAATACAGCCGACATGCTAGTTGTTCTCAGACATTCTATCAACGCCAAGACGCAGATTGCATCACGACTGGGATATGCCTTATTACTTAATTTCAGCTCAAGCACGACATGCCAAAAATTTGCTCAAAAATCAAACCGAACCTAACCTAACCGAGAGGACTGAACCGATAAAGATGAACCTAATCGATTTGTGCTCTCTGCTGGCAGAATCCCGATTTAAATAGCTCTGGCTCAGCTGTTCTCAAACCCAGATTCCATTCAATTCCAGGCACGTAGTCACATGACAAAAAAAATGGGGAGAAAATAAATTACTATTTTCGCTCTTGTAGTATTTAGTCATATCGGAACGTGGCTAAAATTTTGTTATCCTATATCTCCATTTGTGTCTGTAGATAGGTACCAATTGTTGATTCAATATACTATTAATTCATTCTCTGTAGTATGACTTCATCAATCTGGGCATTTTTTGTAGTACCAGTTGCTCCCTCCATCCCAAAAAGATTGTCCACTTTTGAACTATAAGTGTGTCCAAAAATGCAAACTTGTTACGGGTGTCACATTTGTCAATGCTTGACTAGTTTAATGACTCATCATGGTAATTCAGTTGTCACTATTTCTGCAAAGAATGGTTCTTGTAAGACTGGATTGCAATTTGCAGAGAATGTGTTGTTGTTGGCACATGGGCTTATTGGTTTGGGTCTCAAAAGGGGGGGTGTAGTTGCCATTTCAGCTCTCAATAGTGATTTGTATTTGGAGTGGATGCTTGCTGTTGCTTATGTAGGAGGAGTTGTTGCCCCCCTTAACTATAGGTGGAGTTTGGAAGAGGCCATCTTGGCAATGAATCAAGTGAGGCCTGTGATGTTGGTGATAGATTCGAGTTCGAATTATTGGCACTCTGGATTCAGGGTTGAATTGATACCATCTTTGTTATGGAAAGTTCTGATGGATACTAATGGTGATCAAGATTGTTCATTTTGTGATATGTTGACTACTGAATCGCTTCGGACCGTTTCTTCCAAGTTTGCCTCATTTAGTCCTTGTTGGGCACAAGAAGATGGAGGTAATGTGGTATTGGCCAACATCAAGGGATTTATCGAATTTTATACACGTTATCGATTACTGTTCGATTTCTAGATTTTTGGAGTTGTAATGTGGTTGAGATGTGATATAGGTGCATGTGATCAGTTGGAGCAATTTTAGTGTTAGTATAATAGTATCACATTGACTTGTTTGTCTAGAAATTAAGAAAAAAATTGCACCATTTTACTAATATCATCTTCTAATATTGGACACATCATTAATCTACTTCATTCGACAATTATTTCAGCCTCGTGAACTATTGTTTTCAATCGTACCTGATATTTTTTACAAGATTATCAATCTTGCCTCAGCCATGTTATTGATAATTATAGTGATGTTTATGTGCGTAAAATTTCATTAGTTTTCATTTTCTTATATTAAAATTATATGTTTGTGCAGAGGGTGTTGTTTTGATCTGCTTTACCTCAGGGACAACTGGGAGGCCAAAAGGAGTAATGATAAATCATATAGCTTTGATTGTGCAATCTCTTGCAAAACTTGAAATCGTTGGTTACAGGGAGGATGATATTTATTTGCATACTGCTCCGTTGTGTCATATTGGGGGGATTTCATCGGCAATGGCAATGCTAATGGTGGGAGGTTGTCATGTATTTATTCCAAAGTTTGATGCTATATCAGCTATTGATGCCATAACACACTATAAAGTGACGTCTATGATAACTGTTCCTACTATGATGGCTGATATAGTATACACATTTAAGAGAAAGAAAATCGGCAATGGTTTAGAATCAATGAAAAAGGTCTTAAATGGTGGAGGTAGTCTCACATTGCAGTCGATTGAAGAGACCATTAACATTTTTCCCAAAGCCAGATTGATTTCAGCTTATGGTATGACTGAGGCTTGCTCATCGCTTACTTTCAAGACTCTCTATGACCCCAAAGATGAGAAGTCTATTGGTAACCAAAAATCTACTTCCATTTTCCAATCAGGTGGAGTATGTGTTGGTAAACCTGCTCCGCATATTGAATTGAGAATTGAGGTTGAAAATAGTTCCCATGTTGGGAGGATTTTGACAAGGGGTCCTCATGTAATGATAGGTTACTGGGGTAATTTTCAGCTAGATGCTACCAATCCCATTAATGAAGGGTGGCTTGATACAGGTGATATTGGACAAATTGATGGTGATGGTGATCTTTGGCTTGTTGGTCGAAATAAAGGACGAATTAAAAGTGGAGGAGAAAGTATATACCCCGAAGAGGTAACTCCCTCAATATCATCAATGGTTAAATATGTGATTATCTCCAACTGTTTAGTTCTTTTGAAACATCTACCCGGTCATTGATTACTAGTTATTATTTATTTATATCTCAGTTGCAAGCAAATAAAAGTATGTAGTATGGATTATGGTTTTATTTTTATTATTATTTGAACGTATATTTAGGACAAAGGCTGCAACACATCCAGGAGTTGCTGCTGTTGTTGTTGTTGGAGTTCCAGATACTCGTTTAACAGAGATGGTTGTTGCCTGTGTCCACATTAAAGACGATTGGCGCTGGGTAGAGTTTAGTTCCACTAGCCCAAGAAATCAAAATTCTAAGTACTTGTCTGCTAACATCCTTCAACAATTTTGCAAGGAAATGAACATGACTGGGTATGTGATCCTCCCAACATTTTATTTGTTCTAAAATAATGGTTTATCAAACTATATAAGTAATTCTTTAACATAATTATTTTACTTGTTGATTATAATTTTGCAGTTTCAAGATTCCAAGACGCTTTGTTCCATGGAAAAGTCCATTTCCTGTTACAAGTACTGGAAAGATTAAAAGAGAGCAGGTGAGGACAGATGTGTCTTCAAACCTGAATGAGTCGCTCAGCAAACTGTAATTCTGAAATAACAACAACATGCACCAACGAATCAGACAAGTAAATTTTACCTCATACATAAATCTACCTGTGATATTTTGGTACAGATTAAAAAATAACAAATAGCTCATTCAAATGAGGTGGAGTGGCACCAAAACCAGCAAGTAATCTAGGTGAATAGGTGATCATTTATTGTTTTCCTTTGGTCTGCTGCAACAGTTTGGCTTGCCAAAAGTGGCATTTACTGTAGATAGAGATTCAACCTTTGTATTACAAAATTGAAGTAATTTCTGCTTTGTTGCATCTGTTAAGCATTTCATACGACTTATTCATAGTTTTCTGTATATTGAGCAACTATGGCAGATGATTCAAAATGTGGAAAAACAGAACCAGACATTGTGTTGAAGGCTGATGGTACCTTTCGGGAGAAGATAATATGACGAAATTGGACTTATGTGATAAATACAAATTGTATTAGCAATATACTTATCAAAAGAAATTGTGATTGCTGCTTATAAAGCCTAAAAGTGATGATGATACATAACATATGATGTGGAATATATGAGTTCAAATCGAAAGAAATTACATGTCCCAATGACTCTAACGAGGCTCTCGCAATGCAAGTCATCATTGTTACAAGTACAACATGCGAGGACTATTTAAGTTGCGTAAGAATTCACTAGCCTCAGTCACTTAGAACCATATCAACTACTAATCCAGAGGAACTCAGGTCAATCCTTAAAACTAGATTTTCCTTAATAATTATGACATTGCATTACAATGACTGACTACAACAAGCTACCTGAATTAAAGTTATCGAAGATGAAGCTTAAGAACATTTCACTTTGTAGGGGAAGGTTGGGACAACTGCTGCAACTGGTGGAAAACATGCGACATTCGAGGTCTCACTGAAGGGACATGCTGCGTGCAGGAATACACGAGGTCAACTACTTTCTGAATTACTCCAGCATCAGGGATTCGGAGAGGCGCAGTTGATCCAGAGTTTGATACCGGGTTCGACTGCACCAATGGTGTGGCCCACTCGAATATACTCTGCCAACCCATGGAATCAACAGCCTGTGATGGTTTGCGACCACTAATAATTTCGAGAAGAAGAACTCCAAAGCTGTACACATCACTCTTTGTTGTAAGCTCGTTTCTATACACAAACTCTGGAGCAAGATATCCATGCGTACCGCCAGCCACGACCCTCCTTTCATGCATCACTTCCCAGGGAACAAACTTGGATAGACCAACCCCCATAAGGTGTGCACCGAACTCTTCATCAAGAAGCACATTACTTGCACGAATATCTAAATGCACCACTTGTGGCTTCAGTTTATCATGCAGGAACCTGTTTGGATAACGTCACAGTTAGCTCAAAATTTAAAAAGTAACAAAGCAACTAAATATTTTGCCAACTCCCTGTCAAAAGAACGCAGAACAAGCACATCAGAGCAACTTTCAGCTGCTTGACAAAGGATATCAGAGAGAAAAACTTAATTCTCATCAACATCATCTGGTGTCCACATTTGTACTTTGAGCTACTCATATTCAGTCTCTCTTCCTAGACTTTCTTAATAGTCTCTCTCCCTGATTCCTAAGATCTTCAGGTCTTGAATCAGCTAGCTAGTAAACCTAGTTGTGTGTAATACAATGGAGAAGTAAGCCTTCTAGAATAAGCTTGACATCCTTCTAAAAATCTCTACATTTGCTTCGCAGCCATAATATGTTATCACCAGTCTTGCATTTATCTGAATTTGCAAATGTTATGAAGCTTATCTAAGTAAGTGGTTGGTATAACTATTTCACGTCCATCATCATATCGTGTAATTTTCAAGTGATGAGTAAAATTTCACTTAGTTTGTAGACCATGACATTCTTCAGTTGTCCCAAACAACATTTAGTGGCAGAATGAGTGCACTCCCTGTAGTGAACCAAACTACTATGACCTGATCAAAGTTAAATTACTCAAAATATACTGGCTCAGGATCAACACTCACTGTTACGACAAGTTCACAGGCATTTTTCTCTATGCTACCCCACAGAGGAGTAAGCAACATTACACTGATTTTGGATACAGAGAATCACTTCTAACATTAAAATTAGTGTCACCATCATAGAATTGGATTCAAGCATAAAAATCACTAACACGGACATAATTAAGAAAACAGAGTCCAACAGATATACACTTCATATGATGATACGCAGTACTCGTACAAGAACATGTTAAGGAATTTAGGTGTGAAACCTAGCAGAAAGCTATGTGGAATCGTCCGGTATGCCTTTACAAAAGAAATGATTCTGATGCATACAAGACATCTACCAAATGTGAATTAGTAAAGTAGGTTAACGTGCTTCCAAAAAGTTTGCTAATCAATAATACAACTAAATACTGCTGAAAAACATAACAATGTGTGGAAACATATATCATTGTTGGATTAGCTTAAGGAAGGGAGGCATGAGAGTTCTTACGCGATTCCTCTAGCAAGAGTTGTGGCAACTTTTATTCTCATAGCCCAGTCCAAACTCCTCCCGCCTCTAGGAATATGGTGCAACCATCTATCCAAGGGTCCATTCACAATGAATTCATAGACAATGAAGCGATCACCATGATCATAGCAACATCCTTTGACAGCAACCAAGTTTGGATGATGAAGTCTTGCAACCTTCCCTATCTCAGAATAAAATTCTTTCTTCCTTTGAAAACTAGATCTCTTCAACCTCTTGACAGCTACCCTTGATCCATCTGGTAAAACACCACTATATGCCCCACCTGTTTTCGCATCACCAAGAAGACGACTGCCTTCACTGAAGTTCTTAGTAATCGACTTCAGTTCTTCACGAGTGAAAACTTTCCATGACGGAGAAGATGATGCAGAAGCAATTGCACTGGAAGACTTACGAGACCTCCTGCGTCTCTTACTGCGCTTAAATACAAGAAGCCATACCACAACAAGTAAGGTAATGCCGATGATCAACCCACTCACAGAAAAAAGAATAATGAGATATTCCCTGTGGCAATGCATATGACGGCATTTGCTTCCTGAAATTCCAAAAGATCAATTCAAGAATATGCCGAAAATGAAAGCTTATCGATAACTCTAACAAATTAAGAAATAACTAATTAACAGCAATTGTCAGAAACCATCATTAAAACTGACCACAATTTAAATTAATGGACTACCTGCATCGAGCATGCATACGAACGTATGAGACGTATTGCAACTCTGAGCAGAAATGTAAGAAGTTCCATTGGCCACCAATGTGCATAAATCAAAGTTGGTCGCATTACACAAAGGTTTCATGCAATCTGAAGTATATGATCGATTGGAAATAAAAGATTCATTCCAAAATGATGTATTATCTGACCATTGCCAACCAACACCAGCTTCAGTTCTCAATCCCCTCCCACCAATCCAGCATCCAATAGCATTTTCACCACACAACTGTTGGACAAAGCCAAGTTCTTGCAATGACGTAACAGCTGCAAGATGTCCATTGTAACTTTCGCATTGCGCCTCAGAAGCTTCCCATGATATATCATCCATAAAATATCTAAAGCACTTTCTATCATTCGGGCCGCTTATCCAATCAGCCATGCATTGTGCTGTTCATAAAAACAATTAACACATAATCACAAACAAAATAAATAAAATTAAAGGTAGAACACAAGAGTATCAAGAGAAGCCTAATATCATATTACAATCCAAAAAAGTGAACTATAAATAGAACTAATTAATGATCAATGTAATGATAGATACTGTAATATTTATCATAAACAAAACAAAAGGAGAAAATAATTAACAGACCTTGAGATTTATTATGGGAGGAGGCAGCCAAATGCACATTGGGCGAGCTAGTAAACACCTAAAATAACAACAATGTTGTCAAAATCAATAATAATTCATTATTATTAAAACCCTAAAATACATTTTTCTAAACCCCAACATAGTATACTCCCACCATCCCAAAAATATTGTCCATTTGTGTATATGTTGTATAATACTCATATCTATCTAGTGAAAAATATATCAAAAGATAGTATTTTTAACACAATCTAGTATTATAAATTTGATTCAAATCAAAGTATGTGTCAGTCAAGAAAACAAAGTTTATTAATTTCGACCAATGAAAAACAAATGGACACCTGGGATTTCCTCCCAGCAAAAAATAACAACTTAACGGGTGTGAAACAGAGCAAAAGAAGATTGAGTAACTCACTGAGTTGGAAGCTGAAACTGGAAGGAGCAAATTGCAAGAAAACAAAACAAGAAAATAAAATGATGAATAAAAAACCATCCTCATAAACAGTAGCTTTTGCTCCATTAAAAGATTGGGTTTTTTATGGATTAATTAATTGAATGGTACCATTATCTAAATGGGAATTGAGGAAAGTGAAAAGGTTGGTATAATTTTGATTTGGATTTTATTGAGTTTTGCAATAAAACATAGTAATAGTGAAGGTCCAGGGTTGAAGAAGAAGAAGAAGCAGCAGAAGAGTTGAGTTGGGTAGGTTGGACTTTGAAGATGTTCTGACAAGAGCTTTTATTTCCCACCTATCAAAGTACAGACTTGGGGTCAATTACGATTTGCCCACTCCAAAAACATCTCGGCTGTTATACAGTGCACAAAATACCAATCCGAACCGAACACAAACTGAAAATCTGAATCGACTAATCGACGTAATCCCGAACTCCCATTTCGGCTTCAAAAATAAAACCGAATGTGAGTTTCGATTCTGCTCTGCATCCCATCAGTTCTAACCGAACCAATTGAATTATTAATTAAAAAAATTAAATATATATATAAACTCCCAAAAAACCTAAACCTAATCACTCCTACCCCCATCCCATTCCCATCGGCCAATTCCAAACCCCCCATCACTCCAGTTCCGGGCGACTGTCAAAGCTCCGGCGACAACCACCACCTATCCCAGAATAACTATTTTCGGCGACAACCTCCCCCCCATTAGCTCGTTGCATGTTAAAAATATTACCATTCTTTTTTCATTGTTGATTTTCAGCATAACTTGTTTACCATTATGTTAAAGTTTGAAACTATATTGATTTTCATTATTGCTTTTAGCTATTGATTGTGTTTATGAATGATTTGCACGCAAGTTGTTGTATCGAGCTCGTAACGATAAAATGTTAGCCTATCGACCGGTTGCTTATATATTTAGCTCGTTAATGTTATATTACCTACCAAAATTCATTTTGTGTTTTCTTGTCACTTTCTTTAACGACATTATCGCCTGGTACATTGATTTTCATGATTGTCATAAATTTATCGATTCTCGCTGGTTGAACTTCACTCCATTTGCTACGATTATTTTTGAACAATATCTGCTTAGAATGATTCAAACAATAACTAAGAATAAATGCCCATAAGAATACGTATTTCACAAGATATTAATTATTTTTGTATTTAGTATATATATCATTTATATTAATTGATGTTAATTACAA
Source organism: Lithospermum erythrorhizon (assembly GCA_019722365.1). Lineage (NCBI taxonomy): Eukaryota > Viridiplantae > Streptophyta > Magnoliopsida > Boraginales > Boraginaceae > Lithospermum > Lithospermum erythrorhizon. The sequence goes on along the minus strand of JADFUC010002406.1, from coordinate 94,477 downwards.
ACAGGATACTTTGACGATAACGATATACTGGACGAATACTAATCTAATCATACTCCTATCTGCCTCTCCGATCTCAATCTCAATTCTATTTTTCTCCTCGACTCTGTTACTTCTAATCTCGGCTTCTTCTGGGCCGCCTAATGCATTGGGGTTAAGAAAAAACTAATCCTCTCCCCGACCCCCCCTCTACCCATTTGGTTGGGATTGGTTTTCAAGTTCTGGATCCGGATCTTGAACTATTTTGTAGTTTAGGAGATTGTATATTCTAATATGTCTTATTATTTAGTCTTTATTGATATTAATGTACACACACCATTCGACATTTGGTGTTTATTGTGTTTCATAGATTCTCGATTACGTATGGGCTTTATCAAGTAGATAATAGTCCTCCCTTCATCTGGTTATTTAGCTGTCAGCCTCCCTGCAGGATTTAATTGCTTTTATCTGCCTGTTCGTATCTCACTGGCTACGACTTTCTTGTTTCAGATCCCACCTCATTACGACTCGGCCTTGCTTTCAGACAGACTATTGTGACTGGTTTCCCTTGCTTTGTATCTCTGACTATTGCGTTTGCCTTATTTTAGATTCAATATCTGGTGTGTTCTAATTTTTATCTCGACTATTCAGACTTGTTTTGCTATTCTGACTATCCGTATAAGTTCTTAATTTTGTATTCTGACTTTAAACTCGTTTCATTCTTATTTTAATCGCTTAAATCTCACGTGAAATAATAGCCAAATGATGCTTAAAAAGCATCATCAGCCCAAAAAATCCAAATCCAAACCGTGAGGCCCAAAAACTAAAATCCAAACCGGCAGCCCCCACTAGTCTAGAAAATGAAACCGAACTCGACCTGGGAACTCCATTCAATCGAACTAACCTGAACTCGAACTCATTCCTGCTCCATCACCAAACAAACAGAAGTTCGGTTCTGGCTCATTTTCCCTAAAACGAACCGAACCGAACCGTCAGTTCTATTATACACACAACAAAACAAAGAAACGGCCGGGAAAAGAGAGAAACGCCCCAACAACCGCCTCTATCTTAGTTTTTTATATATAGTTAATTGCATATAACAACAGTTATACATATTACAAACAAGCATGATCGACGTATGACTCCAACAAACGGAGCTTAACAAAATCGCTTCCAATAACTAAAAAGAGCAAGGATAATAAAGAGAAGCAACATCTGAAAGTCCCGAAACATCCTTATGAAAGCATTTGTTTCCCTCAGATCCAAAAACAAAAACCTCAAACAAGCATTTCAATAACAACAAATATTACTTCATATTTTAAATCATCTCGTTCCCTCGACAAAGATATAAAAGATTTAATGTAACACGACTGACCCGATAGAGAATACAAATGAAAAAACAAATTGACATTGAAAGCGTGTTATGAACTCATGCTCCCTTCACAAGGCCGCTGGTGGAAATCTTTTTCACGAACGCCACTAATTATACAGGTATTAAGTACAATTAAATTAAGAGGCTCGACACGAACAAGAAAGTTCTGAGCCTTGCTCAATGTCGACGTGAATATTTTGCAATGTCGAGCAACCGACTAAAGTGGTATCCTTAAAAGAAATTTAATATCGGTAAGATCAATCTAATTTTACCGCAAATTATATAAATTACGCACAAGAGCTGACATATAATATAAAATAATATTTGAAGTCATATAAGAAAGACAGTAAAAGTGACCAATTTGCTTATGATTCCTTGGAATGGCTTTATTATTGAAATTGAATGGGCCAAACTTCCTACGCCTCCTCCATTTCCATTGGTCCAACACCATTCTGGAATCCCTAATCAAAGGAAAATCGCCATCTAAATGCTAAATCCTCCATAAAGTTGTAATCACACTCTGCTGACGCTAATGATCTCAACAAGCTCATTAGACTTAGTGATCATGTCGGATTCTCAGATAACATCTATTTCCACAAACATGCTCACTTGGATATTTTACCAAATCAGTAACCTCAACCTAAATCATTACATTATTAGAATCCAAATATTGTTAAATTCTCCACTTTGAAAGATATCAACCAAAGGAGTATTCGCTTACAATCGGGTGGGTTTCAATTGATAATTTCAAATAAACTCTACTTCTAAAGGAGTCTATCACCATCACTAAATCCCTAACCTCGGTTACGCTTCTATCCCCATAACATATCCAACATTCGAATTATCGGATATAACCATAAATTGTCCTGTAGTTTTCTGTTATTTCCTCGTAGGATAATTTAACTCTTGATTTACCTTTTTGTTTCTCGTAGTGGAGTTTCAGCACTGTGAAACTCGTAATCACCTCCGCTCATCGAGGACACGCAGGAAGAATTCAGACACTTTTTCCTCAGATTGAAAGGTGTCAGAATAAGCTAAGCCTTTACTATAACAAAAATCTCATCTCTTTTATTTTTCAAGATCTTAAATCAACCGATTTTCTCTCATCCATTTTACCTTCCGGCACATCCGCCACCATATCAGATTTGTTCATTCTGGACCTACCGATAAACTCCTCAAACGCTACGTTTTACGCGTCATGTAAAAGCCATCAAGCTGTTGTGATGAGATGGTACCCCCAAGAAGACAAATGGATCTTATGGTAGTTGTGCTTTATCAGCGATGATTTTCGATCAAAATCAAGTTATTTGAAGACGACGCGCTGTCATAAGTATCATATTAGCTCTATTATATCATACCAGAGAAACTTAAGTCCGAAGTTTTCCCAACGCAGTGATAACGAATGGTTTTGGATTATCATAGTAGTTTTGGGTCATTGCAACAAGAGCTGTCATTGAGACAGTATTTAAAATCGAGGCCAGAATTCTGTTTTAGTTCGAAGCTAGACCGCTAACTTGTAGAGAGATTTTTCCAAAGATAATATGCTAACATATCCATGGCCCCATGTTAGTTTTGTAACTAACGAATTGACACCATGTTAGTTCACTAACAAACATGAAGACAAATCGCTTAAATGTAATTTGTTAGTTACTGTTAAACCAAACCAAGTGTCAAGCATTACAAACTACACAAGAAGTTTGCTTAGTTACCTAACAAACAAGAAATTACTCGCTTGTTAAGAATACCTAAAATAATGAGAAAATCAAAGAATCGCTGCTTTTTTGTAACACAAAAATGCAAAAAAAGTCGATAAGACACCTAAAATATTAAAAAGTGGCCTTTATTGATATCAATTAAAGTGACAAATACTTATTTCACATTACGAATTTGCGGGGGACTACTTCCACAATTTGACAAGAATGGCTAGGTCTGGTTATCGCTGACCCTATCGAGGACGACGGAAGCCATTCGCAACCATTGATGCCAGGTTCTAACTGAGCACGCACCGGCAGACAGGTCAAACCCAAACATCCAAAACCATACGCATCCGTAAGCCATACCAAACCGAGTAAATCAAAGAATGCCAAGTGTTAGAATGGCATCTACTTTCGGTAAAACGCATTTAAATTTATGAAGTTACAAACAATCTCCAAGCGAAAGTAGCGCCGACTGGCTTGTCAAAGCGTATCTATCTCAGATACTGACGCCGCATTTCAAAAGCCAAAGATACGGTACCCATCGCCCCCCGACAATCGAATAACACCATTATCACTTTAACCCGACCAGATAAAGCTCTATCGCCGACTCATTACCACTACAGCGTTTAGCGACAAGCTGACCAATTGGCCCATATGCTCTCTTATATTGAAAATTTATCAATGGCCGTGAGACGGTAACCGGCAAAATTTCTTTGTGAGCAGCCGACATCGGGCGATTTTCCTGATATGTCAATAACGCATTGCGACGTAACTCCTGGTTGGGGAACGATTCTTGCCGACTTCTATGACCACTACTTTACTAGTGTATCCTGTGATCCATTCGAATTGACGACCTTGCTCTCGGGGATATCTCACTCTGCTGGGCCTCGCCCAAGAGATAAATTGACGACATCAGCTCGAACGCGACATCGCTGCTACAACATACAACGTCAGACATGGTGCATTTTACTAATATCAGACGAACAACCCGCTTTCAAATTTATCTTCGATCAAAAGTAATCGCCATCGTGAATACTGGCTGTGACTATCAATGGAGGAAATCATTTATATTTGCATATCCTATCTCTTCAAATTACGAATGACCTCAAGTACATATCGATACTAACTTATCAAATTTTAATCACTTACACATGACTATCACCGATCATCCTATCCTCCTGATAAGATTGTGATTAAAAAATGGACGAGATGCTCACCAAGATTTAGAAATTAATATGTAGATAATCAACTTATTCAACGACATTATCGTAAGCAGGACAACTACGCTGTCATAGAGATATCACCGCACGCTGAGCAACGTTGCTTTTAGCCATTTTTCATCATCATTATTTAATTCATTCTTCTGTAATTTATAATTTCATTATTATTTAATTCATTCTTATATGTAATTTTGTATTTTCTTGAAATAAATAAGAACAAATATGTTTATATGAAAGCTAAAAAGCCAAAAGTAACGAATTATTGTCATGTTAATTTTCTTACAGAATAAATCGCTTAAGTTATAATTTCACATTTAATTTAGTTCGTTAGTTATTTTATGAGCTCAGAAGCCGCTCGCTAGTTATTTTTAAGCACGCAAAGACATTCGTTACTCCACAAAAGCGATAAAACAAAGAATGCACAGATTCAATTACATTATGCGCGTATATCGGGTGCCTAAAAATACACATTCATTTTTTGGGCTGGGTTGGCTTTAATAATTTATACGTAAATTAAAGTTAGTGAAGTCCCGTGAGCATGCTCGGCTTGCAAGCGATGCTGACAAGGCGGTATTACCCGATATCATGTCCGAATCTCTTGCGATATTTCAAATATTGCATAAGACTGCTTTGTCTCGCTTGGCTATTCTTGTAGGAAGCAAGACATCCTCGATGCATAACCAACCGTCTAATAGCTTCTCTTATACTAAAGGGAGAACGCAGATTTCTCACCAAAAGGCTTAAAAATTACCAAAAAAAATACATCAAAACGTAGAACGACACCATTTAAAATAAAACGTTGGACTATTTAAAATGACAATTATGTTAAAATGATAACTATTTTGAAAGAAAAAATATAGGCTAAAACGACCATTAAAAAAAGAAGTACGCTTTTATTTGTTGTTTTCAGTTTGCCCTTACGTCTGGCAAAACGTTGGACTACGTTTTTAACGTCCATAGAGATTCAAGTCAAAACTCATATACTTCCTCTGTTTTTAAAGATCGACATTGATGATAATAGAGTTTTTAACTGACTTTAAATATTTATATTGTATAATACTTAATAAAAATTTATATCAATGAAAAACACATTTCAAATTATTTCCATTGATATATTTTTTATCAAATATTATACAACACAAAAAAATATTTAAGGTCAAATGTTAAAAGCATAAACTATTAAAAAGTTTCAAAACGTCACAATCTTAAAATCTGGTAATTTGACAGCTGTGGGCTTTTTAATTTCGACCTTAAATAGTTGTTTATCAGTATAATACTTGAGTTAAAACTCAATTATTTCAAATTATTTTTCATTTGATATTTTTTTATCAAATATTATACAACACAAAAAATATTTAATATCAAACGTTAAAAATACAACTATCAAAAACAAATGCTGACAATCTTTTAAAAAATGAGTGAATAGCATGCTTGGCTTTTTAGCATGAGGAATGATGAAAAAATCAATGCGGGAGTTTTGATTATATCCAATTGTTCTTCAATTGCATTGAATTGAAATTGATTTAATCGTTCTGTTTATTTGGCAAAAAATGGAGAAGAATAATCGAGAGAGTTTTAAAAGAGAGAATGAGGGAAGATAATCTTCTGCACTCAAAAGTATACACTATAATTTTATTTTTCTTAATTATTGATTATATTTGATTTAGAACTTAATCTACTACAGTAAATATGAAATGATGCCTTATCACTTGACCAGGATCCTTGCCAATACACATTTCGAATTACGACCCCGTCAACTAACACACTGCTTTTTCGTTCAATCAACAAACACATTCATACTGTCACATATTCTTTCAAATTCCATTACCTAAAAAATTTAAGATGTGATTGTTTTTGTATGGAATTAGAATTGAAATGAAATAGAAGTAAACTCTACACAAATTTCTCAAAAATTATATAGAATTTTCTCCAATTTCAATTAAATTTCAATTATATTGCAATTCCATGTAAAAAGAAACACACTCTTATTACAAATTGCTCAATGGGTAGTGACATAGCTAGTAATTTTACATAGGAGGGGTGGGACTATTGATGTGACATTTCAAATGGCTTCGTTTCGTTGAGTTTGTCATTTTTCCGGAAGAATACTGAAGAATTTTTTATTCAGCTGATTATCTAAAAAAATAATAATAATAATAATAAGAATAAGTTCGCTCAAACCTACGAAACCCGCCGAATCTTAATCGGAAGAATACTGAAGAATTTTACTGATGCGGCTTATCGAAGAACCGACACCAGCCGATATACTTCGATAAAAATAAAATAAAGATATATATTATGTAAAATAAAATAATACTAATTTCTGGACTTCAAATATATAAAAAAGACAAACAAAAATTCTAAAATATTATATATCAGATAAAAATTAAATATTACTTCCTTAAAATACAAAAAAACGCCAATTTGCTAAAGACCTAACCCGGCATTCGCCAAGTATCCCAAAACCCGCTCGATACCCGCCGAAGTTAATCGAAATGGACTCAGCAATTTTTTTTTACTGCTACTCGAACATGTGTAATTACCCCACTGACAGCAAAATTCGCATGCAGAACCCGATACCCACTGCTCCCTACTGCTAACAAAGACTACCGGGAGGTATTTTGGGTAACCAAAATCAAATCTTCACTTTATTAAGAATAATTTTACCTTTACAAAAGTAATAAAAAGGACGACAACAACCGTGCCCTGATGCATAAAGCACTGGGCCTGCTTCTGTCATTGCTTAAATCACTACACATGAAACATATAACAATGTAAATATTCAACATTATAATAGTGATCTAGCAATTTTCATTTCTATTTATATTTCATCTTGTTTGATAATTCATTCATCTTTGAATCATAAACAAACCAAACTTGTCTCAGCAATTCTATTTCCATATCTAAATTTCATTTCATTACATTTCTTGAACTTACAAAACTCTCAAAACCACAACTTCAATGTATATTTTTGTTCAACACCAATTAATCTCAAAGCCATAACAAAAACTATATGATAACTCAATAAAACCAAAGTTTGAAATCTGTCTCCAATCATCACCAACTCCCTCATTATCATACAACAAATGGTCTACTCAAAATTTAATTTTTATTCAAGCTTTATAATTATATTTTTTATTTAGATGAAGTCAAACTTGTTCTATTATTATTATTATTATTATTATTATTCTTATTATTATTATTATTATTATTATAATAATAATAATAATATTATTATTATTATAATAATAATAATTATTATTATAATAATTGTTAATACTATTATTATTATCATTATTACTATAATCATTATTGTTATTATAATTATTATTATTACTATTATAATAATAATTATTATTGTTAAAAATTATAATTATTATTATTATTATTATTATTATTATTATATTCATAATTATTATTATCATTATTAAAATAATAATAATATTTGTTAATACTATTATTATTATTATTATAATTATAATTATTAATACTATTATTACATATTATCATTATACTCATTATTATTATCATTATTATAATAATAACAATTATTGCTAAAATTATTATTATTACTACTATTATTATTATTATTATTGTTTTTTATTATTATTATATTCATAATTATTTAATAATAATTATTATTGTTATTATTATTATCATTATTAAAATAATAATAATATTTGTTATTATAATTATAATTGTTATATTATTATCGTATAATTATTATTAGTATTATTACTATTGTTATCATTATTATTATTACTATTATTATTATTTATTATTATCACTATTATAACTATTTCTTAAAATTTATTATAATAATAACAAATATTATTATTGTAGTTATAATACTATTATAATAATTATTATTATTATAAATATTGTTACGTAATAATTATTAGTATTAAAATATATTTGTGAAGTTATTAGTATTAATATTATTATCATTATTATTATAATATAAATTATATTTTAGTATTTATGTAATCAAATTTATTCTATTAATAATATTTATTATTTATTTAAATTTTAGTATTACTAAGAGTTTGTACGCGATTAATCACACGCAATCGATTTCTCAAATATTTGATATATTTTATATTTATTCTCTAAAATTGTGTAAAACTTGCACTTCTTTTAATTTTTCTAATTAATATTTTACTTTTTTTAAAGGATACTGATCACAAATAACTCTTAAATATAATATAAAAATTATAATAAAATACGAATAGCCCATAGACATTATACCAAACCCAGATGCCCATGTAGATACAAATATTATTTTTAACAATTTAACGTCACGTGACTAAATATATCGACGACTGGATAATCAATATAAGACATCGAATTATTTGTTTTTAAGGCCGATTTAATTGGTATGATTTAAAAAGTATAATTTTAATTTTTGTGGATCCCAATATATAAAATTATATATTTACTAATTAAATAACAATAATAATAATAATTTACTCAAAGATACGTTATTTTAACTAATACCTATTATAATAATAATAATAACAATACTTACATAATAATAAATAATAATTATAAAAAATATATAATTATTAATCGACATATATTATAATAATAATAACAACAATATTATTATTTAACTAACACCAATAATTAAAGATTAAAAAATGACATACGATGTTAAAACCATATCGGGATGAAAAAGTTAAGTAATAAATTAATAATATATAATATATGAAATATAGATTCGTAGAAATCAATCACGAAAAGCTATATACGCAAAATCGAAAGAAAAATAGTTATATTATTCAACGATATCTGAATTATTAAACATTCACTGTAGATAAATAAACAAAGTTTCGATTAAAAAGCCTGGACGCATTAACTATTATAAAAGATATATATATCAAATGTGATGCTGGGATGATCATCCTCAAACCGTACGCATTGGCCAATGCATTCCCTTCCCAATCGACAATCTTATGTGATGCTAAAGATAAAAGCATTTAATAATACTAATACTAACTCCATTTTTTTTATTTCGACGCTGTATATCGAAGTCAAACTAATTCATTAACTACTAATTATTTACTATTTTAATAAATATGTTTATATAATTGGGATTCGCCTTTAAGTAGAAGCCATAATATTATTTTCTACTTTGAATATCTATATTATATATAAAGAGTATCAGCAGATAGAAGTTATTTCCTAGCTTCACCAAAATCATATTCCAAATTTATCTTATTCAATCATATATTATACAATTGGGCTTATCTATTTTATGTGGTCATATTATGCTCAGATTATAACCGCATACTTTTTTCAAAGTAAAAAACTATCACTATATTTCGCACAAATCACCTCATTCCTATGTTGTTTATGAATCTACATATCTTACTAAGAATTTGACCCTCAACTTTGATTTGTCATGTTTAGGGTCTTCAAGTCTTAAATGGTCTAGATGTTCTTGGGATGTAAGATCGATATTAACAAAACATGAAGCAATTACATTTAGATGTAATATTAGCAAATATATGTATGTAATATTTATTTTTCCTCCTCTTACACATTTCATAATTTGAATATAATATATATCGATTATACAATAACCTACATAAATAAATTAATTTGAGTGAATTTGTAGAGATTTCAAAATCTTTTAATCAAAATTAGTATGTATTGATAGTGAATTTTAATGATGGTCACTAAATTTATAATGATTTTTCAATTTATCTAATTTTTGTAGTTTTTACACATATCGCTAAGTGTGTCAAATCACAAGATAGCTTAAGCACACTGATAACAAAAAGCTTCTACCTCAATATACCTAATACATCAAATACAATAACGGCGAAAGAAGAAGCACTCCTATTGATCTCCTAACTTTGTGATTTTTGTAACGAATTAAAGAATTAATAACGTAAAAAGAATACAACCTTTATTCACATTTATATATATATTAATGATAATAATTTGTGATTAGTGATTTATTTAATAGTATATGATGTATATATATCAATAAATAAATAGAAGGACAAACCGTTAATATAACTCAATTTAAATATTTATTCAAGATATTAAACAACTTAATATATTCAATTTTTCGCATTTAACAGATTTAACAAAGAGATCCTTATTTGGTTATGTTACTTATGATAGTTTGATTGTTCGCTTATTCCTGATTTTCATATATTCAATTGCATATAAGGGTGGTTCTATGATTGAACAAAGAGAAGATGGCACCGGTTATCTAATGCCTAAGAACTGGACAAAGCTAACAAAAAACATTTTGAACTTTCATACTTGAATGAATGTCGTTCCAACTTCCATGTGCAAAAGTTGAACGATGACAGACGTGTAGAGTTGTTACCATTCCTGCTCGGCCCTAAGTAATGATCATGACCTACCGACAGTTTTCTATGATTCAGATCTGGACGATTAACCGAAATAAAGATCCTGGTCCACGGTCAATCATGCAGAACCTGTCCAATCTTACCAATTTAAAAAATGCTACCGGGTAGCCTCACAGAAGCATGTATCACGTAAACGCAGAATTTAACAATCAACATATTACAAAGAACAAATGTTTCAAAGAACTAAAGATCCAAAAGTTCCAAACAGCTTTTGTAAACAAAGAACAAGAACAATCAACAAATGATCTTAACGTCATACGTATCAAGTTCTCTAACAAACTCATCATGCGTGATATCAAACTAAGAATGGTGCAAATGGCACAGTGCAAAAAGCGAAGCACCTTAACTCAAGAGGCCGAAGCCAGAGCTGATTGTCTCACTAAACGATATCAGAGTAATATCGTGTCAGTTGCTCAAGCCTACAATCGTATAAAACAACAAAAGAATTAGTCAATCGAATCCATTACAAGAATTATTTTGTCATCCAAAGATAACGACCAAGATCCGGTGTCAGATATTAGTTCCTTAGCACATTTCAACGGGACCTCCCAAGATAACGACAAGATCCGGCGTCGTATTATTAATTCCATCACCAGCTTCTTTATGTAATTCTTCAAAACTTTCCCGCCCCGAACCATCATCATATTCTTGAGGCCAGATGGTCTCGGACATGTGACCGTTTCATAAGCATCTTAAACAGTAGAATAATTTGTTTTGGTAATTCCTCTTTATACATTTTCCGCATCATCACCATCGGACATGCTAAATTCGATAAAACCCACGTAACGACACATCATTTTATACCTGGGCGGCATACGGTAACAATTTAACCCCTGCATCTATGTCATCATCGAACAAGAACCGCAAAGATGTGCATACGGCAAAGTAGCACCAAGAAGATATTGCAAGACAAGATTAAGCTAACAACCAAGAAAACATGCAACAATAAAGCTAGCAGGCTGCATATAGCAAGCACTGCATGCAGTTAGCAAAAAGATAGGCAAAGAGTAAAATAAGCAAAGCAGGCAAATAATAAAAGAAAGCAGTGCTATGTAAGCCAATACTGGGCAACAATAAAGATGTATAACAAAATGAATAGCAACAATAAGTTGTACTTTACTGGAAGCCATCATAGGCAAAAGAGGGCAACAATAAGAAGCAGCAAAGATACAGGTATAATAAACATAAAGCCTCGCACTGTGTCATCATAGGCAACAATAAAGAAATAGGCAACACAAAGAGAGAACACAAAGATGTTTCGTGTAGGACGGAAAGTCATCCTAGCAAGAAAAGAATAATAAAGCTGTGCTACAGCCACGTTATAGATAACAATAAACATATGCCTCAAAAATGTAAGTCATCATAGCAAAGAATAAGCACTCAAAGAGATAACATAAAATGCAAATGGCAATGCTTAAACATGTTACAATAGTTACCATAACACATATCAAGGGCTACCTCGTGACAAAGATCAGCCTCTATCAGATAACACATTACTACACCAATATTTATCGCATTTGGATTTCACTAACCGCCATTATTCCTAACTCTCAGACTCTCATTGTTTTTGACATTCCTTATCCAATCGTCACCTCACCTCTATGCTCTACCAAAGCAGATTCACAATGGATGTAGAAAGCCCCACCGATTATCTCACTACACGTAGTTAATCTTCAAGAAATCGGTATATGAATGTATAAGATCCCACTTTGGGGATCAAAAAGTAGCAGAAAGTGCCACATTCTCTTCCCATTACTCCAAAGCACACATTTCTATACAAAATGTGCTAGGGGCTGACAAAGATCAACCAGCGGAATTCCACCTAGTTTCGTACGGGGCAACCCCATTCGGCCTCAAGTCAACTCACTAATGATTTTCTTAAATGCCAGACTAGCCTCTGAGTTCAACAAAATACTTTACACCATTCCTAACCTTATCAATCACAAAGTTAATTATATCAGCACTATCTCACTCAGCAAAGCCAAGCATGCTACAAGACAACACCGCATACTTAAATAGTCAATCATCAAGCGGCAAGTTTCACCCATTGCAAAATCGTATTTCAAATCCCAAGAACGCATATCATTAGCACTCGTGATTATTCACGTAAAATTGATACTACTTTTTCCTTATATTCCCACCGTTTATCACCCTTATCAACTCTCTGGCCATAACTTCTCCTGCACGAAAGGTACATTAAGAACGCTATAACTCTTTATTAAGTTGCCATTTAAAGATCAATATAACGACAAAAGAATGTTATATAACCTATTTTTTGTTCCCTATACCACCACAAATCAAATAAGCAAACTAATCCTATCCACATACATAAATTTTTTTTCAATCGCTTCGGCTGCGATCATGTAAAAGCTTCACACCTTTCTGACAAGATGCCAACATCCTAATATACCAGAATATCTCTCTCTCAAAAACTTAAATATAACACCTTCCATCATGGGAAATTTATATTCACGCCTCTAAAATCATATGCAGCTGTGCCTCCTCCCACTTTCACGATTATACCTTAGCCTAAAGAGGCAGATCGCACACTCAAGTACTGCAGTATTTTATCACCCACATTCATGCTCAATTTCCTTCAAACAATTTTGTAACGTTTAGCACTGCTTGGCGATACTTCGAATCTACTAAGCATACATGTAATCTACCATTTGCATTTTTTTTGGTACCATCGTGCATTACAACAACTTTCATTTCCGCTGACAATGGATTTCTTTTGCTCGGTGCCCTTTACTACGCATTCATCTCCGGGTCATCCAACCTTCGACGGCACCGGTACCACCGGCAGTGATCACCCACAGCTGAATGCCACTATCAAGCCAAAATCCAAATAGCCTCGATTTCACCTAACGTCTCATTATCATCATAATCATCCATTCGGAGCAAAGTAATCTACGAAGAATCTTCGATACATTACAATTAAAATAATTAATTAACAATCACATTAAATGTTTCAAAACCGAAAAGTTAATCTGAACAACATAATCAATTAATCATAATTACAAATTCAAAATCAAGTCGAAACCCTAATTTAATCAAGCCGAAATCCCACTTAATTTAGTAAAACCAATTAAGTCGAAACCCTAATTTAATCAAGTTTCTAATCCCTAATTCGATTTTTATTTTATTCAAAACCCTAAGTTAATTAAAACCCCACTTAATTCAAAACCCTAATTTAATTCAAACCCCTAATTTAATTCAAAACCCTAATTTATAAATCAAAAGACAAAACCCCAAAATTAATTCAAATCCCTCATTTATAAATCAAAACCCTAATTCAATTCAAAACCCCTAATTCGAATCAAAACCCTAATTCAAATCAAAACTCCTAATTCGATTCAAACCCCTAATAGCATTAAAACCCCTAATTCGATTTAAACCCCTAATTTTATCAAAACCCTTATTCATAAATCAAACCCTTATTTTTACAAGAACGCATAAATTCAAACAAAAAGGCTCTTAAACCGAAACAAAATTGTCTAAGCGTAAAAACAAATCGCTTCTAAACAAAAATAAAAACATTTAAAAACATACTCGAAACAAAGATAATTCGAAGTTCTTAATCACGATTAAAACAGATTTAGATTCAAAACGAACTCAAATGTATTTAACGGTTAGGAAAAGAAGACAAATGGCATCGAAAGTTATATATAGATGAAATAACAATACGTAGGTTAATTCTAGCTTTGGCCGCCTTTATATACCCACGCCACGTAAGTCTAAATGTTATCATTCCAAGACTTAATGTTGGGCCTGGTCCGAAGTCCGGTACCGGTTCACTGCCCAAGTCTAATTTGACATGGCTAATGATCAAACTACCAACCGGTCTTAATGGCTGAATTAACTAAATGGTCCGGAAAGACGCGGCTCAAGGTAACCCGGCCCAATAACAAATACAACGTGTAAACAATTGACAATCATTACTTCATTCTCGATCGAAAGAGATTTAACAAACGGAACCCAAACTTATCGACTGCTCTCAAACTTACTCAACCTTCAATGCTACAAATTCAATCACGAGTAACTTTTTTTATTACTCTAAAACATGAATGAATAAAAACACATCAGACACAAGACTGAATAGCTGTCACAGATCTAAAAAACGAAATCAAACGCCTCATGGATCTCTGGAGTAAGCACGCAATCCTGGCTCTTCCTCCATTAAAGATACTATAATTGATCTATTCTGGGTAACGGCCATAAAGATCATTCGAAAGATAAATGGGCTTCCAGCCACCTCATTCTAACCTCCTCCTTTATAGCCCCCACGACCCTACTACCCTACTTGCCTCCTCGACCTCCTTATTAATAATACCTACTGGAATATTCCCTCCTTTCATCACGCCCCCTCTATATTGTTTACAAGCAAAATACTTAAAATAACTCCTACTGGAAAGCTCGATATACAAACTTGGCCCCAAAAAAATTTCCACTCCAATGATATCTACTCAAACCTCACCAACAATGACACAAACCATCCTAAATCAGAATCCATCTTCAATCCATACTAAGTCAAACTTTGGAAACGCTAAAGAAATTACTATCTCGAAAAATTAAAACCTTCCTTCGAGACTCGCCTCAACAAAGCCCCCACCTCGCACCTCCTTTTTAAAAAAATAAACATCTATCAACCCTCCGTCTCTCTCAAGTTTGCATGGTTAGCCACCATTTCTTTACAAATCAGGTTTTCATTAAAAGTATCATTCTTTATTTTAATATTTAACTTTTTCTTATTCATTCTACTATTTCTCACCGGATATTGGGAAAAAATCGACAAGCAACAACATTTTTATCTTTTATTTGAGTACACTTTCGGGTTACTTTAGCTTACTAGAAACGAGGCGCTGACAACGAGGCCCTCGCGTAATTTCGTTTGGGAGCTTAGCCATGCTCGCTTTCAACGGTTCAATAAAGAATTCAACGGCAATTTTAAATTGCCGTTTAATTTCGAACCACAGAACTCAGAAAGGCTTGGCCACTTTCCTTTCATCTTCAATTTCGCTCGTATTGATCACAAATCATCATTGTAAACCCAAAAAGATACCAAGATAACCTCGAATTCTCGCACCATAAATGCCCCAGATGGCTACTTAACCTTTCTTTGACAAACTCATCAAGAAATTATCTTATTCAGACCTTATCTCCGCCTGTGCCGCCTCGGCATGGTAGTCATTAAAATCCGAACACTGTAGTCACCAAACCGAATGGATCTAATTCGCTTTAAAAATACAATTAAGCTTCATCCAAAATTTATCACAATTAAGTTTCCCAAATCAAAACAAGCTTTTAAAATTTATAATCCATCACCGACATCGAAATCTTATTAAACCCATATATATATACACAACATATCCCAAAATAGCACGCTGCAAAAGTTACAAATGTATTTACACGCATCAGATCCTCGAATACTAAATGACAATGACAAGCGCTAAAGTCAAAAGCGAAAATACAACAATCAAACAGCTTGACAACACATCAAAATCAGACCGGCGAGGATCCTCTCACAATCTGACGCTCACCTACCTACTCCTGAACAAAACTCTAAACAAATTGCCTAACTCTGGACACCACAACCCTACATTAAACAAACGCCCAATGCGAAAGTGGGGCGTAGTTCTCATGGTGCTTAAATAAACTTAACACAAAATAACTCACCATACCTGAACGAGATGCATGAATATAATAGTCAACATGAATAAAATACATATATCCGGTGACTACCTAAAAAAGGCCATACAACATAATTCGGTAGAAATCTCGTATTACAATATTAATGCAAGATATAATGTATGTCTGAAGAATCACACAATTTCTAAAAGAACTAGAATCAAGGTTCACGAAACTCTACTATCAAACTCCTATCTCTCATATCCCCACCAAGATACTCAACCTCTATCGCCAAGATATACTCAATCCGTCACTCAAGTAGAACGGACTAATCAATAATCACTCCCGCACTTATACCGCGCAGAGCAAGTGCCAAACCGCACTTATATTAATAAAGTATAAGTGCACAATCAGCACTTATATACACAAAGATAAGTGCACACGCATCATACACTCAAGTGGGGCTGCACACCGCCTTATACCAAGATAGCGCACACCGCCTTATACACTGCTATGTGCACACCGCACGCCTATACCGCAGAAAGATAGGTCACATCGATACCCACACAAAGAAAGTTGATCAAAAGATTCTCATACCGCCTTATACCAAGATAAGTGCCAAACCGCACGCTATACCGTAAGATAAGTGGCCCACACCGACAACGCACACAACAAAAGTCAACAAAACAGTCATACCGCCTATACCGAAGATATGCCAAACCGCACGCTATACCTAAGATAGGCCAATAAGGCCACATATCCCGGCATGGCGAGAAGTCACCTAATTCTACTAATCCCAACTATGTGGTCACCCCTCGAGCATCGCTCACCTCAAGTCATAGATAACTCTAACCATCACCTCTCAATAACCGCCTACTCTACTCCCCAAACATCTTCATCTGCCACGCCTAAAACATCTCACAATCGTAGCCAAACATACAATCGCCAACAAGGCCACGTAAATCATAAGCCACGACAAACAAAAATATAAGTTGAGTTCAAGCTTATTACTTACCTCAAGCAATCTTCAACGCCAATGTAATATAATCACATAATCATATAACAATCATGGTAATAGCCTTTAATCATAACACACAATGACACGTATATCATTCTACATAATCATACCATAATAACATGTATAACATCTTCATAATCATATCATAATAACATTGTATATCATTCACATAATCATATCACAATAACATGTTCACACAATTCCAGTTTTTAGTACGCAGTAACACCGCGGTATAAAGACTCACCGCTACCATCAAGAAAACCTTCGAAACAATCGCGTAATCGCTCTTTTCCACGATCAACGCCTAAACACCCGTGAAAAGATAATCAGCAGTACCGGCTTCTGTAAGATACATAACCAACTCTAAGTGAACTATCTCTAAACAACAATACGACGGATAACTATCAAATTATAATCCCGCCGGACACAACCCAATCGATTCCCCCGCTAAATTCCATCTAGCTTCCTACTTTTCTCATTACAACCGACTTTATAAGTTATTCTAACTAATCATCAAGTCCATAATTAACAATCTATACTCCGAAATATCAATTATAACTCTCAACTTGAATTTTGCTAATTTTTCAACATAACACCCCTTTTAATCAATTTTAAATCACCAATTCATCACTCAAATACGTCACGTAACCCATAACCAACTAAGATTATCATAAAATTCACCATGAAAAAGCTCAACTAAAAGTCAACTATGTCAAAACCCAAGAAATATCTAAAGACTTGAAATTTCTTACCTTAACTCAAGCAGAATGATTTGCACAATATTCTGAGCAACCGATTTCGGTATTGAGCGACAATCACATAGAAACGGAAAATGAAATTTTTTAAGGAGTGGCGAATATTTAAGCCAAAACGAACAAGATTACATTTACTTAATTTGGTTTTACGACGCGAGGATAAGCCAAGATATTTATAAAAATCGAATTCGCTCTGGCTTCTAAGCATTCCTCCCGCTATCGCAGCCTAAATCTCCACGAACCCGATTCAGAGATAAAATTCTTCCATTTACAAACACTCACTAAATTATAACGAATTGGCTAAAAAATTTTACTTAAATAATATCATCATCAAAACAATTATACTATTCTGTCCCACGAATCAAAAAATTTAAATTTTTTTTTTCATAATCTGTTATTACATTATCACTTGACACGATAATATCATAACATGACACCAAACATCCTTTCTTTACTCTCATCCTCAGCGCCGCGATTTACACTAATTCTCCTCCTCCCTCAAAGCTCTACATTTTCACAAAGCTTTATTCTACTGATTGCTTCGCTGCATAGAAACTATCATAAAATCAAGCCAGGCCAGAGACCGGAGCACTATACTTCAAGTGAGGGCTCTCAAAGAAATTGCGAAATCGTTTTGGCCGCTTCACTAGCCAGACGTTTAATTCTCAAGATATCATATAAGTGATTTTAATTGCTTTTGATTACGAATAACGAATACCAAGCATTCAAACATTTATTCTTGATTAATGTAACGCATTACTTATAAAAAAAAATGAAATCAAATATAATTAACATATATTGTATACATTTCAATTAATAAAGAATGTTCTTTATTCAAGTAGTTGTCGGGTCAATTATTACATAAATAATCACTTCATCCCTAAAATATTGTCAAGTTTGCATTTTCATGGTTAAATATTAATAAATTTTATCCCTAAAAGACACAAGCCAAGGCTTTCACAGCACTCAATCCGCGCCTAACTAATTACTTAGCCCCGCCTCTATCCAGTTATGCCCCGTGATTCGATTCCGTATATTATACATACTTCCCCGCTTACTTCGCAGAAGACAATTTTGAAATTAGACTTTTATTCGCTAAATTTTAATTTAATGCTTAAATTTTAATTTAATTAACGCCTCGATATCGCATTTAATTGTGAACTTCTATCGTTAGAAAAAAAATTGACATCCAAAACTTTAATTAATCAAAATTATCAAGCTTAATAAGTAAAATACGCCGAAAATAATATACATTGATACGTTTTTTCAAAAAAATATATAACATATTTAAAGGTTTTTTAGTTCAATTTTTTTTTTTTTAAAATCAACTATTAAAATTCGAAATGTGACAATCTTTTAAAGATGAAAAGAATATACTTTTAGCAATTAAATAAGAAAAAGTGGTATATGAGATTTTGGTGAAACTCCAATAGATAATTAATTAAAGAATACTTTTGTCATATACTCTCAATCTAGAAGGAATCATCTAATCCCCACAGTTACTGAACTAACACTTTTACAAGGCTTAACAAGCACTAATTTTTTTTCTTTAATTTATTTTAAAGTATTTTAATACATACGTATAATATAATTCTGAAAAGACATATACGAATATAAATAGCTTTTACAAATATATCTCTAATATTTGATAACTCAGATATTCAGACGTAGAAAGCAACATACTCATCCATATTTACGCACTTTACGCTCGACCCACAATCCGGCTAACGCCGGCTTACTTGGCCGATAATGACAACCCGACTCAAGCCCAATGATCAACAAATCAATATTTAAAAAGTTATCATCAAGAAGACTATATTGAATGTTATTATTACGATCAATATTACTTAAGATATGATATTTTGCGATTGACACGCGCATATCAAAAGTTGCTAAACCGGCTACACTAATGCTGTAATCAAATAAGCTTAACATCGGACGATCAATTTATCTATCTTTTTATCTCTTTTTTTATAGTGACTATCATTTCTAAATAATACTGGTATGCTTTAGAATTAGATGCTCCATCTGATTCCCATTCATAATTCATTTCAATCCCACCATCTTGGCGATTCCTCATGGAGCCTAGTCAAGTCAACTCCCACCACAGCGCCGCCGTTTCCCCCTGTCCACCACCACCACATTCCTACTCCGCCACCTTCAACTTCTCCGATTCCGACGACGATTCCGATCATCTCCCCCCTAAATTCGACCTCCAAAACGATCAAAACCCGATACTATACGACCGTTTCTACGCTTCCACGTCATCCTCCGACGAAAACGAACCAACCCAATTCGATTCAGCTCATAACGAAGCTCTTCAAAGACGCCTCGATTATATGATCAATTATCTAGACCGAAAACTCGATGATACTACTAATGAACTTTCCAATTTTGGGATTAATAGCGAGAATTATGCCGATAATCGGGGTGTTCAGTTGGGGTTGGAGGAATTTGTGGGGAAGGGGGGTGGGGAGGGGTTGTTTAAGTTGCCTTTACGTGGCGCGGTTGACTCGAATAGGCCGGTTAGTTTGGAATTGAGGCCGCATCCGTTGCGGGAGGGGGAGGTGGGGCGGTTTTTGAGGTGTGTGGAGGTTGTCAATGAGGGGAGGGAGTTGTGGGCTGGGTCGGAGTGTGGGGTTAGGTTTTGTGCTGGGGGATATGTATTCGGGTGGGGGTGGGGAGGAGGGTGAGGAGGGGACCTCGCCTTATTGGGAGTCGGTTGAGTGTCCCGGGACGCTTTGTTTGGTTGGGGATGATGGGAATAAGGTGGTGTGGAGTGGGCACAAGGATGGGAGGATTAGGTGTTGGAAGATGGGTGTGAATGGGGATGGGTTTAGGGAGGAGGTGTCGTGGCTGGCTCATCGTGCCCCAGTGCTTTCGATGGTTATAACTTCTTATGGTAATTCCAGATGTTCCTTATATCAGATTCAGTTTACTGATCATCGTGTATTATTTGTATATAGTCTTTGTTTTGTTAGTGATCGTAGTTGCATCTAATTGTGTTTGATCAGGAAAATTATAATTTCTAAGAATAATGTCAAGCAATTACCAATGAACATATCGTCTAATAGTAAAATAAAAGAAATGTCATATTTCTTCTGTTTTTGAACTTGCAAATCATAGCGTGGCTCATTGGGATAATAGGGGATTATTTGAGTCATTCTGGCTCCACAATCCTCCTTCTGGGCTTTTACCAGCCCTTTTACACTATTTAGTTTGATTTAGCTGCATTTCTTTCTTTGAACTTTTTGGACAGCTATATTATCGTCGGTCATTTTTATGATATCATATCGTTTGGTAAAAAAAAAAAAACTTGCAAAATGTATGTCTCATGTATTGTGGATGTGGATGGAGAAAAAGAAATGTTAATATTAATAGAATAAATATAGGAAATGTTTGGGTGAGATTTTTATGGATATTCATTCATTAGATTGTACAACCCAAAAAGTTCTATATGTAATCTTTAAGTGGCAGCTTCTAAACCTCTCCAAAAAGAGAAGAAAAAGAAAAAGAGAATGCTCTACTAAACACCATCATATTTATGTAGATGTTTGTACAACAGTTTCTTGTAGTTGTATCCTCATCAGAAAATGCATACAGCTGCCTTTTTATCTGTATGCCATGCATAGAAACTTGAATATTAATATATAACTGAAGTGAGATAAGAATAATAAAGGAAGAGGCCTTTATGGTTTCATCAGTGTGATATAGTTATTATATTAAAGAAACTTGAAGATTCATCCTTCATATGGTCATTCATTTGGCTTTGTTTGTCACACACAATAAACATGGAGGGACCTATAAATATTATTAGCCACAAATTAGCTCTTTATCTGAATTTTTAATTTATTCAGGAGACCTGTGGACGGGGTCTGAAAATGGTGCAATAAAGATATGGCCCTGGGAAGCAATTGAGAAATCACTTATGGTAACGATAGAAGAAAGACATATGTCTGCATTGCTGATAGAAAGGTCTTACATTGACCTAAGAAGCCAAGTTGTATTGAATGGTCCTGGCTGTGGTATCTTTGCTTCTGATGTAAAACATATGTTTTCTGATCGGTGTGCAGGAAGAGTCTGGAGTGCTAGTTATATTTCATATGCATTATGGTTAGTATCATTGGCAGACTTTCACTATTATATATTTTTAAGTTCATTGCTATCTGATTTGAGCCCTTCCTTCTATTTATTTTTTCCAATCTTAGAATGAACTTTCACATTCAAATAGGTAGGTTAGGTCTTTTGCTTTTGGAACTTTATCATGCATGCAAAACATGATTTCTTTTTCTATATATATATCACTCTTTCTCCTATGCATGTCTTATTCTTGAGTTTAGAATAATTTGATTGGACTTTATCTTGTTAGAAGATATATTAAGGCTAATGGGAAGAGAGAACCCCCTTCTTACATATACTTTCTCCAATATTGTTCTAATTGTTTTTTATTTTTTTGGTTTGTTTCATTACTCTTATATATTCTCTAATCTCTAGTTCATTCTGTAATCTGTTTGAGTTTTTGCCTAGCAGTCCTAAAAGTTGCATATTGGAAGTTGAACTTCTGTGACGAAACCATATATAAAGAAGTTGACAAGAATGGAATTGAGAGAAATAATTCTCTGTTATATTATATTGAAGGAGTTACAACAACTATTTATAACGTATACAACAACCTATTCAAGGAAAGTCATTTAAGTCTCTAACAGCTATAAAATCAAATAATGAATCAATAAAATCTTCCCTAACATACAACTAACGGCTAAATAATTCTACAATATAATTAAAAACAAAAAAGATTATAGGAGTAAAGTGATGTGGAAGCAGTATATTTATTTACCCAAAAAAAGGAAACAGCATATTTCTAACATCTTTTGGATTCTTATACTCTTCTAATTTTTGCTGCTTCACATCCTTGCCACTTTCTTTGGTGTATTGTTGTAACATGGTGCAAAGTGGTACCAATGACACTGAACACCTGTTACTACAAGTTGTTGTGTAGTGCACAAAGAAACTAGGCCTAATATGGGGGGACACGACAACACCAAATCTTATGTTTTATCAATTTTATTTTATTTTCATGTGCTTAATCATTACCTTATCATCACACCTCGTTGTGCTACTTGAGAGGGTTGAAATTAACAGCTATATTCGTGTGCTGTCGTGTACCCATGCAGGGATGCCAGGACAAGGGAATTACTGAAAATGTTTAATATTGATGGTATTGTTGAAAATATGTCATCAATTCAGGGTCCCATATTAGACGACGAGGTGAGGATGAGGGTGGCATCTGTTTCAAAGAAAGAGAAAACTCAGAGCTCAGTCAGCTTTTTTCAGCGCTCACGTAACGCTATAATTGGAGCTGCTGATGCTGTTCTTCGAGCTGCTACTAAAGGAGCTTTTATAGATGATTATAGAAGAACTGAAGCTTTAGTTGTGGCAGTTGATGGGTCAATTTGGATTGGTTGTGCAAATGGGGTTCTCATACTCTGGGATAGGAATGGAAATCGCTTGCAAGATTTCCAGTATCACCAATCCCCTGTCCACTGTCTGTGCACATATGGATCAAGAATATGGGTAGGTTATGCTAGTGGTGTTGTGCAGGTGTTGGATCTCAATGGTAACTTGCTGGGGGAGTGGGTGGCTCATAATAGTCCAGTTGTTGACTTAACTATTGGTTCTGGTTATGTTTTCACCTTGGCTAATCATGGTGGAATACGTGGATGGAATATAAAATCTCCAGGACCTGTTGATGGTCTAATTCGCTCAGAATTGGCTAGAAATGATTTCATTTATACGAAGTTGGAGAATGTGAAAATATTGGCTGGCACATGGAATGTGGGGCAAGGAAGAGCCACTCATGATTCTTTTATATGCTGGCTAGGGTCTGCTGCTGTTAATGTTGAAATTGTTGTAGTGGGGTTGCAGGAGGTGGAAATGGGTGCTGGTTTTCTCGCAATGTCTGCCGCTAAAGAATCCGTAAGAAGTCATTGCTTATTTCTGTTATTTCTTCTTTCTCTTGATGAATAGTTGAACACTTGAACTGATCACTTAACAGTCTGGTTGCGACTATGTTATGGTATATAATTCATGTGTAGCATACTAGCATGGTAGTGTGCTCATACTCCTCATAGGCTAAACATATTGGCTATTGAAGTTAGTTTGTTAAAATTTAAATCCTGGCAAGGTCAGATGAAAAGAAACCAGCGGGGCAGGTGCTGGTGGTTTCCCAATCATGTCTGCTATGTATCTACCTAGCATGTGTCATGATTAGATTTTAGCTTATAGAATTTTCTCTCTTCGTTCCTTGCTTTTCCTCAAACCAAAATAGGGGTTAGAAGCCATGGATACATAGAAGCAAATTTAAAGAGTATTTAGCCCATATACATTCTTCATTACATTGTGGTGCGATGGTGTAAAATTCAATCTAAGACTTCCTAGGAGAAGGTCAGTAGTCCCAAAGACAAAAATGGAGAGAACAGTATTTTAATACCTTAAATAAGGGCTTGTTTGTTATGGAATTTGAGAGCAATTTCTTTGCTTTTTTTTTCACCATGTGTACCTCAAGCTAAATGATTTAAAAACTTCAAGATTTCGATGTAGCACTTGCATCTCTACAACGCTCACAAATTTCCTGGTTTATGATTTATATAAGCTCTCTTCTTATTGTCACTTGGCGATTATCAATAATAATGTCCACCTATCATATGCATGGAGGGAAAATCATCTCAGTGACTGCGTGGAACGTTTATCTGTGTGGAAGAAATTAGGCATATGTGCCTTATATCCTTTCTGCACAACACTTTTGTCATATCAGTTGACTTCCTGTTTGCCATTTATTACTCCATCATTGACACTATTGATCACTTTTGCTCAGATGCAAGTTGGCCTTGATGGCAGTTCTGTTGGGCAATGGTGGCTGGAAATGATTGGGAAAACTTTAGATGAAGGATTGAGTTTTGTGCGTCTTGGTTCAAGGCAGCTTGCTGGGTTACTAATAGCTGTCTGGTAAGTAATACTCCCTCTGTTTGTTTTTTACGTTTTTGCATATCGAGGTGGAATTTTGACCATCAATTATTCATAAACTATATGTTCAAAAATTATAAGAAAATAATATTATGAAACTACTTTCAAAGACGAATCTAATGACATAAATTTTATATTTATTAGAATAATGAATAATTAGTAAGTAATGGTCAAAGCTCCACCTCTATATACGAAAACGTCGAATAAAAAAAAACTGAGGGAATATTAGACTGTTATTTTTGGATTTTTACTTCCTTAAAAAAAATTCATGATGTTAGTGCTGAAGTGTTCATCAGTGTTTCCCTTCCTTAAATGATCGAAGATTCAATTTGCATTTTAGTTGAAAATGGTCTAACTTATATCCTTTACCTGACTATTCGTAATTTGTTGAGAATGTCTTGCTTAAGTTCAATTTTTGACTTCAGGGTCAGAAATAGCATTAGAAGTTATGTTGGAGATGTTGATGCTGCTGCAGTTCCCTGTGGTTTTGGCCGGGCTATTGGTAATAAGGTATGCTTGTGTCAAATTTGTCGATTGTCTCATCAATTTATTTTCAGTTTCATGCGACATTTGATTGCAGTATTCTCAATATTTTTCGCATTTTTTGAGCTCCATTATTTTATTTCTATGGAGACACTCAACAATAAACATTATCAGGTGATACACTTTCTCAATTAAGTATCAAGAAATATGATAAATAACTTTTCAGTTTGAATTTTGAAAAAATAAATCAATGAATCTCGGCATATATGGCTGATATTGTACTGTACCACATACATTTGTTAGGCTGATGGGTCACACTATTCAACATTTTGCAACGAGACCTCTTGAGTTCTGATCTTACCCTTTGCCAACTATTATATTTTGAGATATCAGTATGTTGTCATTTTAATGTACCCACTTTATACCCTTAGTGAGGTTCAATCTCAAATACCTCATCTAATCAAGTCACTAGTCTACCAATATCCTAACTCTCCCACCAACAACCCATAATGCCATCTCAGGGTTTGCATGGTTGTTAGTGTTATTATATCTTCGAGGGTTAAACCCATATTTGGACATTAAATTGTCGCATTGTGGACAACTATCTCTTTGTCATCGTCTTTTTTTCATTTGTGATCTATCTAATCTAGCTAATGGTTGAAACAGGGAGCAGTTGGATTAAGGATGAGGGTCTATGGGAGAACTATGTGTTTTGTGAACTGCCACTTTGCTGCCCATTTAGAGGCCATTGGGCGGCGAAATGCTGACTTCGATCATGTATACCGCTCAATGGTTTTTAGTCGATCTACTACCCTTTTCAGTGGCAACGGTACAACGGACAAAGTTCTTTATATTTCTTGCTACCATCTCTCTGTATTTATTTTTGGTTTGTTCTTTCTTGATGTTGTTCATTACTTTTGCAGCTGGTCCATCATCTACCATCCAAACGCCTCGGGGTGCCAATGTATGTACATGTGTTCACTGGTATTCTAGTGATTTATGTTGTTATATAGATTTTTTTCCGGTTGGTTAGAGCATAGTCACCTGGATCGAAGGTCGGGGATGGGGTCAAAATACACCATTTTATGTTTAATCTGAGTCAGCAGGGTATCTCCATTTCATTAGATAAAACGGAGTAGCATTTAAAAAGTAATTATTTAAGTAGAAAATAGAATAAAGTACATCCACTTATTCAAAATCCATAAAGCTATGCCCCCTTTCACATCCAAGTTCAAATGCTTTCAAATGGATTCACCTGGACCCTAATTATATCAGTGTAGACCGAATATGTTGAGATAGTGCAATATGAGACTGTTGAAATCTTTACTGGTAACTGAATTATTATAATGCACAGGGTTCAGGTATTAACTCTACGGAAGGGATGCCAGAGCTATCTGAGGCAGACATGGTTGTCTTTTTAGGTGATTTCAATTATCGGCTTGATGGAATATCTTATGATGAAGCAAGGGACTTCATATCTCAAAGATGCTTCGATTGGCTCAGGGAGAGGGACCAATTAAGAGTTGAGATGGAAGCTGGGAATGTCTTTCAAGGGATGAGAGAAGCAGTGATCAAATTCCCTCCAACATATAAGTTTGAGAGACACCAAGCTGGTTTGGCAGGTATGTGGCACTTTACAAATGGTTAAGCTGTACTATATAAGTAATAAAATAATTGACGTGGTAGGAATCTCATGGAGGCAATTTCGTTGCAGGCTATGATTCAGGTGAAAAAAAGCGGATTCCTGCTTGGTGTGACAGGATTCTGTATCGTGATAGCCGCTCTGCTTCGGTCTCTACATGCTGCTTAGAATGTCCAGTAGTCTCCACCGTTATTCTGTGAGTCATCTGTCAAACGCTTGTAGCATCCACAACATTAAGACTATTCTAGAATTTTTATTGCATTAGGTTAAATGCAAGTATAGGAATTGTCATTTTGCTTATCACCGAGATCCTTTTGCATCTCCCCTATCACCAGACCTTCTTTAGAGTCAGAGTTAACTAATTTGTATGATGATCATAGGCATATTCGTTACTCATAATTGGATACTCTAAAATCAAGGAAGTTGCTCTATTTCTTGTTGATAGTTTCAGCCGTATACTTTCTATGTATTACCCATATATATTTCCCTTGTGTAGAAAGTTATATGTTGCTGTTTGTAGTATTTAGTAATAAAAGATAACTTTGCTTGGTAGGTATGAAGCTTGTATGGATGTGATAGACAGCGATCACAAGCCTGTTCGCTGCCTCTTCAATGTTGAGATAGCTAGAACAGATGAGTCATTAAGGAGACAAGAACTGGGTGCAATTATCAGATCCAATGAGGAAGTTAGGTTTATTCTTGCAGAACGTTGTAAAGTTCCCGAGGCAATCGTTAGCACAAATAATATAATTCTCCAACATCAGGATGAATCACTTTTGCGTATTACAAACAAGGACGGAAAAGACAATGTTTGCTTTGAAATTATCTGTGAAGGTCAATCCACAGTTGGAAATGATGGTCAAGCCCTTTGTCATCGCCCAATAGGTTCTTTTGGTTTTCCTAGATGGCTTGAGGTGATTTTCTGCCCCTTTACCATTACCTCAACTCTTAATTTGCAGAACTTCACTATAATATCTATATAGGTTCATTGACCTGTTACATCACTCTACAGGTAAGTCCAGCATCTGGCATAATCAAACCAGATCACATTGCTGAGATCTCAGTTCATCACCAAGAATACCAAACACTAGAAGAATTTGTTGATGGTACTCCACAGAACTCATGGTGTGAAGATGCCAGAGATAAGGAAGTAATTTTGGCCATTTACGTGCGTGGCTGCTTAACATCCAATTCTAAAATTCACAGGATTCGTGTTCGCTACTCCTTTACAGGAAAAGTTGAGTCCTTGAATCAGAAGAACAAAAGTCCTAGCTCTCTACCATCGAATTTGCTTCAACGTTCTAATCTCCAACGCCTTAGTTGTTCCCCTGAAGTCGTTGACCAGCTACGACATCTCCATAGTCCTTGACGCTAAAGGAACATTTTATGTTTCCAAGAGGAAATATTGTAAGTTGTGTTTACTGTGAATAGCAGTGGTGGTCTACTCTACACCAATTGGCATATAAGTGTTGATACAGTTGAATATATGAGATAAATTTGCTAGATCTCGGAAATTCGAATGCCAAGGCCAGCGGGAACTGTAGGCCATGGTTGTAAACTCAGATAAGCTCCAGTTTTGAATTTTGAATGTATAGGCACGCTGATATTTGTCCTTCCCCAACTTGTAATTTTTTCCAGTTTCTCCCCACCTTATGGTGATGGAATAACAAAGAGTAAGAGAATTGATTTCGTTTTCCATTCTATTGAGATTTGGCTGGAATGGTTTAATACTGTATGTTTGATAGTTTAAAAGATACAGGTGATGGTTGACTGGTTGTAATGTTATTTTATTTTTTGATATTTTAATCCAAAAATTGTTCATTTCTTTTAGCAGGGAAAAAATGTGCATTTTTCAAGTAAAACTAGTTGACAAAATTATGGAGGAATTCGATGACAAAAAGGAAAGTGGGGTGGAGGATAAAATATTTGTAGAATCCGGATGAAATAACGTATGGCTATATGAGAACCTAAAAAAGTTAATGGGTTGTATATTACTTCTCCATATTTAAATACGACGCTTATATAAAAAAGTTGCTTTATTAAGAAATTAAAAAATTATAATAAATTGTAGTGCTCATATCGATTTTATCAGAAAAGCTCATCAAAAATATAACAATCAATTATCGCGAAAGAATTTTAAGCATAATCATGATTGGTGACGAAGGATGAATAAAAGCTTATATTTTCATGTAATATTTGTCACATTCCGCTGAAAGTATACGTGTTCGGTTCATGTTATTTTTTCAAATCAATACTCCGATTAAAAATAAAATATATACTTTCTTCTTTTCATGAAGATTATTTATTTTTATTCTTTTTCATTTTTCAAAACTTATCTTATTTGATTAATATTTATATGTATTTTAGAAGAAAAGTCAATTTTAATTAATATTAAATATATTTTTTATCTTTATTGAAAAATTAGCATAATAATTTTAAGAAATTCTAATAGAGAATATTACTTACATTTAAGTGTAATAACACATTTAAATTCACTTAAAAGAAGGGTGAAATTGCCCTTGGCATGTACGCTCTATTCATATTCTTCACATGTACACAACTAATTTTGAGGTGGAAGTCATCATAATTAGTGACGCTATGGAGTATAACCTATCTAACATTTTTTTTATAACCTATCCAATAATGAGTATGATAGTAACACACTCCAAATTATGTGATGACTGTCATAATTATTAATGATGTTTATCAGAGAATATCGAACGGGTTCGATTCTTATGGTAAGGGGTGGTGGGTGGATTTTTTTTTTAAATAATGTTCATAAACGTAAAATATAATCTATCCAAATATGACTGCATGAGTAATTGAGTATGGTAATATCACGTAAACATTCAAAGATTCAATCCCAAAACAACCTATTAAACTCAATCCTAATGTCATCACAACAAAACTAGAGAATATACGGACTACTCACTAAATAAATACTCCCTAAATAATAGAAAATGATATTCATGTCACATTTTCAAACTGAATGCCTGATACGGTAACATAGTCATATAATGCATTAAGCAGCTGATTAATGTTAATTCATATTATTATTGATAAATTATGATATTTTAATATATTAGTGAATATAATTATTGATAAACTATGATATTTCAATAGTATTGGAATATTACTTACAAAATTTTATAAACATAAAAAATCCACTTAATTAAAATATAAAATTCAATGGTCAAACTCTAAGTAAGCACGACTCTGCATATTTTTTTGTAAGCAACTGAAAAAAAAAAAAACTCAATAGTAATCTGCAAGCATTTTCCGGTTTCCTTACTAGTCCGTAAAAAATTTACTGATTCTGGATCCTCCTGCTTTACCTCCAATTCACTCATGTTTCACTCTCAACTAGTGGTAGATAAGAACCGAACTGAACCGAATTCGAATCGAATATAATCGACTTGATTTACACAGATGAATTGCATTCCTATTCAATCGAATACTAAAATTAAGTCAATTGACTGATAATATTCTATCAATATTCGAATTCGATTCAATATTCATCATATTTTATATTCGAGCTTGAAATCGAATTCTAATATACATATTTTCATATATATTAATAAAATATATATTTGAATTTGAATCAAATATTCTAAGCCAATTTAAATCGAAGATATATTCGGTAATTCTAAATCTAATTATAAGACATTCGTGACTGGTGATTCGAATGGCAAAATCGAATTCGAGTTCAATTTGTATTCGACAACATTCAAATTCAAATATTGAATATTCGAATTCGAACTCGAATATTCGAAAAAAATATTCGATTCGTATCCACCCCTACTCTCAACCTTTCAAATTTAAATCACAATAATTTATTTGGAAGTGACATTTTTGTAATATATCAAATTTATTCATTTTCTACTATAACTTGAGGAAATTGAAAAAGATCTTATTTCAAAATTTACATGCCGATTAATTATTTAAATGTATAAAATTATAGGTTAAAAAATATAAATCGACTTATAATTTACACAACAATTTGTTCTATGAATATTAAATAAACATTTTGGACTTATGGTCTCATACAAATTTAATTCTCTTTCATTCCACATTCTTAAGTCACAAACCGTCATTATCAAATAACCTCTCGGCGCCTCTATCTGATACCATGTTGGGGTTAATTACTTGTGACGCGCTTAAAGATGCAGAACGAAATTCGAACCTCTAACAAAGCGATTCATTTCCGTTTCGCCGATGTCAACGACCTGAAAATCGGTTTCGATCCGGCCCGAAACTCGAAAGCTTCGGCGTCGATTCGGCTCGACTTTACATCTCCAAATTTTAACGATAATATATGATAAAAAATTAAAAAAAAATTATAAATTTGTTTTATCAGTTTTAATCGAACTTTTAAATTTTTACAAAGAAACACTTGCACATTTTTACTAATCAAAGATCTCATGACCTTTGAGTCCATATTCTCATTTTGAGATGCAAAAATATGAAAAGCACCAATATTTAATTATTTAAAGTAGTTTTAACAACTAAGCAGCAACATCTTTTTTCATCTCCACGCAAACAGCAGAGCATAATAGTCAGAATTATGGAGACAGCAACCTGCTCTTGTCAGACAATTAGCCTTCTAATTGTCCCATAATATTTGTCCACTTTCTCATTATTATAAATTAATTACTTTAGATCACAATTCTAAATTCTTCTTCTCTGCTAAGGTATGTTTATTAATGCAATTACAATATGGAAGCTTTAGTTAGTTTATTTTTTAATAATTACTCTGTTTCTTCTGTGAAAAAGATTGTATCTTGCTATTTTGATTATTTGTTATATGTGGATGAAAAGCTGATTTTTGTATAGTATTAGATCTTTGTTGGGTTTGATTTTCTAGTGATAAATTTATAATATTGTGAAGAAAAATTGTGGAATTTGAGTATTTTTAATAATTACTCTGTATTTTTTTAGATTATATCTTTGCTATTATTTTATATGGTAAATGATTATTTGTTGTATGTTGATGAAAATATGAATTTAGATCTTTATTGGGTTGATTTGGTGGTGTTAAAAAGATGATAAATTTGTGATATTCTGAAGAAAAGTTATAGTATTTTTAGCAATTACTCTGTTTTATTTGGTATTTTGATTATTTCTTATATATGTTTGTGAAAAGCTGTTTCGTAAATAGTACTATGTACATTTCAATTTAACTTGGAAGTTTGTTTTCAACAAATGGTCAACCTTTTTTTGACCAAGTTTTTCGATTGCTCAACTTTAACTTTATATCAAAATTTTCATATCATTATAATTTATACATGACATACTTTGATATTAACATTTTGTATGTTGAAAAAATTTATTTGGATAAAATTTATAACGAGTCACAAGTAGGCTGACCATTGGTTGAAAACAACCTCCAAGTTGAATTGAAATGGAGGGAGTATTAGATTTTTATTTGGGGTTGATTCACTGGTGTTAAAAAGATGATAAATTTATGATGTTCTGAAGATGTTGTTGAATTTGAGTATTTTTAACAATTGCTTTGTTTCTTCAGTGAACAAGATTTTACCTTGCTATTATTTTGTATGGTATTGTGATTATTTGTAATATGTTGAATCAAAATGTTATTCTTGAATAGAATCAGATCTTTATTGTGGTTGATTTGATGGTGTCAACAAAGATTATAACTTTATTATAATTTGAAGAAAAGCTTTATAATTGGAGTATTGGGCTCAAATTTTATGATAGTCTGAAGAAAAGTTGTAGAATTTTAGTATCTGCGCTCGAAATTTCTGATAATCTGAAAAAAGTTGTCGAATGTGAGTATCTGGTTCGAATTATATGTGGTCATTTTCTCATTTGTTAAAATATGATGGTATCAATCAAAATTTTAGTAAATTGATGAAGCTGAATTGCAAAGTAATTTGGGTCAGTTCAGTGTCTGGCACCTTAGGTATGGATGAAAACAGACTTTTCAGCAATGCATCTTCTGTGGACTTAGCTAGGGAAGTGCCCGTGGAAGATGATGAGGAAGATTTCTGTAGCTGTTGTGGAAATGAGGATGAGTTGAGTGAAAGCGAAGAATTATCTAACGATGGCACAGAGGATAAGGACTCGGATACACCTGCGAGCGATGATAAGGACTCGGATACACCTGTGAGTGAGGATGAGGATAAGGATACAACTGCGAGTGAAGATGAGGAACTGCTAGACGAGTTTTCAGTGAAGATGTATTTCAAAGGTCTATCGATAGCTTTGCCAGGAGATTCCTGTACTGGTTTTTCTGGAGTTGGAGTTGTTCTGGAAAGATCATGCAATGCAGATCAAATCCAAGTACAGAAAAGGCTTGATTTTTATGTAGAAGAATCTATTGCGGATTATTTGGCTTTGATGGATGGATTAATAGAGGCTATCCAGAACAAGATTAGATGTGTATTCGCCTTTACCAACTCTGAGGCCATGTATAAGCAGGTAATCTTGCTTACCCTTGTTCAGAAATCAGAAGTTAAATTATGCATATCTATAATGGCTGTTTAATGATCATTTGTGTCAGTTATGATTTGAGTCTGTATTGACATAAACTTATGAATTTTAATATTTTTATTTTATTGATAACTCTGTCATTTTTTCCATGTATAATGGTGTTTTGTTAAGAAGATTTCTAATTAACCAGCAATTTCAGCTGAAGATAAAAAATATCTTCATCAACTGCATAAACAGAATGTAAAAGGGTCCAATATATTTACCGCTTCATCCTACTGTTCTTACAAGTAAAGCATGGATTAATTAGTTCCACTTCCAACTCTACATTTACAAATTCAACAGTCATAGATAGCTTGATCTACTTTGTTTGTAAAGTAAAACTACTTTATTCATTAAATTAACATGGGAATTCGGCAGGTTATGCATGGTGAGCAACTAGACAGCTCACTTCTTTCAGCATTGAGGGAAAGGGTATTGGAGCACTCTAATGATCTGGAAGTTTTTGTTTTGAAGTATGTTCCCGGTTCGGATGTTCAAAAAGCATCTTGGCTAGCCCAAGTGGCAATCGGGGTTGTCTCATTTACTCCTGAAAAGGATATCACTATAGATTTATGTTCAATATGTTGTGAGGAGAAGCTATCCTCAATGTCTGTGGTGATGAAGTGTTCCCACAAGTTCTGTTCCCACTGCATGAAGACATATGTTGAGGGAAAACTGCAATCTGGTCAAATCCCTGTTAAATGCCCTCAACCAAGATGCAAGTATTGTATATCTACTACCGAAAGTAAATTATTTCTCTCAGTTACCTCATACGACACATACGAGAAAGCTCTAGCAGAAGCAATCCCTTCCAAAGAAAATATATTTTGTTCCTGTCCTAATTGTTCTGTTCTGCTCTATCCTCACGAATGCTCGTCTAGCAGATCAGGTTCTTGTAGTCAGCCTGGTAATAGTTGCATTGAGTGCCCATCCTGTCAAAAATTCTTTTGTGTAGACTGTGGAGTTCCTTGGCATTATTCTTTGACTTGTGAACAGTATCAAAACCGTCCCATGGAGGAGTGGGATGCTGGATATCTTGCTGCTCGTCTCCCTGCACAAAGTAAGAGATGGAGGTGTTGCCAGCAATGCAGGAGGATGGTTGAACATACAAATGGTTGCAACTATATGGCATGCAGGTAACTTGTTTTCTTGTGCACCATTGCCATTCCATCTAAATTCATATGTTTGATGACTGGCTAATTCTGATTGAAAGTAAGCTCCTTGTACTATCCCCTTTAACTCGGACAACCTGTAATTTTCGTTGTAGTCATGTATTATTTCGTGCACCAACAAGGTTGTTCGTCCTTTATGCATGCTTGCAGTGTTATTTGCAGCATGAGAATTACAGCAATAACAATAGCATGCCCCAATGCTTCTAATAAGTATGCTCCCGCCTAAGAAACAGCATAGGACATGTAAAGAAACAGCATGAGAATTAATTGGTTTTTTATAATGTTCTTCCTGACACTTTTTGACCCGATCCTGCATTCTGCAGTTTCTTTTTAATTGTCTAAATGAACATTATAGCACCTAATTCTAGGTTAATCTCACCTCCCCAGTCTGAAACTAACTTAGAGATGCATTTGCTCATTTGGGATTTTTTTTTTTTAATAATTCGGAAGTTGCATATTTTGCTTATCAATTTGCAGCTGTGGTCATGAGTTCTGTTATACTTGTGGAGTGGATTACCATTATGGGGAACAGACATGTGAATGCATATTCTGGGATGAAGATCATGCGGAAGACGTAGACACACCTAACCAGCACTTGGAAGAGTGGTCGTGGGACTCATTTGATCCTCTCACGTCGATGATGGATGCATATTCAGATCAAGAGAGATCTCAGCTGGCACTTACCCAAATTGCTGGAGGCTTTAGCCTCACAGACCAGGATGCTGTTTGCCAATCCCCAGAGCAATGTACAGACTCGTACATCGATCCAATGAAAGAGCTTCAGCAACTTCCCTGGCTCGAAAGATTTGTTTCTGTAATAAGCGATAACTACTACGAAGAATACATGCAAGCTTCCTTGGCTTGAATGCATCTGTCGAAGGAGGGGGGTCGATAAGCATCTCGCTTGCCAACTCTGTATCAGCCTACTGGGCACTCTTGTTTCAGTCCCTTGTATGTGTCCAACCACCTTACTTTAAGCCTGGATTATTTCTGTAATGGCTACAAAACTTAAGAATCATGATTATCATTAGTGGATTACATCCTGAAAGAAAATAAGAAAAATAGGAAACCAGATAAAGGATATGAAAACATGCATTTGTACATGTATTAAATCAGATCATTTATGTTCCACTGGTTTAATGCATCTCATACCTGCAATTTACGACTCCCTGGTTTAGTGCATCTCATACCTGCAATTTACTACTCCATGTTAAACTAGTTCATTCTCCTCAATGCATTTTAAACAATTTTAATCTATGTATAAATATCTTAAACGATAGCTTAAAAAAACCGGAGAAAGTATTAAATTATGGACACTAATTTTTACATTTCACTAAGATACTCTACTTTTCACTAAGTAATGATGATACTCTACTTTTCGTATAATTAATATGTGCTGATGAAACCAACACAAGAGTAGTATACTAATACCTGTAAATGAAATGCAAAAAATCATAAGAGATTTTGAGATGATAAAGCCTTTGACTAATCAATTTATTATTGTAGACGGATAAGGAGGCATTGTAAATTTTGCTAGTATTAAAATGTAAATGTTTTTTCTTTCATCGACTGTAGAAATTGTTACAAATTGTCATAGATGGTGGATTATAATCTACAAATGGAGGCCTAAGCCCACAATATACAACTTCTGAAGTCTGATGCATCATCTTCATTTCTACTTAAATTATCCACCAAGACTTCATCACCCTCGAATACTCATAAATTCAACGTGTAACCAACCAACCAGGTTTATGCAAAACATCTTGTGTGAAATCACGCCCTGTGACTGATGTATATTCACCTTGGCGACGATAACACTGCAAAAAAGTGTCAACAATCCCATTGTGAGCCATGGATATCAAGAAAAACAAGGACACAAATTAATATTGTGAGTGTCAGGAACCTTGTAACAAACAACTGTGTCATCTGGATACATGGCGAACAATTTGGTCCCCAGCCGAGCATGGCAAGAAGCACATGTGCTCTCATCATTAATCAAAACATGGCGCGACCGTTCCTCTGATATTGCCAGGCGTGCATCAACATCTAAAGCACGAGATATATTATGCACAATCTGAAAGGGGTAGAGAGGAGATTGTTGAAAGAGTCGAGACCTTAAGCATCAACATCCTATAAATTAAAGACTAAGAAAGACAAGAGCATAACGATCATAATGCGAACAGACAACAGGTATAGAGGAGAAGGGGCTTGTTTGATGAAGAAACTATTAAGTATGTTTACTTCGTTTTTGTTTAGGTCTATCAAGTAAATTTCTTGGGGAAAAAAGAACCTCGTTTCCAAACTATATTATACTGAAAAGCTACCAAGAACCATGTAAAAATGCAAGAAACTAGGTGTATATATATCACAGGAAAATTAGCTGGTAGATATCGTAGAAATGACAACTAAAGAAAATAATTACTTGGCCACGGCGATGATGATGAAGCCGAGCTCTGAACAACCTCAAGATTGTCTCTGATGCACGCTGAAGGGAAATATCAGGCGACAATCGCTGCAGATAGAACAAAACACAAAAATAAAGAAAATGGAAAATCAGTCAGCAATATCAGAAAACTAGTTCAGCAGCTTAAGGAAACGATGGAAGTATTCTGAATCAAGACCAGCACCATATTGGTACAGGTAACTTGTAGGCTAACTAGTATATACTTTAATCTTTTGAATAATTCAACTATCCACCAATATTTTTGTTCAACTTTCACTACAAGAAGGTATAGCTAACAATAGTTTAATTGTCTTGCCAAACAGTGGTAGGGACAAGTCAATGCAAACAATTATGCCCAAGCAAATTGGTTTCCTCCACTCAATAGAAATAGTTAAAAGAATGAGATGAGCATATATACCTTGTGTAATAAATACAATACCAAAATATTTTTCTTTTCATAGATGAGGGGCACTTGAAATATACAGATTTCCAAAACCTCTAACAGACCATGCAAGATATTCAATTACTCCTACTAAATACACTATTAGTGTTCCTTATATTATAGAGAAAAGCTCAAATATTTTCCATCACTAAAGCAGTAGGATAGAGACTACATAATAGTTACTACTCTACAAATTCAAATACACAGATGCTTCAGTTTCCATGCAGTTACACTTCTTTATTATTACATGCAATAATTGAAGGTGAACAAGAAAAACTTAGAGCATATAGGTGGAGCATGAGTCATCTTTTTTTAGGGGGCATAGTACAGAGGTATTTCAGAAAGAATTAAACCTCCAAAATTTGAAGTGGATCAAGAGATTCTCCATGGTTGTGGAGAAGACGAACAGCCGCCTTGAGCATTGGTTCTTTTCTGTTTTCTGGATACAAATACATCTCAAGCAACCTGTAGATCAGCAGCTAATAAATAAGTGGATTTCCGTCGCATCCTAAACTTAGATAATAAGAAAAAAAGTAGGCGTACTGCATATAAGCATCTGGTCTGCCAATTTCTTCACAGTAGTTCTCAGCAGCTTCACAGTCCTCCAACTTCCTATCAGAAACCAACAATACAGAGATGTGAATACCTAAAGTTGTCAAATATAAGTAATGTAATAGTATATGAGCAATTGAATGCCGGTAGAATCATCAAATCCAATTTTTTTTATCCTTCTCTTTATTTCTGAATGGTACAGGATACAGTCCCCACTAATGTATATATACTGATGGGCCATTATGACTATTATTGTGCGCAGGGCTCCTTCAAATTCATAAATATGCAAACCCAAGGTGCATCAATTTGAATCATGATGGAATTCTTGTAACTAAAAAGTTGGAACTCTTTTATGAGCCTCATATTACATGATCACTGAAATAGTAGAACCCATACTAGCTAAAAAAAAGTAGATAAAAGAAAGCACCTAAATGCTAACAACTCAAATATCTAGAATTATTCATTGCTACTATTCTTTTTGAAGAAGCCAGCTTACAAAGCCAAAATTTGGAGCACTCGTGTTTCTTGGCCAAGTTTCCTGTAAAGAATAGCCTGTCAAAAGGAAAGACAAAGAAACATGAAATAACAAATAACTGAAACTCTGAGTAATTCGGATTGTTAACAGTTTAGTTGTTTACATAAATCACATTCGTCAATATTTAGACTGAATTTTTTTTAAGTAACACAGTGATTTGTACATCATAATAAAGTACATTTTATGCACGAACTGTAGAATGGTTCATAATATATCTGTCTATAACAAATTAGTATGTGGGCAGTTCTCAAAACAATCAAAGTAAATAAATAACAAACCTAAAGTAGAGTTAAGAACTTTTCCTCAGCTATAACTGATCCTGCAATCAATCTGCTGACCTTCGGATCATAGAAGCTGGGGATGACTGCAAAAAGATCTGCAGTCTTTCTCTTACAGGACTTTCAAATATTGAAGCAATTTCGGAGGCAGAGTCATTCATCTTTGGTAGATGTCCAGACTCCATCGCACACACTTCAAGTGCAGATTTAGCAAGTAAAACAGCATACATTGTATGGAATCTAGCATCATCAGAATCTTGATCTTCAATCAACCACTGTAAATATCTGTATTATTAAGGTAAGATGCATCAAGCCATCAAATATGACTGACCAGAAAGATGGCATTAAAAAATGAAGAGAAAAAATGCAGTGATGGCAGGAATTTGATCCATTGCTAACATCAATATGGCATACCTTTGAAGGATTTCAACCTTTTTGGGATCAATTGCTGAAATTATTTCATCTGCAATTGAAAATCTAATGACTATTCCAAAGAGACATTCAAGATGTTCAAAACTTAAAGAACCTACAAAATAATGGACACAACCAAAAAAGAACTATGCCAACAACTGAATTTTGGATCACAAGAACGAAAACGCATACTGGTAGAAAATTTTCCAAAGGCAACTTATACATAATTAATATCAAGATAGAATGAACCGTGAGTCAACATCATTGGTCATGACATTGACAGGCAATAGTAATAGAAATGCTCAAACAGCTAATAATCCCCAAACCGAAAGCTGGTAGGTTTTTGGATCGGTCGTGGAGAGTGATCCAGGTGTCCCAAAACAGCCTTATTAAAGCACGTGGTACCAAAATCTAAGAATAAATTTATGAGTAGAAGAATTTGATTTTTCAAGCAGCAAGAGTATTAGTAAACGTTGATTTAATTGGAAGACTGTCAAATTTCTTAGTTGGTTCACTGGTTGGATGATGCATTGGCATACTGGTACGAGGCAACTTTAATAGTTTAATTAATAGCAGCTGTCCATCCAACTAACCGTTGCAGTTTACTCTTCAACATTAGTCATTGTTTAAAATCATCAAGAGACGCATGCAAGTACAACTTGGATATGTACGGAATATAATTTTACCTGGGGAGAGCATGTTGACTCTTTTATCTGATATTAAGACATGAATAGCGAGAACCTGGTCAATGTCTGCGATCTACATCAATAGGCAAATGATTTATATAGGAATGCCCACTTATTAAATTAATTGAGAAGTTTAAATTTGAGACTGTTTCTTACATACCCACCCCATATGCTGCACAACCAAATCTTGATCAGATGACTCCTCCAGAATTCTTGATGCCTCAATTGCAGCAACATTTATTGAGGCATCTTGCAAATCATTTGCAGCAACACTCTTTTGACTACTTGAGGGGTTTCTGGCCAAAAGACGCCATATGGAAAGAGCCTTAGAGTTCATCCCTTTACTAGCATATAGAAAGGCAAGTGTGCGTAAATGGCCAGATTCATTCAGTAGCGTTTCCAATTCCTCCTGTACTGCCAAGTAAAGTGCCCCAGTTAGCTCTATATCATAAGTAAGAATGTCTACTTAAGACTCTGGCAAGTATAGTTCCATAATTAGCTTTATATCATAAGTAAGAATGTTTACTTAGGACTTGTGAATACACTGCAACATCCTTCAACATATATACAATCTCACCTGGAACCATCAATACAATATAATAAAAGCACAACATGTGGCCAGTTTATGAGACGCTAAAACATCATGAGGCCTGTCACAGTTGCACGAACAAGGGATACAGTTCTGATTGACATTTTTGCAAAGCCATTTAAAGCCTTGTTTATTACTACATACTTCCTCCAATACATTTTAATTGACATTTTTGTTTTTGCAGCAAAACTTTGACCACAAATTACTTTTTATTCCTTTAACTAACAAATATAAGATTGATATAACTGGATTTGTTTCTAAAAATATTTCCATAGCATTATTTTCTTATACTTTTTCATTAAATACTTAAAAAACATTATTCATGGTCAAAAGCTTCACCTAGAAAAGCAAAAATGTCAACTAAAATGAATTGAAGGTAGTAATAAATAAACCTACAAGGCCTTAATATTATTCTCACAGCAGAAACTAGAGTCTTCCAAACAGAATGTTGACTTAAACAAACTTCTCATAGTTCATGTACATCTAGGGTTTGGGTACTTGATGGTGTGGCTAGCCACTAACTTGTAAGGGGTAGTTCGAGGGTTCAAACCTCACCACTAGATTTTTTTAAATAATATTAAAAAACAGGTGATCTGTGGGTTAGAAACTCTTGATCACTCAGATTGGAGGATGCAAGAGCACTTCATTTTGCACTAGTGTCACCAAGTTCAGAATAAATGTAGCTTTGTG
Organism: Lithospermum erythrorhizon; assembly: GCA_019722365.1. NCBI lineage: Eukaryota > Viridiplantae > Streptophyta > Magnoliopsida > Boraginales > Boraginaceae > Lithospermum > Lithospermum erythrorhizon. The sequence continues at coordinate 52,984 of JADFUC010002406.1, read as the reverse complement.
CTCAGTTATAATTGATTTATATTGCTATTAATTGTATCCTCAAATTCTAATACATGCCAGTATAAAGAAATGATGAGATTGTATATCATGTCGTCTCTTTTGTTGGCAAACGTCTGCAGAAGACCACTAAGGGATAGTTTTTTTAGATTCAACAATTTTATATATATAAAAATCATAGACAATCAATATTTTTGGTTCCACACTTTCACCTATCTAGATTCATTCAACTTCATTTTTTCTTTTTGGCAATTTAAACTCAAACAAACGAGCGCTGAGAATACAAAAGGAAGATTATCTTTGGCTGCTACACTTCACAAAACTAAAGTCACTACCTAGATAAAATCTTCCCACTAACCAAGTTGCAAGGATAAGTCTCATTCTGGTACAAAGAACTTCCCTAAGAAAGAAGAGGACACTATGGCATTCTGATTAGGCACATACCACTACACAGAAATTTTCTGAAGATGCAAGTATTTCCATGTCATCCACTTGATTGAGTGATCTATACAGATACATCAGAAGAGTATCAACCCCCTCCCTCAAAGATGCAACCAATTCTTTATTACTGGAAACTTTCAAATATCTGTAGAACGGAGATACATGTTAGAGGATATCTCAGAATATCTTATTACAGATAATATAGTGGAAGAAATAAAATAGGATAAATTTCTTCCTAATGCCATAAACATCAATAATCTCAACAAGCTTACACGAGTAATAAGGGCACAGTCTAGCCAGTGTAAGAGATATATTGAACTGGAATTAAATTAATTAACATCATCAATTTAAAGGGTGAAGCAATGGCTTCTAGAAATCCTCTTTTATCATTAAAAAAAACACACTAAATAAAGAAATTAAATCTAGCACTTACACACATAATTAATTTTTTCATGCATAGTAAACCTCATTCACTTACATACTTAAATGTCACCAATATATCGACTTGGAAGTTTCATATTGTAGAAGTAGTTAATTATCATGGGAAAATCTCTATGCAAATGGCTTTAATACTCAGGGATAAGAATTTTAATAGGAAAAAAGGGTATTGTGGGGATGTTAAAAAAAATTCAGGTATAACTGCAAATTCATCCCTTTAGACTTTCTTTATAGTATATATATAAAGGGAAAACGGAAGTGATATGAAATCATGTACAAATGACTAAAATATCTGATCATGCTTTTAATTGCGGATTCCATTAAATCGGCCTTGTTTGGAGGATTTAGAAGGCATTCATCATCAACTGCAGCCTCAACGCCTGCCTTTTTTAGAAAAGCAGCTTTTTGGATGGCTTTTAATCCATCATCAATGACATTTTCAAGAGGTACTGGAGGAGGATGCAAGCCCCAATATCGATTTCTTGGGACCTGAAACATAAAAGGAATTCTTTAGTATGTAAATTCATGAGACCACAAGGGAGCAGTAATAAACACATCAGCAAGTTCATGTAATACAGGAGAGCATCAGTAAGGTAGTGGTGGGAACCATAGCCAAGCTCAATCATCATTTTGATGAAACATAATATATACAGTTGAAAAGCAGAAAGAGCTTCGGAAATAGAGATCATACAAACACAATTACATGCCCCAATGCAAATAAAGAGGCGCCCGTCTAAGAGAGGTAGGGGGGGGGATTGTAAGATAATACCTCTGTGATAACAAAGAGGCAAAGCAGACATCACAACATACTTATAATGTAGAGTATAGTATATATTCACACAACAACATACCAGCAGTGACCAGCGATTTGGATCACGCATGATCAACGGGAAAACCTCAGAAGGCTGCATGGTCTCTGAAGATAAGAAGTGATCTATAGCATCCTCAAAATGCAAGTCGAACAACAATAGAAACCCAACTTGAGCATGGATAAAAGAAACCATCTCTTTTGACAATTCGCCTTCACTTTCGAGCTCCTCCATTAAGGCAACAGCTTCCCTAAAGCTCTTCTTTCGTAACAAATCCTTAATTTGTTCTTCTGCAGGCACCTTCTGGTAGCAAATTACCTGATATCCAAAACAGGTTAGTCATATACTCCGTAGTACCCATAATAAGTTAGATACCACAGTGACGTAAAACTCTCAGCATTAGTAGAGAAAAATACCTTCGGCCCAGATGCTAAAACAACGAAATATCCATTACCATTATCCCCTTCGGAAACAATGCACGACCCATTTCTAGCTTCTCCTAAGAGAATCACCTGAACACAACGACCAGACTTCTTATGATAAACCTCCACCATTCCACCCCTCACCACAACAACATACATCCCTACCTCTCCAACCCCTTCCGGAACACCTCTAAAAACCAAACTCCCACCAACTGGTTGCCCCTCAACATCCACAACTATTCCTACATTATCCACAACCAAAATCACCCTACCCCGCTCGTCCCTTCTCAACAACTTCATCCTCGGCACACTCTCCACCTCAGGCAAATTAAACAACACACTACATTGCCCCGTCTTACACGAAAACAAGTGATACCCACTCTTACTCCCGACTATAACCGAATCATCAACCCAAATCAACCCAACAATCACTCCCACCTTCTCCAACCCAACCCCCGCAACCTCCCTAACCACCGCAAACTCCCCCCTCGAGCAATTCACATCCAAAAATACAATCTTTTTCCCAATCCCAATCACAAAAGAACACTTAACATCATCCCCATTACCTAAATCACTATTACCCCCAACAAAACTACCACTAATACTATTATTACTAACCCCATTTAAGGAAAAACGAGTATCGAATTTTCTCGATACAGAGGTGATCTTACCACCTCCAGCTACTTTAACAACACCCAACTTCTTAATTTGGCTTTGCAACTCAAAATCAACCAAAAACAGTGAATTATCCGAGAGAATAAGGAGCACTTTATTAACTACTTCAATCAATTCAATAAAAATTATAGGTGTCCCATTACTGATAGTGACGCTTTTAGGGGTGGAGGTGGCGGCGCCGGCGAGGGGGAGGGAGTGAAGAGTGCCGGAAATCGAGCCGGCGAAGATGACGACGGCGGAGACGGCGAGGGAGGTGATTGGAGTGGTGGTGGTGGTGAGGGGGATTGGGTTTGGGTGAATTACGGATCGGGCTTTGGGGTCCGGGTCGGGCTTGGGCTTCATTTTGAGGTGGTGGTCATGGGTGGCGCCGCCTTGTAGTGGTGGTTGAGAGAGTGAGAGGTTTATTGAATAAAACGATGTCGTCAATGTAAGACAAAATAATTTATGTTAACGAGTTGGCTCGATCCAAGATTCATAATGTTACTGTACTTGAAAAAGCTTGATTCAAATTATAAGTCGAAATATGGATAAAACGTCATATGATCGAGAAGAGTTCAAGTACATAATATTGTTCAATAAGCGATAAAAGGCTAATTCACATTTGCCATGAACTATAGGTTCGTTTTATATAGTCGCAGGCTATCGGTTTGTTTCGGTCATTTAAGCATTTATCGTTTAGTCTGGTCGCAAATTATTTATCGTTCGGTAATGGTCCTTAATGATACCGTTCGAGGGATGATCCTGCTGATTTTTACACCAAAAAAAGCAACGTTCTACCTTGAAATGGTATTTTTCTTGCATGGCTTATTCTTAAAATATATAGAATCGTTTTACATAATTAAAATAAAATCTCACGATTTCTTGCTGCTCAGCTGCCTGTCACTTCACTCTGCTTTGACCCAGCCCTTATCGGCACATGTTAACATGGCGTCCCTCTATCCTCGTTTTTTAACACAGAAAGAAGCCATGTCCATCGCGATTTCCGGTTTGGAGGGTGCAAATCTGAAAAAATGAGGTTGGGAAGGAGAGCGGATCTAAGCAAAAAAAAGCAGAGAAGGGGGAGGTTTGCGGAAGCGGTCGGAGAAGGGGGGAGGGATGGGGTATATCAAAAAAATTAGTAGGTTGGTGAAAGTTTGGGAAAAAGTTGGGAGGAAAGAGGTAGATATGATAAAGAAAGAAAATTATGGGATTACATTTTAATTGTAAAATATATCACTTATCTGCTAGTTTAGTGTTCGAGACAAAATAATCATTTTGTATAGAAATGTATTTTTGTTGTAAAAATCAGTGAAGGGCCAAATTGCGAAAGGAAAAATTTAGGACCATGGCCTCGCGATAAATGACAAGAGATGGCACAACAGCGATAATTCTGCTTAAGCGCTGCGATAATTCAGAGGCAAAGCCAGCAAACTATAATTACCCTCCTTGATGCTCCTTAATAGTAATTTATTCACCTTACTTGCTCAACCAATTTTACCATCTTAAATGATTGATTCCGTAACCATTTACAACAATTACATTTAGTTAAAAGGGGTTTCCAAAGATAAGAAAAAAGTCCTAAGGATAGTATTAACAGAAATTGACATCGAAGTGCATAGTAATGGTAGACGTTGCTTTCTAGCAGAAATATTAGGGGACTCGATATTAGGGGTTCGAGTCATCGTTGAGTGAGTGGGGAGCCACTATTTATCAGAATGCCTAAGCAGACAGATGGAGACTCATCAACATATATAACCTTAACCAAACCAGAATGAAACACTATAAAGCACACCTGTGGAAAACACTTATTCAAACGACAATGTTCGTTCTATTACAACAGCTTCTCTTTTACAACTTATGCTACACTTTACTACTGGAAGATCAGTCTACCTCATCCACATGCTGAATGGTCACCACAGACCTTGCTGGGAGGAAGACTTATCAGACTTCTGGCTGGAAGAAAGCATAATCTGAGCTAGGCTCGTTCTTTGTAACCTAAACAAACGGAATAAATTTCAGCTACATATAGTTTAACAAAGAAACAGTGACATTTGCAAAATACACGTTCGATATATCATATCATTGGTGTTAGATAATTAATCCAAAAATTACTCCATAATACTTACGACGTTAGGATTTCAAGTTATTCGTAGCACTAGTTAATAGATTGAGGGCACACTTAAAATAAGTATACAAACCTCATCAGCGCGGGACGATCCTAGAGGAAGAGAAGGTGGGGCAAGAGGAGTCCAAAGCACAGGATCTGTTAAGGTATTAACTGTGTTATAGCTTGATGGTAGCGAACCAGAAATCAAAGGATTTGAGACGAACATATTCCTCTGAATAGTTAATCCTCCATCCCTTCCAAACGCAATTCCTAGTCTGTCTGTCACACCCTCAAGGGCTGGATTTTCAAGTGCCTTTCCGTGCTCAGTTTTGTGAATAATGTTTTTGTTTTCATTCTCATCATTCTCATTGTCCTCTTGCCTTCTCAATTTCAATGCATTCTCTTGAAAGCTTCTAAAGGGCTCTGAACTGGACAAAATGCTAAGGGCAGAGTATTTCGACCTTTTCTCCTCCTTCCTCTCTATAGTCACACCTAACCGAGGCATCTCATAAGGTTCGGTGTGCTGGATTGACCACTCAGGAGCTTTGAGTTCACTTGCAATGTCTTCCGGACAACCACCTTTGGTTTCCTTAGCAGATTGATTCACTCCCCACCACTTGATGTAATTTGATAGATCGATCTTCCTATCTATGCAAAAACCACCTATATAATCGTGCTCACTGGTATTGCTATCACCTGCACCTTTAGAAGTGGAGAAGTCTTAAAATGTGAAAACTGATTTTGTTCAACAAACAGAAGATATGAAGACTGAAAAAGTACATATAATTTTGATCTTCTACAGAAAACGAAGATCACTCATAAGACACGTAATGAACAAGATTATAAATTTTGCCTCTGCAGTAATACTCACCATAGTTTATACTGTTGAAATGGTCAGCTCCAGGCATAAAACGAATCATCAGTCCCATCAAGTACTTTGTGACGAGGAAAATAGTGGATCACCAGAAGATAGCTTTGTAAAGGTAAGGGCAAATACAACTTGCCTTCACAAATATCAATAGATCTTTTGGGAATGGGAACTTAATGGACTAACCCAGCCCTGACCTTGCCCCTTTGGTTGATATTGAAATGTGTGAAAGCATAATATCAAATACAAATATATAAAGATACCTGGAAAGAGGCCGATATTTAGAAATTCCTCTTGAGAAGCCACTACTCTTTCTGCAATGTGCACCTTATGAGCACGAGTACTATCTTATAAAGTTTTTTTAGTTGTTGAAATGATAGACACCTTCTAAGTGATGCTAGATAATCCTCTCTTGAGACATTTTGCATCTCTTCGAGGTCCCTAGTATAATCAGTTACCTGCAACATTTTGACTGGCAACGTTACGGTGGAATATAAACAATTAAAGAGAAACTAAAACGCCCATTGTAGAACGAAGTAATAATTTCTCTCTTTGTATCACTTAGAACGAACCACTTGCTATTTTGACATGTTCCACAAGAATGATCTCTATCAGCATTCATAAAACCCTCTTGTACGTCATTCTTCATACTAAATAGACTATTACTAATTGGCCACCATGAATTAGCTGACCCATGTGATTTCACTAGACTTCATATTTTACTATAGATCGACTGTATAATAGTGCTTCGAAACTAACTCAAGTAATCAACTACTATCAAGTATAATGTAAGAAGCAACTGGAAATAGAACTTCAGAAGTACTGTTCATGCAACTCTTTTGTTATAGATTTTATTCTTTCTAGAAAAAAAAATTATATAAGATTTGAAAATTGAGGACTAATCAACGAGGAAGAATGAAAAGCTAATATCTACATAAAAGAGAAAAAACGGAAGTTCTAGAACACTATACTGGAAAATTAATGACCGTCCCCGGGCCCCAATATTTTAGTGCGGCAAGATCATATGCTCTAGCTGCAGCCTCTTCATCATCATATGCACCTACAGCATTCCATTAACTCAAGTGTGAATTCTCTTCAGACCGGCCATTATAATGGTTAAATCATACTTTAGAGATACTTACCTAGATAAACTGCCCATGCATATGATACAGCAACAACATCCAGTGTCAATAAGATACAAAATATTAAAAAACATTAGTGTTTTGTACAATTTTGAGTTCAAGAGGAATCTAAACTCAGAATAAAATAAGTGGCTGCTAATTTTATCCTTTCTTGTTTTGTTTTGTTTTGAGGAAGAGGGTTCTGAGGATTGAAGAACCTTGCTTGCCCTTCTTATTTTGGTTTTGATTCCAGGTGCTTTTATCCCAAAGATGAGCTTCATAACGACCAGTCCATCGGTGCCTGTTTATGCAAGAAAAAAGAATATAATAAGCAACATCCTAAACACATTATATATAGAACTCTACAGGAAAAAGGTGAATGGATTACAATAATTTCATGATAAATTGAAAATAGAGGCACATCATCAGAAGTTCACTTAATATAATTTTAGAATCAGCCCTGGTTACTCAATAATGTCACCTTATATGTTGTGTTGACAGGGGGAACGGCATCTTAGAAACAGAAAAGATGTCATATAATCAGGTGGCCATATTTATGATGATTCGAGTGAGTGCAAGATGCTAATATATATCTATAGCAACTTAGCAAGGGAGTCCTACAAGGCTAAACATTTCCAGCTCTTAAATCTAAGATTATACTCAACAACTTACCTGGTGACACCACGGTAAATGGAGCTGCGCTTGCCAGCAGTACAGGGAGGCATTTTGCTAATACGCTCTTTTGCTGTACAACCTCTTTCTTTTTTTGCTTTTTTCAATCCTCCATACACTATGAATTGATCAGGCACGAAATTCACTGCTTCGGTTGTCTCTCCACCACAACTGCCACCACTACCTCCTTCTGGCTTTGCTGCAGGCTCTAAGGACGTCGAGGCCATCAGCGATATTGGTATTCTAGCATTAGTAACATAAGAGAAGAGAGGTTTAGAAGACTAATCTACAACAAGAGCGGTATTCTGTATATGGCAGGTATGCATTCAACAGAATATTTCTATCAGAAGGCTTAAAGTCATGCTCATAGATATGCTGACATGGTTTTGTCCTAATTTTCCTAATTTGTTCTCTTTGGTCATGCTCGCTTTTACATCAAAATATAATGTCCACTACTCCACTCAATTGCGGTGTTTCAAAATCTGTCATGCTCTACAAATTAGATGCTTACGGGAAACCTTATTTCTTCTCTCCCTAAGAAGTTCTACCAGTTTCCATGTCTACCCTATATATAAACAGGAAGGGGTGAACTAACAGTAATTGCCTCGTTCGTGAAGCCCCACGTGGAAAACAAAATGGATACTGGATACATAAGTACTTTTAGATTGGCGGTACAACATTAGGTGAAAATATATCAAATGCTAACATATTTAATATACTTTAAAATTAATTTGATTAGTCGAGTTATAGCGTGTGTCGATTTAGTACAAAGTTTGTTAATTTAATTTATTAAGAAATTAAGTAAGACGTCTTTTTTATTGGGATGGAAGATAACATTAACTTGCAACCTCGGCGAAATATTAAGGTCATAAAAGTAAATTAATACTACGCTCCTTGTTTTATTTCTTTCAAAATCTAATTCATTTCTTTACAAAATCTAATTCACATCATGCAATTCTACCCACTTCACAAATCTTAAATTTATTGTTATTAAATAAGTTAAAATAAAAGTATACCAAAAAAATATATATCTTAATTTAAAAAAAACAATTAACATAACAACTTTATGGTAATAAAAACAATTTATAGAAGTAAAAAAGTGAGCTTTAAATGTAATTAAAAGTAAAAGTGTAAATATATACATGATCTTATCTTCTTCCTTGGAAGCTGAATTGCAAAAGAAGTTGGTTTTCAAGATCTAATTTGCTATAAAGAGTTTACCAATTTTGACTTTTATCTGAAAGTCTTCAATTGAGAATTAGGGTTTCTGATTTCTCAACTTTATATCATACTGTATGCTATTCTTGGGAATAGCCGTTAGTTTGAGCCAAACACGAACTCCATTTCAAACCACTGTTTCAATAGTCAAAGACTCGAGAGTGCTCTCCAGATTCGCTTCGGCATCGCTTCGAAGCGATAAATAGTTAGTAGAATGTTGTTGTGATGTTCTGTGCTTTTCTACAAAGTGCGGTGTGGTATGAGTTGGTTTATGGAGAATTGTCGATCTGTTAGTCGGTTGAAGCCTTGTCCATGATTTCATAACTACGTGTAGGCACATGGCGTAAAGGAGCCATGGCTTGAGGGTTTTAACATTTTTGAAGAGTCCTCGCACAAATAATATTTTGGTATTGTATACAATTTAGGTCAAATGATATTAAAGAGCAGTCACGCTTGTTAAAAATAGTTAAAAATCATCATTCGATCACTCTTGTTGACTTGGTCAAATTTAAATTGATTTGATGTCACAAATTGAGTTTTCTTCATTTTTTCAAGTTTTTGTTGGGGTATTTTTGTCTTTCTCGAACCTTTATACTTGACGTGTCTTCAAATTGATCGGCTTTCAACGCTAAGGTTTGGTATTTCATTTCGAACCACCGAGTTGAGCTATTAGAGTTGAATCCTAACGATTTGGTTAAATAGATTTTAAAAAGTCCTACAAATAGAATTCCACGCGGTTTGGTTCCTACCGATTTCGGTTGACTCCGCCCGACAATCATGTTGGGTTTCACCAGTTAAAATAACAATTATCGGCCGATTACCAAGAACTGCGAGATTATAAAAGCGATTTGTCGAGATTATGTACGCACGCTTGAAGTTGTAGCGGAATAAAATTAGAGGAGGCTCAGGAAACTGACAGCGTGGGTTAATGCAGAATGGTCATGGCAGAAGCGATTGATCGAAACCGCTTTCTTACGTTTTTCTTTAGAGGCAGTTAAAATTGAGCAAAGGAATTAGGAGGAAGAAAAAGCTAGTGTTTCTTCTCCCAATGGATTGAACAAAGATGTAATAACCCGTTCCGCACTAATATTATTGTAATTGTGTACTAGTTGCTCGGTGGAGTATTTCGAGGAGAAATCAAAAATTTCGAAGTTGAATAGTCATCTGGTCGGTCGGTTGGTAGTATATTTTGGCTTTGAGAATTTTAAAGAAGTTATGTCGAATAGAAATGATATTATTTGGGTGGTAATATAAATTTGAGTGTAAGGAATGTTGTTGATGTTTGAGTTGATTGTCGAGATAAGTTAAAAGCGAAGTAGCAAATTGGTCGCGATTAGGTTTCCGCATGCTTAAATGAGCGACCCACAGCCCATGAAACAAAGCTGGCCCAAGAAAAAAAAAAAGGGCCGAACTCCTCCTTCTGCAGGGGCGTGAATGCTCTCTTTTTCCTTGGTTTTCTTTCTTGATTTCTCTTAGTCTTTGCGAGGCTTTGGGCGCCAATTTACAGGAGAGTTTCTCACCATCGTCCCGTCGTTTCAAAGGTAAAGGTGCGATCTTGTTGGTATTTTGTAAGATCTCTCACGAGTTGACTTTTTGTATTTCTAATTTTATTTATCAATTGATTCCAGGTTTAAATTAGTTGTGCTTGAGTTGATATATCGTGTTAAATGTGTGGAATTTGAGCGTTTTAGGGCCGTTGACTTTTTGGAATTTTGGGTTGACCGATTTTATGAGATATTATTGAATATAATTATTATTTAGGCTTGAATTATGATATAGAGTTGATGATAATCGATATTTAGGGAATGAAAAGTGTTGTTATGGTTGAGTTGACTTTCGAGTGATTTTGGGTTGACTTTCTCTAAAATGTGGTTGATAGTATAAATATGTTATTGGACCTTTATTGTGATTGTTTTGAGGTGAAATTATGAGTATTAGGTTGTTGGAAGAAAATATGTTGAAATTAGTTTTATTAGATTTTGAGTAGTAAACGGGCTTCGGGATTTGAGGCTGTTAGAAACGGGTTTGATTAGTTGGAAAAGTTGATATTTTGGGTTGATTGAAATTGGTTAATAATGTTGGGTATTTTGGTTAAGGTGTTGATCGATTATGGGATTTGGTCGAGATAGTTGAATTCGCCATTTTAATAGTCTCTGAAACATAATTAGTAATCTATACTTAAGTTGTTAATTTGTAACTAAAATGGGTTGAAGAGTCAGGAATTTAATTAAGATAAGGGTTAAAATTGTTGCGAGTAGTAATTGTAATTTGAGTGTTTTGATTAGGCAGCGAATAGGACGGAGCACTTGGATGATTAGGCGGGGCCGTTTCTTGTGCGAGCAGGGTGAGTCTTTATCTCGCGTGTATTCTGTATAATAACTACTTTAAATGATACGTGTCCTTGTAATATATGTCATGTGAATGGTGTCACGTGTCATTGTAATATAATTATGTGTGAATGGTATGCAATGTCCTTGTAATATAATTATGTGAATGAATTGTACATGGCCCTTGTGATATGATTATGTGAGAATAGTATATACATTACATACGATTATGTGAGCCATAATATGATTATGTGACTCACGATACGCGGCATTGAAGGCGAAGCGAGGTAAGTAGGCAGGCGTCCCACGAGCATATTCTTTGTTATAGTTACTGTGGCCTTGTCATTTTTATTATACAGTGGCCTTGTCGACTTGCTTTTTAGGTTATGTGCTTTAATAGGTGGTTGTGATTGATTTGCGGTGTGTCTTTGTTTTTAGGCGTGTGTTTAATGTTGTTGGGAGTAAAGTAGTTCGTTATTATTGAGAGGTGTTGGGTTTGGAGTTGTATGACTTTGAGGTGACTTAGTATTAGGATATGACTTTTTATAGTTGGGATAGATTAGGAGTTAGGTATTTCTCGCCCCCAAGCTGCAGGGATATGTGGCCTTCTCGGCCTTATACTATGTGTATAAGTGGGTATGCATATACTATGTGTATAAGTACGGTTTGCCTTATACTATGTGTATAAGTGCGGTTTTGCCTTATACTTAGTGTATAAGTCTTGATTGTGCACTTATACTATGTGTATAAGTGCGGTGTCTTATACTTTGTGTATGAGTGCGATGTGCCCTCTTTGTGTATAAGTGCGGTTTTGGCCTTGCTCTCACGGTATAAGTGCGGGGATGATTATTGATTAGTCATTCTGGGGTAGGCCAGTTGAGCATATGCGCGTTAGAGGTTGAGTATCTTGGTGGGGATATGAGAGATAGGAGGTTTGATGGTAGAGTTTTAGTCGTTGTTAGATCTCTTTGATTTCTTTTGCAGATTGTGTCTTTCACTAGGCGGCTTCTATTATATCTTCTGTGTTATGTGCGAGACTTCCTGTGGAATTATGTTGTATGACCTTATTAGGTAGTCCTGGATATATGTATTTTATTCATATTTGACTATGATATCTATTCACGATCTCGTTTTTGTCTTTGTCGGCGGTGCTTTGATGTGATGCTTCGTTTCGGACTTTAGCGCAATAGAGCCCAACTATTTTGTATTCGAGGATAAGGTATTTGAAGTCACCGGTTGGCACTGGCTGGCATTCTTTATCTTTTTTGTAGATATGTGATATATATATATATTAAGTGGTTATTGGATCGGATACCTTTTGAATAGAGAACCTTTAGGTGAAATTATAAACCAGGATTTATGCTAATATGTATCGATGATGTTGATGATATTTTATATATGGTGGAAAAGCTGAGATTGAAGCTGTGTTTAGAATATAAGTTACGTCCCAATCACGACAGCGATACCGTTAAGGTAAATAAGTTGGTGTATTAAATGGAATTTGGGAAGATAGTGCTGCTTAGGTTACGCTGATTTAAGACATATATTGCTCGATTATATTAAGAAAATGGGAAATGATTTGGAGGGGTCTTATGAGGAACATTTACAGATGTCATGGCGTGTATGAAGATAATCGGCGATGGCGGCTTTAAAGATTGAGCCCCAAGATAAGTAGTTGGTGTAGGCTTGAGTGATGAGATGTTGAGATAGCCAATAGCTTGAGTTGTCGTATGTTGTGTTAGGATATTATATCGGAAGTGGCTATACGAGAAAACTGACCAATAGAAGATATCTCCAGGGCGTATGAGTGATGTGGTTGTTGGCGTGGTGCCGGTTTGCTCGGTGTTAGTCGGAAGAGAGAAAGTCATTAAACAGAATTTAAATTGTGGTGAGTAACATATGAAATATAACTTTTGGGGTATATAGTCTTTAATAGGTGAGGGATTTAAATTATTCTTATTTGTACGATAAGGCGTAGCATTTATTTTCCTCGGCTTTTTAGGCGGCTCCTATTTCCTATGGGCGGGCGTTTTATCTTAGGTTGTTGGGATGATCGAGATCGTTGGCCGGTAGGCTGGCACCACATGAAGATGGCGATAGTGAGCCGGGCACCAGCGGTCATCACTTTTTATCTTCTTGAAGTTTTACGTTGTATGAAATAATTATTGTTGTCTCGTGTTGTAAACAAGTGATGCGATGTTGTACTTATATTGTACTCTTGATGAAGTTTGTATTGTTGGTTAGTTACTTTAGATGGACGAGTTACATTGTTTTATTTATGATGTTAAATAAAGTGGATTTTTAATCGTTATCGAAAATCGTTGGTGGCTACGATTATACGTGTTGATGGCCGGTCGACCTCGAGGGGGGACTCGCTTTGAGGCGAATGGATTACGAAGTGGAAAAGGAAAGTTTTGCTTAAATTTTTTCTCAAGATGAATAATGAATGAGCTTGACTAATTTCGTAACTGATCCCCACTTTATATAGACTTCTGGGATTACACCAATTTGGAAACGAGAGTTATGGAAAAACTCTTCAACCTTAAGAAAGATTCTAGAACTCGGCATGAAGAAGATTCTAGAATCACTCGTTTCTTTCTCGATTCACGTCTTATGGGGTAGGAGTCAATAGTGAAATTTTGTATAAATCATTTCCTCTGGTTTAAACTTTTGCTTGCCCAGAAAGTTATAATCGTATTATATTTTGATCACAGTAAACCAAATTGTGTGACCTCTTGAAGACTTGATTGACAGAGTAATATGTTAATTTATGTTAGCAGAACATTGTATTAATATATATAGATTATAAGCGATACTCACAATGGCTATCATAACCCACGATGTCGATAAGAGTTAATTCTAATATGTTAATTGTCTAACAATCGAACGATATACGAACTTATATTATTTGAATATAATTAAATGTAAGTAAATCGGTTGTGATGAAATTATTGAGCGTATTGTAGATTTGCGTATCTATTTCCAGCAATTGATAAGCCAAACACCAAGTAACTACTACGACCATTTTAATTAATTAGCACATTTTATTAATCGCTTTGAACAATACATAAAGTTTAGGAGGCGGAAGTCGAAATTCAAAATACAAACCTGGAAATAAATAAAAATAACAATTTATTGCAGCAGGAAATGGTGCTCTTATTGTTCGACAAATGCTTAGCCCAGCCTAAGTTGAAAGCCCCAGAACTTTCCAACTTCACACCGACATTTAAGATAACCTATTAGATCACTTGCAATAGCCTATTTTAGCAAGTGTTTTAAATGGGAAAAACTTAATATAGGAATTTTAGTATGTTTGTACATTATTGGTGTTGTACATTTATTGGTGTTGTACATTTAACACACTTGAAAAACTTATGAATGGCTAATTAAAAATGTACAACAAGGCATGTGGGACATTAATAAGTGTAGATTTCAATGCTTGGCTGTGATAGCCTAGTAGCTAGTATTATTAAATATATGTACAAAAAAGAGTAAGAAATAATATAGATACATGTGATTTGTGGGTATTAAAATTATAAAATTAATGAATGTAATATGTGTGGTAGTATAAAAAAGTAAAATAATATATGTAATTTAATTATAAAAATTCATATAGACAATGTGATTTGCATTGGATATTTAAAAAAGATAAAAATAATATGATATAAGAAATTATGTATATGAAAGAGAGAAAATAAAACTTTTGATAAAATATATTATAATGAATGAATAATTAGGGGTGTGTTGTACAATAGGAAGATGAGTTCTCACAGTAAAATTGTGGCAATTGATAAAAGTTTTATTGTGCGAGATCTTTATTCACAGTCTCTCCTTCTTATTTAAATTAATTGACTTCGGCTTTTAGGAGCCAACGACTTTGTCATCCTTGAATAAAATATATTTAAGCTCTTTTGATCACGATTTTAACAACTCCTGCATATTAGTCCCACCGTTAAGTAGTTTAAACAATATTTTAGGTGGGAAACACTTCCCGTATATAAAGCTCTGAATGTTAATTAAGCGATTTGGAAGGAAAAACTTCATTCTTTGGGGTTCAAACTGAAAAATTTAGGATTCAAAAAAAGGATTTATTTTTTTATTTGAGGGGAATTCAAAATTGTTCGAATTGTATAATCATCAATTAAACGATATCGATGCTTAGACCAATAGCAAATTTGATTATAATTCAATTCACTTGACAAGTAAATAGAAGTAGAAAGTTCATATTCTTAGGTCATTGATAAAAATTAGTTGGACAATGCACCAACCTGATTACCCGCAGAAATATCTGAGACTCAAAATCAATACTTTAATTATGGCGTTTCTTTTCGAATATACATTTCCGATTCCAATCTCTAGCCGAGGTAGATCTATAGGACATACGAACACATGCCGCAAGCAATACACGTTTTATCAAAATTCAAAGTGGATTCGGCACCGGAAGCGTTAAGAAGTGATCAATTTTCATAGGGATGAATAGTTCTTTGATACTTGATTCACGTGGGACAAGGTAATCATGAAACCTTGACGATGTACGGCACTGTATTGTTTGGTGGCATAAATTTTATGAACTCACGGAGTTATCATAGGAGCAATATAGTGAATATTTAGAAAAGGAGTTTTTTACATTTCTTTCTTGTTTGAGAGAAGTTGTAGATATTATTGTAGTTCTTTTCTGGGGAGTGAAATAAGTGAAATAAGAGTTGGGATGAGATTGTGTGTAGATTACTGAGAGAAATAGGTAGAAATTTCAATCGAAGATTAAAAGTTGGTCGTTCTAAGTCTCGTGTTAAGTCCATCTTACATTTACTGATAGGAATGAACAGGGAATAAAAATAGAGTTTTTAGCTAATATTTATAAAAATACCAATTATTGTTCCAAGAGCTTCTTCTACGGCTTTATTTATATCAAAAATCGAGGAGCAGGAATATATGCGGAATAGAAAAATTCGACCCCCAGTAAGAAGCGTACAAATAACGAAGAAGCTAATAAATTGAATCACGAAGCAACAAATAAACCAAATTTTATCTTTGGAATCTATTCGGTTTGATAACTTCTTCTTAACTTCTTCTTGATTTACGGTAAATCAAGAGGCAGTCTTCATTTCAGTGAGGAAGAAATTAGAAAAATAAAAAATACATAGGTTGATGCCCTGAAATTCGCCCCAGAAACCATACTTTGATTGCGCTTGATTATATCAAGCTATGAGGCTGTTAGATAATTATAGTCGATGATAACATCCTTTGCTCCGTATTTATTCGAACCATTACATGAGACTTTTACCATGCGGCTCCTCGGAGGTCTCGCTAATTTTGAATCTTGATATTTGATAGGATAGATAGCGCCCCCATCTAAGGTTCGAATATACCAATGGAATTAAATGCGCTAGATTTTAATAAATAAAAAAGTGCTTCTGAATTTATCTTATCCTTTAAATAATTTTTATTTTTCTTTGTTGATTAATAACTAAATCCTTGAATAAAAAACTTTTTTGTAAAAATATCACATAGATATTTCAACCTATTGTTTGAATTACGAAAAAAAAAAAATGAATTAGACACGCGATTAGTGTTCATAAATCATGACAATAATCTATCTCTTTAAATACAAATATGTATCAGTAAAAAATAAAAATAAAATGCGTTTTTTCAATTACATTATTTACATTTTATTTTGTTCTATTCTTCTTTCATAAAAGGGACTTTAACCAAAGTAAAACATTACTTCATTCTTAATAGTTATTTATTTAATCGGTGGATAGGAACATACTGCGGATGAATAGGTGAGTCTTACTTTATCATTTCTCACCAACTTAAAGTCCCAATTCAAATTCCTTTTTTGTGAAATATCCTCTT
This sequence comes from Lithospermum erythrorhizon, assembly GCA_019722365.1. Classification (NCBI taxonomy): domain Eukaryota; kingdom Viridiplantae; phylum Streptophyta; class Magnoliopsida; order Boraginales; family Boraginaceae; genus Lithospermum; species Lithospermum erythrorhizon. The sequence goes on along the minus strand of JADFUC010002406.1, from coordinate 36,054 downwards.
TATAATTTCTATAAACTCCATTACAAATTCTTTGTGTATCTTGGTCTTCTAACCATCCACTATTTTTGCTCGACACATTATGGTAATAACATATAGTAATAGATATTAAAAAGTCCATATGGTTGATCTTTGAACCCATTTGAGTCATGATGACTAATCGACCATTCTTGGGAGTAAATCGTCTACTACTACTTTTGCACAATTCTTGTACATTAGGAAATGAGATTCAAAACCCTTATTACTTTCTTTATGAGTTACAAATAATTTTTCTCACTCGTATAACTATCGGTTTTAATTTATCAATTCAAATGATGAATCAAAAAATTCAAAATTATTTCAACTTTCTTAGATAAAGATAAAATAGTGGGTTTTGGCGTCTCCTGAGAATCACACGTAGAATATTGATAATACACATAGAGTTAATGGTATTTCATAACTAATTGATTGGCGGCGGCAGTAAACCGCCCTAAAAAATGTTTATTGTTTGATCCGTATCGACATAAGAAGTCCAAGGGAAGCGATACTTGAAATAGCGATCCATAAAAAACACGATACTAAGATCGGCTAGAATAAGGTTAGAAGCTAAAAAGGAATTATTGAAAAAGCGGAGTAAAGTGATATAGTAGCATAGATGGTTAAATCTTTGAACAAGCGAGCATCTCCTACAAATGGAAGAAGATTCTCTTTGAAAGTAGTTTTTGTACGTCTATTTAGGAGACTTGAAGGATTCCCGAGGGGCCGTACTCGGGACGATGCGTTGTTGTATCATAGAACTATAACTCTAACCAAACAATTACTAATAAGCTTGATTAGAATTCCTAATCACAAAGAGCTAAAAATAGGGACAAGAATCCATATGATTCCGTAGAGTTCTTTTAAAGTTCAATCCCGGAAAACAAATTGATAACCTTTATTTCTGTTGTATCAATTATCACATTTCAACGATCAACTTCTCATAATAATATCTATGCTACTATTATTGTCATAATATCGACGATTTCATTCTATTCTTTTAACTAAATGAGGAAGAATTTACAAATTAATAAAACCCGGTGGGCAATTTTCCGTCTCCAGCACGGAAAAAGCGATCGATCTCACATCAAAAAAAATCCCAAATCTCCTTTTGGGGCTTCGACTCTCACATAAAGTTCTTGTTTCGATAATTCAAAAGTAGGAGAAGATGACTAATAAATCAATATTCAAAATCATCCCATTCGGGATCTTTTACTCTAGCAAGCGTCGGGTTCTAAGTACATAGGACCCCACAGGATTCCTTTCCAAGGCACTTGTTGAATAATTTTTTATCGATTACGTCATTTCACCGATTCGTTGCTAAATAGCAGGCTAAAGAATCCCCCCTCTTTTTGCCATTGAACTGCCCGATCTAATTCGTCGTAACACTTTCGCCTTGATCAGCTACGAAGATCATTGTGTGCAGGCTTATAGCATTGGTCTGATAAGCCCCAATTTATCGCTTTTCTCCACCGTAATACTACGCCTTCAACACGTTCTAAAAATATAGAATTCCGCTGTAATAAGTTTTTTGATATTCATTAACCCTTGTTAAAAAGCATCGCAAAAATCAAACATTTATCTGTCAGCCATAAGGTAGATCGTGACTACTCAATCTGAAAATAATTATGCATCATTCGCATACTAGTAGCAGCTTGAATAGGTCATATATGAATTCTCTTTCTCGAAAAATATAGAGAAGAAGAGTCTGTCTCAATATCTGCCATAAAAGGAACTTAACCATAATAAATGAGAAGCTATACAGACTCAACTCAACATAATTACTCTTGCATGGCTAAGCCCTTTTTAGGTACTTGAATATTTCCCAGCTGTTAGAGACCATTTACAGTTATTGCTTCTGTGAATATAGTAGCTAAATAATCCCAACGTATTACATAAGGCAAATATGTATTATAATGAATGAATAGTCTAAGTTATGTATTTGTATATAGCGTGAAAATGAATTACCATTAAAGTAATGAAATACAGGTGATAAAAGTTTTATTGTTGCGAGTCTTTGTTACAATATCTTCTGGCCATTTTAATTAATGAACTTTTTCATTTTTTAGAACTGACTTTATCATCATATGAAGGGAGTATGTTACACTCTTTGATACATTACTAACAACTCCTGCATATTAGTCCGATTAAGTAGTTTAAACCATTATAAAGCTCTGAATGTTAATTAAGCGCTTTGGAAGCTTTTCCAACATTTTCACGTTTATCGATTTTAGAAAACTTGAACCGATTTAGCAATCGACAGTTTGATAACAAGAAGTAGCGAATGTAGAAAGACTCTAATGCAATCCTGAAGATATTCAAACACTCACTAATAAGAGACTACTAAATGTCAGCAGACATTCTTCAAGGTAAGTAGGTTACTTCAAGCAAACGTATCGCCTATTCACAGGAAACGACGTCAAGGATTACCACCGGTACCACTATAATGAAGAAATGGGGAAAATTAGAGCCACACAGAGAGTAGAATGAGGATACAAGTAGCATTACAATATTACAGAATTTAAGAATCTACAATTTCTGTCTATTGCTTCAAAACTTTGAGAGGGGGCGGTGTGGCGTGAATTACCTTCTGCAAGAGTAGTGCAATATATGATCAGGCTCTACACAGAAGTCTTTTGTTTGGCTAGTTCATCCAGCGCTTTCTTTAAAGCTTCCTTCAGTATTTCAGGTTTCTTCAACTGACAAAGGTGCTCGTATAAGCAAGAGGAGATATAAAATGAGAGCAGCAAGTAAAACATAACCCATTTAACACCTACAAGGAATGTCTATTGGTGCATGCATTCAGAATTTTATGTTCTTCTAGAGCGGTTGTATGCATATGAAGACTTTTTTTAATCAATGCTTGCCTTCTTCTAGTTTCCGACCCTCATACCAAACTAAACTTCATTGGTCAAATACCCGATGAACGAAGCTTTAATTCCGCAAGAAGATGGGAGAAAGCAACATGTGCATCTATTAAATGAAAGATATGAATCAACATGCATATTCAATTTTTGCTCTAAATAATATCTCATTTTCTTTATATCCATCTAGTTCCAACTGTTTTATAATGGGTAGAGCTTATAGGACTAACTATCTAAAGAATTAGATTCCATTTCCTCTTTTTCTTTCTTCCCACCTTTAAAAAGAATGTTAATACTTTAATATGTATTTGAAAGGTGAACTTGGTTGATTGAGAAATCATTAGTCAAATCTAGATATTCTAAATCTTCTCTTCTTATGAGTATAATATGCAGATGATAAGCCAATTAGCATCTAAACATAACAACTTTTCATCATGGCATATGTCCCCTGTATCAACAATACATGTGGATGTTTCTTTGTAGCAGACACATGTAGATGAAAGGATAAGAAAGCAGAGGTTGATTCCACTTTTGTTCAGGTTCCATATTGGAAGGCAACAATACCTTCTTAAAGGATGGGAGGAGAGCAAAAACTTCTTCAACTGATTCCGGGCAAACATTCGCAATCAAGCATATCTGCAACCATGAGAACCGACATCTTAAACTCTATTTAGTTTTAAACAAACTGTAATATTGTCCTGGTCTATATACATACCTCCCCATCAGAAACACCTAGCCTCTGCAGAGGTCTAGTCAAAGTCAAGGAACAAACGAAATAGATTGCATGATATATGTAAATAATTCTATATCATTCATCAAGGATACTCTAGAATTTTCCGAACAGTATGAGGATCTGTGTAGCCTTCCCCCCTTTTTGCATAAATTAATCCCCTGTCAAATGAACTAAGAGGAAACAAAATATAAAATTATAAAAAAGCCGAACAAACGAAGAGAAAGGCAGGGTCAAGGACGTTTTTCGAAGCGCGTGGAATACAACGTGAGCACAAAATTACATGGGAATTTTTATCTCTGCATCTGCAGAGAGTTCAACCATATGGTCCTGTATCCCCTGTAAGATTTCTGCTGCTTCACAGTCCATTAAACATGTGGTATTCTCAGAAAGTCCTGCAAATGAATTAGCTTAGTAAACGTTCAATGAGAGCAAGCAATTTAAGCAGGTGATCTACCCACTACAATAGAGCAACAATAAAAGTCACCACAAAATGAAATAATTAGCAGATAATAACACCTTATAAGAAAGAACCGAGGGCATCAACTAGGTATTGAAGCTAATGACTATTGACTAGGGTCAACACTAAGCGGGATGAAGCCATGAAAACTTGATGAGAACAGCCATCCATTGGCTACTTAAATATCTTCAGTTGCATAATTACACTATATGTTACCTTTTCAGTTGAGTTTCACCCTAATAGTTCAAATTCAGAAACCTCCTAGATGCCAACAACAAAAGATGGACAATTTAGCTTTACTAATTCATAAAATAAATTCCCATTGTTTGGTTGAAGAAAGTTTGCACTTTATCAGTATTCATTTTTGGCAAAGGAGACCATATTTAATTTGATCTCTCCTCATTTTCAAATTCCTCGAATATTCTTAGTAAAATGGAAGAAACTAGAAAGCTCTAAATAAGAGTTTCTGTCCAAAACATGGCCAAATACACCTTTTTCTGAGGTTTAGAAACATGACTTCCGGAAAGAGCAGAGAAGCAGAATTTAGTTTTAGTGCTTTTGTTTTCATTGCATAACTTGACAAGATTATGACCCACCAGCCCTCCAAGTCAAATTCTAAGCACCATAAAGGGTATCTATGAGTGGTGGGCTTTTCTATGCTCACCCAGTGGAACAGATTCAGAAACAGGGAGAGGAAAGTTCCTAGTTTTCGCCAATGGCATTCTCATTTGTGCTATCACCAACCTGGGTTAAGCCTCTTTCTAATCTCTTTAGGGGTTTCTGATACTTGGTTACCATATGAAAAAGGTGTGAGTAGTTGAAGGTATGTGCAACTTACCTACCTCAGTTATGCCTCACTTTGTCCACGTGAAGAGGTGCAACTTATGAGTATTTGAAAGTATTTGCAACTTGCAAGCGAGACATAATAAACAACGGGAAACACAAACACATAAATGAAGATAAAACATAAAGAATAGATCGAGTGGTAAACATAGACTGTGTTTAGCTAGGCAGTTTCAAATCACTGTTTGGGGATTATTTGTGGCCTAATAGAGGATAATTAGGAAATATTGTTTTCATTTTCAATTGTCGAATCATATTTCCTTTTTCTTTCATATTTGGAAAATGAATTTCATAATAATATATATATAACTTTAGCATACAAACTGAAATCTAAAAAGTACTCCCAGCTCCCAGAATGAACATAACCTTAATTACTTAAGAAAACAGGCCAAGTGATTGGTAGGTCATTTATGCAACAGAAGTAACCATCTTACATACACATGAACAAACAAAAGCACACCCATAGAATCATCCTATTCATACAAACTGAAGCATCAACTCGTACTTTGTGCAATCATAGGTACCCTATGTTCTTGACCTTTTGAACTTCTGGGAAACATGCAACACATAAGATGCAAAAAAAACATATAAACAGCATATAGCCTCTCGGCAGTCTCTTGTAATAAATCGTATTAAAGATACAGCTCACCCAATCAAGTTAATGTTCAAGAGAAACAAAAAGAGCAGGTTATTAGACTAAAATCATACTCTGGGCAAATTAGAAAAAGCAGACATTATAAGTTCATACTCAAAATTTGAGCAAAAGATAAGTTATTTTAGCACACCATACAAAAGCATTTTCTTATTCAGAAACTCGAGCACAAGAACCCTTGGAAGCAAATGTCCTTTATCAAGAATCAGTCACTTAAATTTTTTCAATTGAATTCATATGATTTGTTTATCTTAAGTTTCATTATTCCCTTTTGCATCCATTCATTCAATTCATTTAAGCTGATACAAAGGGATACCTTTTGAGAACATGACTGTCTACAACATTACAATTTACTTGGGAGATCTAAGCTACAACAAGTAATAAGTTACTACCTAACGAATAGTGTGTGCCATTAGCTATCTTTACAAACACAGACTATAAAAAACAGTGAATCAATATCATATATGTAAGAAGAATGAGCATAAGACATAGGAAGAGGCAATTAACAATATACTGAACTGACCCTCAACTCTAAGCTCCAGTGGCTCTTTTTCTTTTTCTGATGAGCCTTTACCGGCCTTCTTGGCATTTTCAGGTTTCCCTGATTTGCCCCAATCACCTTGATATAAGCAACTCATGCATTTAGCAAACAGTTGACAGAGTACAAAGAAGATGAAGATCTTAAGACGAGAAAATAAGATAGAAAAGATCATGATATTACCGTTTGATGGTTTATCAGCCTTCCCATTAGATTTTGCAAAGCTCCCATTGAATAAATCCGACTCTGCCAAGACATATGAGTGTATGAACAGTTACACATGAAGGGTCCAGAAAATGTGTTGGTTTGCGCACTCCAACGCTCACCACACTTGAATAAGTTTCAAATAGCAAATACCATAACAAACTACAGAATCTACTCTAACCTTCAGGGTCAAACTGAACTTTTCTTCCTCTCTTTGACTTTGCAGAACCATTATCCTTTCCTTTCGGAGATGCTGCATGGAGGAGTCAATCATAAAAGTGGTCTCGGAATTTATCTACTTGGTATCTTGAGGTAACATATTTGTTTTCCATATCATGTAACTGAATTTAAAACTTTTGAACATAACCATATATTGTAAAAAACACTTTAGTCATTCAATAACAATGAAAGCAAAGCTAGGCATGTTGAAGACCGAATTCAGACTTCGGAGATAAGTCATTCAGATCAAAGTTGGTTATTGAACTTTAATATAAAACTACTAAAAACCCTCAAACATCAAACCAACTAAGACGAGATATCTTAAAAAGAAAGTCGGAACTTTTACCCGGAGACTTGAGAGCAGATTTTGGTTGTGACGACCCCTTCACAGTTTTGGGTAGCGAATAACCCTTTCCTCCCTTGTCCGACATCTCTTATTTTCGTTCCTACAAAGATTCGAATTAACCAACAATTTTAAAATACACAACACAATACTCTGAAATATAATGAAAATAGGCATATGTAATATGAAAGTGAACCCTAGCTATATATAAACACTCGCACTTTGAAAATATAAAATGAAAATAATTAAATAAAACAGTGGAGGTTGCTTACCGGAAGAAGTAATGAAAGTGGCTGGAAAACGCCGATTTGGAGGCGGAGGAGTCGAAAGTGGCTTTTTAAGCAATGTTTGTGTGTTAGTAGAGGTTTAAGTGAGAATAACATTTAAAGCTACCGTAAGAGTAATATTTACGAGTTTTATTTTAAATGTCAATTAAATTTATAATTTTTTTTATTGGATCATGTTCACTAATTCGATTGCTATTATAGCATCAATATAGAGATGTGCATGAACAGAGCTAAATGAAACCGAGCAACTCGCTTAGCTCGGTTCGGGTGAGCCGAGGCTCAGAGCTTCCCTTGATCTAAATGAAACCGAGCCGCGAGCGGGCTCTTTAGCTCTGCTAGCTCTTTACCACATTCATACTTCTTTTATTATGAAGATTTTGTTATAATTTTTTATGATTTCAATTTTATATTATTATTTTATTATGAATATCTCTTTTATTAAAGTTAACCTCTCTTATTATAAATTAATGATTTTACTTTTCAAGTTAAATGTCAATTACTTTTGTTATCGATTAATTAAACAAAATTTATGTTTAAACAATTAAATTTGAATTTTAAAATAAGTAAGTTAGCTCGGAGTTCGGCTCGCTCTCTCGATTAGTGACCGATTCGAACAAAAAAATCTTCAGCTCGGGCTCGGCTCCTTACAACTCTAAACATCATATGATGTCAACATGTGTGTTAGATTTTGGACCCTACCACATATTGTTTGTTGAGGGTAAAAGGGTTATTAATCTCGTTGTTGGGTAGGTTGCTCATCGTTCACTCCCTCTGTACTTTCGGGTACCTCTAATTAAAGTTTTACTCAAACTATTGGAGTTAAAACGAACTATAATTTTTTTGATCGGAGTCGGTTACTTGTCGAATCAAACGTTTAGCTTAACTCAATGTTGGCTCGTCGGATTTCAAGCTAAACATGAACCGAATACTAAACATGAGCCGAACTTCCTCTTCAACGAACTTATTGTTTGTGCTCCTTAAACATGAATCTGTTCGTAATGTGGTTTTGAATCACTCCTCCATCTGATTTAACCCTAGCTCGTTCGTCAAGCAAAACTCACTTGACCATACCTCATTCGGTCCTCTAATTAAACTCAATGAGTCAATGGGGTATGACAAAGTTTGTCTTACAAAATAAAACATTAATAAAAATGAAATGTTATTTGACAATACAAAATAAAGAGCACCTAATTTTAATAGAAATGCTTCGTTTATCAAAGTAATATGCATTGAAAAATGAAGTGTCAAATATGCATTTCAACTATAATATTCCAGATTTTAGCATCTATTTTGTGAAATTTTGAACATTATTTCAGTGTACAATGGCAACTTCTGAAAAATGAAGTGTCAAATATGAGGGTGACTGCCACTTAGCTATAATACATATTTCAAGTGCAATCCGAATCCATGATCCATTCATTGCAATTTGTAAGCTTCTCGGAAAATACCTAGACAAAATTATCTTCAATTTTTCACTATATAACAAAATAGTTGAAGAATTACCATCGTGAATACACTCAAGAATAATAAGAGTCATTTCACTATATAACAAAACCCACTAACTATTGGTAAAAGAAATACACTAAAACTAAGACCTTATATAGGTTCAAGTATGAGCCTGCTCCTTGAAATTTTTCGACGTGATACGCACTATTATAAAATTTAAGCCTATTTCAAGAAGGTACTGATAGTGCATCTCGATTCTCGAGCACCAACGAGTTCGAGTTGTTTGAGGTAGCTGAAAGAAGTAATCCAGTTGGGCAGAAATCTTTCTCCAATGAAATTTAGTGTACACAAAATTTGAACACCCGGAGGAGGTTGAAGAGCTTCGAACACGCCATTTGTTACTTCATGAAAAGATATCTCTGTAATGTGCTTTTTGCTACTAAATTCCGCATCCTCGGCATCAACTTCATCACTATAAGCGCTACTGAAATCAATATTATAATCAATTTTAGATTCTTCAACATATCCAAATAGGACTTCCCATTCTCTACAAATTGTTCCAATCCTTGAAGGTTGATTAGTTTACTTAGAGATTTAGGTAAGAGTGATGGGTTACTTCCCTATTCATCATAAAGCCAAAGATATTGCAAATTATACACCTCTCCGATGGTTTTAGGTAGACAACATTATCCATCATTCTCACATAAATCAAGTGTGCTTAGATGTATAAACTCTCCAATGGTTCCAGGGAACTCGTGATCTGTCATTTGCAATGCAAAAGTCAACTCTACACGATTGGGTCTTTGCAAAATAATTAAATCACCATCCTAAATATGGAAAATGTGAAAATAAAGAGGGTCCTTCGTGGGGACGAATTTAATAATGCTAGAGGGAAAAATTGGACAAAATAAAGAAGGGTGAGATTTAGGAAATCTTTGGAGATATCTTTATTTGGCGTCTTTGTAGAATGCTACGTATTAAGTATAAATAGATTATATGGGTTTAGATTAATTTATATGCGTTTGAGGGATCAGAGATATATGAATTTGGTGTTTATCATGAAATCAATTAATGCCCAGATTCTAACGATATTAATTTATGTTGCAAATTGTAATCGAATGTCTGAAGTTGGCGTTTATAATCAAAATTGGAAGAAAGATATATATCAATTATACTAAATTGAGATATCTATAGAGAGATACAAATATTAATTTAACAATTTGATGTTCTATGACTAAATATATTGAAAAGTGGAATTGAAAAAGTAAGTGATTAAATAAAAATCAATGAGAAACCTCCAATAAACAATCAACTACGGAGTATTTTTTGTGTGGATTATGGCGATGGGAAAATAACACATTGGCCGATTGGAGTTAGCGAAAGATAACATTTGGATCCACTGAGAGTCAGATGGGTCTTCATATTTGACTCGGATCTGTCGTCCTGCCCATGCCCCGGATAAGATTCGTTGGACCGTTGGATCGGCCCGTCTTGCGCTTTGTGAAAAGGCTTGCTAAGTCTAAATTTTGGTATTGCGGGTAGCCATTCTGGTAAACCTTCTTCCTTCGATATAGGCATTTCGATAGTTAATGGAATTAGTCTGGCTGGAGTAGTCTTCGTTTGAAAATCTGGCGGATCATTTCGATATTTCTTCGATTAAAAGTTAGCAAATTATCAAAATTTTAAAAATGTTAAATAATATGTTCAATACATAATCATAAATAAATAGCGATAACATTATTCAAAAGAATTATTATGGTTTATAGATAATTTTATTTGCTACATAAGAGGTGGTTTAATATGTTCAAAATAATTTGTTTAACTATTTTTGTTTAATTTATTCAATTAATTAACTTAATTTGAGAAAATTTTACCAAGATTTGAAGGTTTAATTTGAAGATTTTCGAAACTTGTGTTGATTAGCATAGCAGTAATTAATTGCCGACATTTTATAACTTTATCAGTCGAGGTCAGATCTTATAGTTGAATTCTTTATCAGTCATTATCTTATGGCCAGGAGTCGGATCTTTCCGATAAGATTCATTTCGTTTAAGTATTCTGCAAGTCTGTAGTGGGCCGTCCACGTCTGTATATGACTCATTAATCATTGGATCATCGGTTCATCACTAGGGTTTTTGTTTCTTCGATCCATTCAATTCCTTTGCAAATTTGTTTTGACATCCATTCAATTCCATTATGAGTGGCACATAATTAGTTGTTATTGATAAACTACTGAGCTACAAATTGAAGGTTCAAAGCCCAAAGCCTTAATATGAGGGAAGTGGGTCGGTTTTGTATTCAACTATCGTTCTCCGTAATAAAAAAATAGTGTTAACTTATTAACGATAATGTATTTTTTAATTAAACACTATTTTCAAAGATTATAAGGAACTAACGACGAAACAACCAAACAAAAACCTAGGATACTAAGAAAAATCACAAGAATATCGGAGAAAATTAAAAGATACTCCGAGATAAAAGTTAAGTTTAGATGTGATATCCATAATAATATATATAGATTGGCATCTATTCTTGACAAACCTTTTCTTTCCTTAGGTTGGATGATATATTCGTAATGCTTCTATAAATTGATGACTAATACGGAGTAATAACCTAATAAGCAACTCATCTCATCAACAGCAAACAAAGTTGATCAAGCACATGAAGCTTATTATTCTTGTGGCTCTTTCATTTTTGCATCATTTAGTTAGTCCTCTAAACATTGACTCTCAAATTTTAGAGCTAAATTACGACTTAGTCCAAAATAGTGGGACTTAATTGTTAATGTTTAGTCTCAAATAGTTATAAAAATATGATGTTGAAGATTAATTTCGAAGTGGCGTAAGTATTCTTGTTATGATTCTTGAATGTAATGAATGTTCTTCGTTAGATAAATATTTAGATGTTAAAAATAGGGACGAATGTGCAATATTTATATCACTTACTGGGAACAATCTGCAACAATATAACTATCTGAAAATCTCATATGAACCAAATAGAAAATGTCATCGAAATTTTACAAGTGAATATATTATACTATATATCCTTCATCTAGTGATTGAGATTTGATTTTTATTTTATTTAACAGATGATGAAATTCTACCAAAGTCTTTTGCACAACCCGGTCTACTTGATTGTGCTATGGCATATATTTTCATGGATTATGGTTGTGACACCAAAATTGGTTGTCAATGTTTTGAAGTTATGTTTCCAGTTGGATGGTGCTTTCCATGGCTTGCTAATACAGCTAATATTCATTGCTCATCTCATAATGACTGCACTGCTACAAGTAAAAATACTACGAACTATTGCATTCGAAGTATTGACGCTAGCAAAGGCTTTTGCACATATCATTAAAGTACCGATGCTTGATCTCAAGGGAACTTTAAATTTGGCATATATATATATATATATATTCTGAAAATAAAATAAATTTGTTGCATATATATACGTATGCAACATGGTAAAAAATTAAGAGAGCGCAAGAATAATACTACATGCGCGTTACCCATATCGTAGACTCTTTGTTTGTTCTATACCATGAAAAATATCATAGCGTCAGTTTTAATTGTTATTTAATATTTTGAAATTATTTTGTGGCTGTTAATGGTAATGCATGTATTCTAAAAACAAAAATTTATATAATTGAATTAAATGGCAAATACTTTCATAATATTATTTTTAAATTTTTTAATAATATAATTAAAGTAATTGAAAATCAATTATACCGATATATGAAAAAATCAATTAAAATGAATTGAAAGGAGTATCCCATAACAAACACAAAATATTGGCCATAAATTATGATTAGTATATTAATGTATTTATACTTTTATCAATATATTGAAAATAACTTTACCGTTAAACAAAATTTCATAATCTAATTAATAAATTTATATAATCTAATTCATTTGTAATATAGTAATGAATACTATTATTTTAATAATCTAATTGTGGTTTCAAACTTCTTTAAATTTTAATTATAAGAATTTGGGCATAGAGGCCATTAGTTCCTTTGATTTGAGCTTCTTTGAATGTAAGAGAGTTTGGACTTACAGTTACAGCCAGACTTATAGAGTGTAATGAAATATGAACCCGTAAAAAGAAAATCTTTTCACTCATTCGCGAATCGTAGTCGCGTTTAGCTTCGATGCCAAAGGCAAAACTTTAAAAAGCGTAAATATATAGAAATGCAACATAGAAATTATAAAAAATTGATATTTGAAAATATATATTAAAAACGAATACAACAAGATCGCATGACTATTATTTATTGCTCGATTAATGAGAATTCGTAGTTAAAGTTTTTAGTTATTTTGAAAAAATTCAAATGTGATTATGATTTAGGGATGGAGGGAGTATTAAGTAGAAGTCCCTCTTTATTAACAATGATAAATACAAGCATTCAACACGAATTTTATCATAATTATCTGAAATGATATTGTACCTAATTTTTGTGCTTTCATATTATGCATCATGCTTTGATTGAAAATAAGAATGTATTGAGCTAATATTTGAAGTCATCAATCATCAAACGTAGATGGACAACAGCTTCTACTTTCTCGCATCAGCAGCTCCAAGCGTGCCATCGTATCTTTGCGGATCCATTTGCTTAAGTAAGGTTTGTAAGCACGCCCATTACCACTGTCTGGCTTTAGCATACATGGAGGAAGGACTTTCCCATGTATTTGTGCATTATTATTCGCGGCAAAACTACTCGTTTCTCCACTTCTTTGTCTTAATACTTAAATGTTACTCGAATCTTGGCAAATTAGAAACTGTACTCCTCTAGCGTTTTCGTTACTTCGTAGTGGGCGGCTGAACCACTGGCTATCCATGATTCGGGATTCGTTCATGAGCTTGAGGTTTGAGTATCGAGCTGTTAGTATCAAAACATTCGGAATCTAGTTCCCGAAACAACAATAACATCGATTCGGAAAGACAAAGAAAACTCACGCCGTTTTGTCATTGAGTCATCGTTGTCATGTAACTTTATCTTAGCTTGAAACTCACTTTTCACGACGCTTTCATCCATCTCCGAACTAATACCAGGAAGCATAGACAAAACCTCTGAGGCAGCGATTTAACGTGATTAGAAAATCGTCAGCGTGATCAGGAAAGATCATCTAAACATGAAAATAAAGGACAATAAATACGGTGACAAGGTGTCGCGTAGTACATGAATAATGGGCGCATGAAGCGGCAAACACCGAGATAATGGCGTTAGTTATCTCTCCTACCATAAAATATGCATATCATGACGTCTAATAGTCATGTCTGAAACTGACTCAGTTTCGAGGGCATGGTTTATGACATATTTCCTAAGGTTCGGGTGGTACTTATCGCGTTAATAGATACGCTATATCGAATATATAATGACCCAACCTTGATAACATAGTGCGTAATAGAGACGGTTCAGCATTATAATTCTTGCCACAGTTTTCTTTGGGGTTAAAGAGGGTAGGCGAGTACAAACGGACATAATTTGAAAAACTTTAATTTACTGTGACCGTCAAAATAATTTATATCATGCAAAGCAGAGATAACGATCGCCAAGCAATTTTCCTTTGAAGTTGATTCCCTTGTTAGCGTATAACCTATAATTAGATGGAGTAGCTTCGAGGTAATACGTGTCATGGTATGTTGAAATGCGATGCGAAAAAAGTTAGCAATGCAGTAATGAAAATAAAAGCAGGCGGCTGATTGGACCCGTTTTAATATGTTACGAAGCGTTAGGTACATAATTCTCGAGAAATAAAATTTCCTTGAAAGCAGGAGCTGATTCTTGATCCGTTGAGTACGACTTTTGAATTTTGTCCATGAAACCGGACAAGTCCCCCATGCCTAGTAAAATGAAGACGAAACAGGTCAACATAATTTGAAAGGTTTAAGAGAAAGAAAAGCTGAAGACAGAAAGAAAAAGAAGATTAAATAAAGGGAGTTACTTGAAACATGAAAGGAAGATATATAAGAAAAGATGGGAATAGATCTGAAACCCAGCGGGCAATATAGGTAAACGGCGTCAAAAACAGCTTCGTCGTATGTTCACGGTTCGATGAATATTCACGGAGGACTCTTTTATGGCAATGACAACGTATCGAAGAGATAGCAATCCCGTTATGATTGATACATGTCACGCTAAATAGACTTTGACAATAACCTAAATACCATGAATAAGCTAAAGGATTAAGTTGAACTTTACGAAATAAATATAAGCATTAATTTGAAGTGGTGAATGCAAACTAAAATAAATATAAATCACGATAAATTATCTGACATACTCCGTGGCCTTTGAAATATTCTCCATTGTGGACATGAGAAATGGAAAAATAAATAACTCTACGTAGGTAGAGCCGTTTATTTTAATTTGTAATTTAATCGTCATCTATTTAGTGGTTTTAAATTGTCACTTTACGTGTGTTGATACTTAAAGGCTTTGCTATGGCTACGTCAGGACGCTTGATCCAAAAACAATGCAATCGCAATAATGAGCGTCATATTTAGTCGAAATGTCTAGTTAGCAGGCATGTCGTGAAACTCTTTATGAATTTGTTCTTCGTATCGGATCGTGAACAATTATTCGTTCTAGAAAGGAACTGTTTTGCGAAGGCGTGGAGCAATTAATCGATTGTAAATTTCTAAGTGAGGTGAAAAACTGCAGCTGAGAAGCCTTGGCCACTGCGTGACCGTAAAATGCTTGGTAATGATACTTGAACGACATGACAACTTTCTTTGAAGGCTTTACTTTGGTTAAACTTGACTTGACCGTTTCTGTATCCATGCGAATACGTGAAGATGCAGGTTAAAAGATAAATTTTATGAATTAGGGTGAAACATGCTAAAAGGAGAAAAATTAAGCTTGAATCGACAAAATGGTGTATCGAACATCTTGTTATACGAGCAGCGCATCTCTTCAAACAAAGATGCTGGCTGTCTCGGATTTTCTTGTATATGGCCGTATCCTGATTATAGATCGTGATTATCCTTTGCTTAAATTTGTCAGCGCGTCGCGCTGTGATTTTGGCCAGGGATCATCTGATGTTCTTTATTAGTGTAAGTTGATTGTTAACAAGTAGTCTTGATATAAAGAAAGTCATAAAATAGCATCTTTTACTCCGTTTGTAAGTTGCCCAACACGAAGCTAGAATTTAATTTTTTATAGGCCATCATGAGAACTTTTTAGATTATTTCATTGATGTCACCAAATTTATATAGTATGTTTGAAGCGGCTTGTAACGTAGGTGTAGTAATCATTCGATAACAATAAGACATGTATTGAGAGTCATCACTCGGGGGAAAAAATGCTACCATCCATAAATCGGAATTTTAGCTTTATCGGCATTTTGCTTCAGCTGATCAAAAGCCAGTACATATGTATCTGCCTTGTGCGCGCTGCGGGTTTCGGCCTTCTTCACGTGAAATGCGCATATTTCGAACACGTTGTTGTCTTCCCAGACCCTAAAATAGGTTAAGAGACAGAAAAACATTACATTATATAAGGAGAAGCTTAAGAAAAAAAACCGGCGAACATAAAAATTAACCATACAGTATTTATTCTAAAGAGAGTTAACAAAATGCTAGAGGTTGGATTTGGTTCGGAAAGTTCAAGTTGGTTCAATTTGAATTGTCCTGGCCTTTAGGGGACATAGATGTCTGCTTATGTTACATACATATTACGATGAGTCAGCCAGCCTGGCATAGTCGCCTATTATTAACTACCAAAGTATTGAACAACACATGTTAGAAAAAGGAAGCTAACAACGAAACAACATGAAAGTATCGAAATACCTTGCAAACCAACGACCATAACGACACTTGTTTTTCCTTTCTTTGGAGTGAATGAAGGCTTTCCAGAATCCAACATTTTACAAAGCTCGTTAAAAATAGCCTATAAAGAAAAAAAAAATATTCTGAGAACATAAACATATGAAAAGCAACTACACAACATGACAACACACAATGAAGACCGACATTCATCAAATAACTGACGTAAAGAACAGATACATGATATTATTCTAAAACATTAGCTTAAAGGAATAAATAATAATAATAATAACAATACTAATAAAACAGTCATAATAATAATAATAATAATAATAATAGTAATAATAAAAAAGAACAATATAATAATAATAATAATAATAATAATAATAATAATACAACTTCACTAAGCCTCAATAATAATAATAATAATAATAATACAACTTCACTAGCCTCAATACTAATAAAACAGTCATAATAATAATAATAGTAATAATAAAAAAAGAACAATAATAATAATAATAATAATAATAATATATCTATCATCCTCATCTATCATAATAATAATAATAATAATAATAATACAACTTCACTAAACCTCAATAATAATAATAATAAATTTTAAAAATAGAAACCTGTCGTATGATTGTCCGTTTGTTATGTCCAGCAGCGATAGTATGAAGATTAACAATATTTTTAATATTGTTCTTCATATTGTTCACAAATTCGACTTTGACATCGGATTGGAAAAGAGCACGAGCGATCTCATTCAAACATTCATTCAAAACCTTGTCATCGATTATAGTCTCCTTCTCTATTTGCCAAATAGCTCGCGCTATTCTACCACCTAATTCTCCCAACACCATTGTTGCAGTAAATTAATTATTCCAGATGAATTGATTTGATTTTCAATAACAATGTTAAATAAGACCTTCAAGGATTCCTATTCCTAGTAGTAAATGGAGTTCTAGACGAATTGATTTGATTTTTCAATAACAATGTTAAACAGTTTTTGTACATTGGGCCACAAAAACTGAACTGTTCATTGGGCCACAAGACTTAAGAGCTGTATTGGGCCACAAAACTGCAACCATCGGTTTACTCAAATTTCGAGCGAGCTTAGGTAGCGGGGATGGGCTGGATTTTCAGAATGACACGGAAAGATTTCATCATTGCCTTACCTGAACAAGCTGAACTTGGAGGCTAATAATTTTAATTTTTTAATTTTTAAAAATATTATAATAATATTTTATTTCATATATTTTAAAAGTAGAATAAAAAAAGGTTGTAAAAACTTAATTTTTGTATCGAATGGCATGGGCTGAAATTTGTTATAGGCATAGAAAAATAAAAAATAGTGGTATATATATTTTATTTAACTTAGTGTGTCTAACTTGATTTAAAAATGAGGTGAAAAAATTAATGGCACACAACGGCGCATCATGCGTGCAATGTAGAATTTCTTGTCCATTGACTGGGCCTGCAATGGCATTACACGTGGCCGCGGATCTAGATTTTCCAAATTTCTTCTAAGTATCTTGCTTTTGGTTTCGGAGAAAGAGGATGCTAGTTTGACTACTTTTGTTCCCTGTTTTACATAAACTTTACATTGAGTTCAATGAAAAACAACAATAAGCTAAAAAGAGAAATGAGAATAAGAGGATTTGAACTCTAAACCTTAGTTCCCCAATTTAAACCTTAAGTTTCCTACATGAGCTATGATTCTATTTGGGAATTCATAGTATATACATCATTTGTAACTATCTGGAATTTGCAGCCCTGTGCCGGTCAAGACTCCAGAATATTATTGTCTGAAATTAAACATAGGTTTCCTTCACTACTAAAAAGATGAGCACTTGCAACAGGTAAAAAAGCCATTGCTTAACAACATAGCATATACAAACTCTTATTTTGTAAGTGCACTGCAATTGCCATAGCCAGGCCACTGATCTTAAACATGTAGAATACGAATGCACTAAAGTTCTACAATATAAAACTACACACGATTGTATTATGAGTAAACTTGCTAAGATGAGAGTTTAGTTGTTGAAAATATGAGGAAGCACCCTGAGAGAATCTGCTTAGATGGTATTTGGTCTGCATATCTACAAAACAAAGACAGAAGTATTAACCATTCTACAAAATGACATTAGGAAGCCCAGATTTAACAACATAGCAAGTTAGCAACGTGATAATTTGTTTTGCTACTTCCAGAAACAAAACAATGACGGAGGGGGTCGCTAATCTATTTTTACACATAAATCAAAATAACGAATCAGATTGAAGTTCATCAGTTCCTCATTATCATTTCTTGATGTACTTTACAAATTATATTAGTTGGATGAACTGCACATGACATGCATATGAACAATCATATTCTTTGGTATTCATAGCCATAACCTTGATATATACTCCGTATATTATTAGTCATCCGCATTATGGATTCATTTTATTGCAGTTAACAAAACCCCACAAAATCAAGAAAGATTATTGAAGACATGATGCATAAGTAGCATAGGTATTTGGGTCTGCATATCACAGTATTGCCTCTCTGAGTTCTCTGCTTGCTAAAGAATATGCCTGAAGCCATAATCAAGGAACACGTCCAGGACAAAAATTAAAGCGCATATGTAAGGGAGTGATCCATCCAGATTCCGGACTATATATGGATAATGTAGAGTAATAAAACAATTGACCATTGAGTAATAGCAAACATAAAAAGTACTTTTAAGTTATAAGTCATGCCAAGCAGTACTTTTAAGATGAAAGTATGAAAACAACTTATAATAATATCAAGCAATCAAAGAATTAAGTAGGGTTACAGGTCGTCAGCTTCTGGGGCAACTTCTGGCCATGAAACACTTGGACCAGTACCATTGTTTAATTGCACAAGGCTTTCATGATATACATGAGAGTAAATATGATCGTCTCTCTGGCCCCGAATTTCCACAAAGTTGGCTAATTGCTTCTCAATATTATACCTCACCATCGAATTTCTCACCGTCGAATTGTTTGGCATCGTTTCAAGGATTAACTCTTTTTGACCGACTGAATATTCTATAGTGCGCATAAAAACTGATGCTTCTATTCTGGTTATCAGAGTCCATGAGTCGGCTTTACCATATTCCTTTAAGACCCATAATAGCATATATTCTTGTTTGTACCTCCATATCATGGAAAGACAACCACCGAGGTTTCCCAAATCCCAATGCGTAAAATTTTCCACCTTCGAAGGATAGTCGGGTTGTGGCACAATGCTGTACTTTTCTGTAGCTAGATCAATAGCAGCAATCCACTCATTACGGTCCCATGGTCTCTCACCTACAATGCAATGCAATGCTCCACCAGCTGGAACCCCAGGACAACGTAGACGTTTAAGGTGATAAGGAAAAGGCTTGAGTTCTCTCCATAAATCCGCCTTCAAGCTATAAAGGTAAACTTCAGAAGAGAACGAGAGCGAAGTATAATTTTCAGATTCAGATTGCTTGATAACAAGAACTATATAGTCATCATGAAGAACGTCTTTTCCAAAGCCACACAACCATTTACATCTGGAATTTCGGTTGCTACGATTGGGCAGCACCCCAGGGCCTAAACGAGGAAGAATCCGGTGCTTTCTTGTAGAAGGGTTCCAAATAGCAAGATTATCTCCCTCCTTGTGAGACACGCAGACTAACCCATCACAAAAGTTAATTAGGCCTACAGGTCCAAAGGGATGAGGCACGACAACAATCTCGGCAATGTTGGTCTTTTCAATGGATTCAAAATCAACAGTGCGCATTTCAGCCCAATAGCCTTGTTGAAGTATTCTCCTATGAGCTTGTAATTCAATAGTTTTCTTCAAATGCAAATTTATAAAAAATGCACTGTCAATGAGATCACCCCATGGCTTACAAACACGTCTAAACCTAAGTAGTGGATTCGCGGGTAATCTAGATAATACATCAGCTACCACAATTTCTGGAATGAACACACCATTGTTTTGGGTAAAATTGGCACATGAATCCCTTCCTGGTAAGGCAGCCTGAAAAGAAGGATCGCCCAAGCCACCACTACCACACCCAAAATGGCTGTGAGTAGTTTCTTCAACAAAGATACCATCTCAAAGAATGTTAACTCAATCAAGAAAATTTATTGGAAATAATAAGAACTCAAAGAATGTGAACTCAATCAACAAATATATGAATTTAATGTTTAAGAAACAGCTCAGTGTGAATCAGAATATTAAGAATTAAGAGATAAACTCAACAAGAAGAAGAAGGAAAGGATTTATTAATATTCGTAATTCAATAATAAAATTGATATCTGCATTTTGTAACTATAGCTATGAGATACAATTTGTGTAAAGGAATTGAATTATTATCTATCTAATAAAAAACGCACAAATCCAAATAGGATAAAAATCAAGAACCCTAAGATTAATCCTTTAATCCGTTGGAGAACTAATCCAACTGGTATCACACGTGTCGCTTTGTCAAGCCCTTTGACTTTTATTTGACTTGAGCCTTGAAAGATATAGTACTACTCCCGCCAA
Organism: Lithospermum erythrorhizon; assembly: GCA_019722365.1. Classification (NCBI taxonomy): domain Eukaryota; kingdom Viridiplantae; phylum Streptophyta; class Magnoliopsida; order Boraginales; family Boraginaceae; genus Lithospermum; species Lithospermum erythrorhizon. Next base: position 15,161 of record JADFUC010002406.1, on the reverse strand, counting down.
TCCAAAACTTAATAATTCGTTTTTTCGTCTCCAACTTTAATCATCAATAACTAATTAATACATGATGAAAATTGTAAAAAATTACTTTTATGAAAATATTTTTAAAGACAAATTTATTGATATGAATTGTAAATTTTTTGAAATAAAGAATAAGAAGTAATTAATGGTCAAAGTTGGACACGCAAAAACGAAAGCGTCATATAATTTAAATTGAAAGTAGTTGTATTTTGGCACGATCGATGCTTGTGTATCGTACAAATGTTAAGTCATTGTAAATGATGAAGAAATTTGCACATTATATTAGTAACTACTCTACAATAAAAAAAAATAGGTAGTTATTTTTTAAGTTGGTTATTAAAATTGGATAGTATGATTATAAGGGAGATTCATGTAGGTGCTTACACAAGTTTTGTAAGCGGGATGCTTACACAGATATAATTGTATTTTTATATTTTAAAACTGTCCAATTGTAATTCATGATTCAATAAATCTATCATTAAGTTAGTTATTTTAATTTTTAAAAGAGTAAAAGGACATATTTGTCCATGTTTTAACTTGACCGTTGGATCAAAAAGTCATTTAAAAAGATGATCTAACGGTTAAAACATGGGGTAAGCACCATGCTTACAATTTTTTGTAAGCATGTAAGTTAAAACTCGTTATAAGGATATATTTGGTACATCATACAATATGACACGCTTCGATGACTTAGAAACTTTTTCCTTAGAGCACTCACATCAGCCCCCCTAAAAGCTATTTTAGGGATTGAAATTGTAAAAGATGATAAAAATTGGGCTTGATCAGCTTCCCTTAAATAGGCCGAGCCTCAGCAAGGTATTCAGCTCACTTTATTAGCCTAGTGCCTTCCACATTTTGAGATTATTTTTTATGCTACTTATTTTTACTCTTTTGAGTATATAAAAAATAAAATAAATAAATATTTTTGTCATATACAAATATAAATTAAAAGACATTTAATTCGACATCCATATTTAATATATTATTTTATTATTTTTCAAAATTTAATTTTTTTAATAAGTTTCTATTGACATATTTGAAATATTTAATTTTTAATTTTTGGTGAATAATAAGGGATCTGCTAAAGAACATACATAAAAATTGAACCCAGGTAAAAAGTGACACTTGGTATTGAATTTTAGAAATTATAGGGAAGCGTGTAAATGCTGCTATGCGTGCCAAGGGGTAGATATCCACGTTGGTTCGAGTCCAACAGGCACCTAAATATATTTCAGTCTTCACAACTCCATGACTTTTCCATTTTGTAAACAATCTCACAACAACTCAATCAACAAATCTACAACATAACAATCAACCTGATCTTTGCTTTACTTGAGATGGAGCTGGAAAGCTCATCTTGTGCAATAAAGGAAACCTCACCAAATGAAATTTAGTAAGAGCATTTGTAAACGCATATCCTAATTGCAGCTTTGTTGGAATAGATACAGGCTTGACTAATCCACTCTTATAATGGTCTCTAATAAAGTGACAATCTAACTCTATACGTTTAGTAGTTTAGTGGTGTCTAACGAACAGGGGCCACCGGGCCATCCGGGGCCCGGCCCAATTATTCGGTTCGGGCTCGGCCCACTAGGCCCACGAACGGCCCTACTCCATTAAGAAGTGGTACAGACAAAGGCCAAAGGACTGAACCCCAAGCCTACCCGGTTCGACCCTACAAATAATTTGGTGTGTATTCGGCCGGCGGAGTTCGAAGCACTGGCTTGATAGTGGATTTAATATTAAATGTACCCTGTTAATACCAGAAAACATTTGCTGGTATTAATGTGGTACCGTTTATAATAAAAGGTACCACGTTAATACTAGGAAACATTTGATATTAACGTGGTACCGTTGATATTAAATTGTAGCACGTTTAACACATATCATACAATATTAAAGGAATATTGTATTGAATATATTATTGAGAAGTATAATATTGTTTATAATATCATTTATTGATGTGGAATATAATATTGAATATATTATTAATAAGTATAAAATGTATTAATATATTATTCTATAAACAATAAAGTCTATTTGTAATTAAAAAATATTTCAAAGAAATTATAAAATTGTTCTATTTAAATCATGCAAGTTATTTAGGATTGAATATTATATGGATGCAAACATAACATGTATTAATATATCATTCTTTATACGATAAAAGTAATTTATCGTAAATGATATATTATCAAAAGAGAACTATAATATAATACTAAACTCAAGGGTTTAGAACAAGCTCAACGGTTTGGAACAACTTCAAGGGTTTGAAACAAATTCAAAGTTAACAATAATTTATAAGTTAGAATAACATATTATATAACTAAATAACTTTTGTAGTTTCAAAAATAATATATTAATGTATCTCATGCTTTTATCCATATACGGAGTACTAAATAACTTTTATGATTTAAGTAGAATTAAACATATTCACAATTATTAGTTTATAGACATATTATAATCAATAAGTAGTGAATTACATCAATTATTTCTTGAAATAGTGTTTAATTAGTTCAACACTTAATTATTTGAAGATTAGTATATTAATGTATTTGTACTTTTATCAATATATTGAAAATAACTTTACCATTAAACAAATTTCATAATATAATTAATAGAATTTACTATAATCTAATTCATTTGTAATATAGTAATGAATATTATTATTTTAATAATCTAATTTGACGGTTTCAAACTTCTTTAAATTTTAATTATAAGAGAATTTGGATCTCGAGGGATCGCTAGTTTCACAGTTTCAAACTTCTTTTGAATGTAAGAGAGTTTGGACTCATGATTCTGTAGACTTATCTGGAATCTTAATCATAAGTCTTGTAATGAAATATGAACCGTAAAAAGAAAATACTCCCTCCATTTCCTGAATCATAGTCACATTTAACTTTTCACGATCACCGAGAGACGAGGACTTAAAAGTAAATATCTAAATTACACACTTGTAAAAATTATAAAAAATTGATATTTCAAAAATATATATTGAAACGAATCTAACAAGCTCCACATGACTATATTATTTATTATCGGTTAATGAGAATTCATGGTCAAAGTTTTCAAAATTTGACCCAAAAAATTCAAATGTGATTATGATTTAGGGATGGAGGTAGTATTAAGTAGAAGTCCCTCTTTATTAACAATGATAAATACAAGCATTAATACGAATTTTTATCATAATTATACGAGAATGATATTGTACCTAATTTTTGTTAACTTCTTTATTATGCATCGTGCTTTGATTGAAAATAAGAATGTATTAGAGTAATATTTGAAATCATCAATCGCCAGTAGATGGACAACAACTTCTACTTTCTCGCATCAACCCCAGCTCCAAGCATTACCCATCGTATCTTTTGCGGATCAATTTGCTTCCTTAGTGCGTAAGCCGCCCGTACGCCAATCTGCTTTAGCATATGTGGAGGAAGGACTTTCCCAAATGTTGCATTCATATTCCTTGACAAACTACTTGTTTTCACCACTTAACAGCATCTTCGCACCACTTACATTATTTACTCAATCTTGGCAAATTAAACTTGTACTCCTCTAGCATTTTCATTACTTCCCGTAGTGGACGGCCTGAACCCCTAGCTATCCGCCCAATTCGGGATTCATTCATGAGCTTGAGGTTGGAACTATCCAGCTCTGTTAGTATCAAAACATTCAGAATCCTAGGGTCAAGACAACAACAATAACATCAGTTCAGAAAGAAGAAAGCAAACTCACCTTCATTTGTCATTGAGTCCATCATTGTCATGTAGCACTTTATCTTAGCTTGACTTTCCTTTTCCTGACCTTTCGGCATCATCTCCGAACTAATACCAGGAAGCATAGACAAAACCTACAGAAGGGATTTAACGTGATCAGAAAGATCATCTAAACATGAAAATAAAGGACAATCATACAGTGACAAGGTGTCGCATAGTACATGAATAATGGGCACATGAGCAACAAACACCAGATAACTTGGCATTAGTTATCTACTCCTCTCATAAAATAAGCATATCACAACATCTAATAGTCTATACAATACAACAGCCAACTCAGATTTCCAAGGGCATCTCATTTAACAGCATATTTTCCTAGCGAGGTTCGAGGGTGGTCACCCCATCACATTAATGAATGCGTATTCGAATATATAGTTACCCCAGATTTACAATAGCATAGTGCATCAGCAGACGGTTCAGCATTATAATTCTTGCCACAGTTTTTGCACAGGGTTAAAGAGAGTAGGCGAGTACAACGGGGAGACATAATTTGGAAAGCGTTAATTCTTACATGACCGTCAAAATAATTTATATCATACAAAACAGATAACAATCTCATAAACAATTTTTCCTTTGAAGTTGATTTCACGCTAACTGTGTAACAACCTATAATTAGATGGGTAACTCGAGTAATAAGTATCACCATGGTATCAGACTGAAATGCAATGCGAAAAAAAAGTTAACAATACCAACAATGAAAATAGACAAAACCTGGCCAATTGGACCCATTTTTAATATGTTCTGAAACTGTTCGTACATAATTCTCAAGCTAAAATTTCATGAGAAAACACGGAGAAGAGCTGGGAATTTCATGATCCATTGGTACAACTTTTTGAATTTTGTCCATGAAACCGGACAAGTCCCCCATGCCAAGTAAAATGAAGACGAAACAGGTCAACATAATTTGAAAGGTTTAAGAGAAAGAAAAGCTGAAGACAGAAAGAAAAAGAAGATTAAATAAGGGAGTTGCAAAACATGAAAAGGAAGCTATATAAGAAAAAGATGGGAATAGATACAAACCAAGCAGACGGCTAACAAATGGCTTGACGTCAAAAACTTCAAGCTCGTCCATATGTTCACCAGTTCCGATGAATATTACAGGACTCTTTGTAGCAGCAACACTTCATATCCAAAGAGATAAACAATTCCATTAACAATTCAATACATAATACACTAAATAGACTTTCAAACAATAACCTAAATCTGCAAATAACTAAAGGATTAAGTTGAACTTTACCAAAAATAAATATAAAGCATTAATTTGAAGTGGTGGTACAACTTAAAATAAATATCATCACAGTAAATTATGCAACCTTCTCCATGGCCTTTGAAATATTCTCCATTGTGGACATGAGAGATGGAAAAGTAAATAACCTCTACTGTAGGTAGAACCTTCATTTATTTTTAATTTGTAATTTAATCATCATCTATTTAGTCTCAGTGTAGTTTAAATTGTCACTACATGTGTGTTGATACCTAAAGACTTGCTAAGACTCATCCAGACCTTCAATCCCAAAACAATACAATACTAATAATGAACATCATATTTAGTCAAGTAATCTAGTTCTTGAGCCATATCGGCAAACTCTTATGAATTTGTTCTTCATATCAGATCATGAACAACTATTCGTTCTAGAAAGGAACCTGTTTTACCAAGACATGGAGCAATTAATCCAATTGTAAATTTCTAAGTGAGGTGAAGAACTTACGCACTGAGAACGCAACCACCCTTTGCATGACCATCCATCTTGGTGACAATAACAGAACCAACCGCGACACTTTGCTTGAAGGCTTTAGCTTGGTTAAAAGCAGCTTGACCATTTCTGCTATCCATAACGAATACGACAAGATCTGGGTTCTAAAAGATAAATTTGATGAATTATGGTGAAATTTATGCTACAAAAAGGAAAAATTAAACTTCAAATCGACAAATGGTGTATCAAACATACTGTTGCTTCTGCAACTTGACGCATCTCTTCAAACAAAGATGCTGCTGTCTCAGATTTTTCTTGTATATGACGCCCGGCAGTATCCACAATTATAAGATCATGATTATCCTTCTTAAATTTGTCAACACCATCCACGGCAATTTTGACAGGATCTATCTCAGTGTTACTGTGGTACGCAAAAGTTCAATTGTTAACAAGTAGTGCAATATAAAGAAGTCATAAAATATAACATGCTTTACTCCATTTGTAAGTTGTAACACAGAAACTAGAGAATTTAATTTTTTATATAGGCCATCACAGCTTTTTTTAGATTATTTCATTGATGTCCCTAGCTATATAGTATGTTTGAGGCAGCTTGTAACATGAGTGTAGTAATCCCATTCAATAACTTAATGTAAGACATGTATTGAGAGTCATCACTCGGGGGAAAAAATGCTACCATCCATAAATCGGAATTTTAGCTTTATCGGCATTTTTGCTTGGTGATCAAAGCTGACTACATATGTATCTACCTTGTGACTGCGAGTTTCGGCCTTTCTTAGTAGTAAAATGCATATTTCGAACACGTTGTTGTCTTCCCATACCCTAAAATAGGTTAAGAGACAGAACAACATTACATTATATAAGGAGAAGCTTAAGAAAAAAAGGCAAACCGAACATAAAAATTAACCCTACAGTATTTATTCTAAAGAGAGTTAACAAAATGCTAGAGGTTGGATTTGGTTCGGAAAGTTCAAAGTTCGAGATTCAATTTGATGTCACAACACCCCGGGACATAGATGTCTGCTTATGTTACATACATATTACGATGAGTCAATGACACCAACGTCATTCGCCCTATTATTAACTACCCAAAGTATTGAACAACACATGTTAGAAAAAGGAAGCTAACAACGAAACAACATGAGAAAGTATCATATTACCTTTCAAACCAACATTCATACTTGACACTTGTTTTTCCTTTCTTTGGAGTGAATGAAGGCTTTCAGGGGAATCGACATTTTTACAAAGCTGGGTTAAAAATAGCCTATAAGAAAAAATATTACGAGAACATAAACATATGAAAAGCAACTATACAACATGACAACACCTGATGAACCGGCCGTTCATGAATAGCGGCGTAAAGAATAGATACATGATATTATTCTAAAACATTAGCTTAAAGGAATAAATGATAATAATAATAATAATAACAATACTAATAAAAGCAGTCACTTAATAATAATAATAATAATAATAATAATAATAATAATAATAATAATAATAATAATACATGTCATAATAATAATAATAATAATAATAATAATAATGACAATAATAATAATAATAAAAGAACAAGAATAATAATAATAATACAACTTAAAACAAGCCTCAATAATAATAATAATAAATTTTAAAATAGTTGTCCGTTTGTTATGTCCGGCGATGGTGAAGATTAACAATATTTTAATATTATTCTTCATATTGTTCTAAATTCGACTTTGACATCGGATTGGAAAATAGCCGCGAAGCGATCTCATTCAAACATTCATTCAAAACCTTGTCATCGATTATAGTCTCCTTCTCTATTTGCCAAATAGCTCGCGCTATTCTACCACCTAATTCTCCCAACACCATTAATTTCAGTAGCGTCAAAATTAATTTCAGTAGCGTCATATATAATCTATGAAAACAAAAACTTGCCAAGAAATATCCGTGGTATGTAACTTTTCAAAATACATATGCGGATCTAGAGTAATCTCGCTATATACGTTTGCATGTATATACATACACTTTAATATATTTATTAGTTGATCTGAAGTCCCTTTATAGGCGATACCAATATTGTGATTTTCATGTCATCAGCCACAATTAATTATGATATTTTATAGTATTTGATGCGAAATAATCAATATTGATAACCAAATATTAGGGTTTGTCAAGCGCATTACTTCAACACCGCTTAAAAGGACTATTATAAAACATAGCAGCACAGACACCAGCGAAATAATACTCCCGTCACGTCGATAATTCAAATATAAAAACTACTAAAAACAATATTATGAATACATATTTTTAAATTAAATTGAACGATATGAATTATGCATTGGAAATTTGGAATAAACATTAAAAGCTATTCATGACAAAAAGTTCGCCACAAAAAATTAAATGTTAAATAACTTTAAAATTAGCAAATAAATGCATCTGAAATCCAAGTCGAGTAAAAACACGATAATGTCGAGTCCGTGAACCATTGAGAATGATTTGGAAAATTAAAGTTATTGTTATTTTCTAAAACCACAATAATGAAGAAGAAGTCCTCTTCCTCCAAAACAACTAAAATTAAATCAATCAAATAAAATGTTAATCTTAAAATTAATGAGTGAAAAGTAGTAGTTGGCCAGTAATTATCTAGAAGACTATGTAAAACTTTATGGGCCTGTTTTCTCTGAATTAACTTTGGACCATACTTGGCCATTGCCATTGTCAATAAATCTAGGTTATCTAAAATCTTAAAATTATGTACTACTTCAATTTTTCTATATAAGTTATTCACCCATTGTTTATGTTTGAAGCGCTTTTATTCTTGTACTTATGCTTATTATTCGATAAATCTAGATTTATCTAAAATGCTTAAAAATTATATACTACTTCAATTTTTGTATATAAGTTATTCCTTCATTGTTGTTTATGTTTGAGCAATGGTGATGGAACAAATTATATTCCTCACTTAAATCGCCAGAGTTCGTGGACGTTAGCTTAGCACTTAAAACTTCTTTTGAACTAACGTTCTAACCAGTGAACTCCTTGATTGTTGCTCGTTAAAAGGGCGAGGGTAGCCCAAGCTTGTTTCTCTGACATCGATATCATTCTTAGGCAACCATAATATCAAATTTCTTTTGCAACATGTTTTTTTGTCAGTGTCCTGACAACTAATAGAAGTAGGTATGAGCTTGATCCATTCTTGTTACAAGCAACCATGACTTCAAAGTATCCGTGCTCGTCTCGTCAACTAAACACAAATCATTCTATCGGTATATAAACAAGCTGACCAAACATAAATATTAATTGTTTGATCTAGTATGCTCATGGAAATCTTTCCATTACGCACATCAATGATAGTATTAGTTGATGCCATGAAAGGTCTCCCCAATAAAATTGGAGTTTCATACTTACCAACCTGTAATTTTGAAGTCTCAAGAACAACAAAATCAATAGGCACAATCAATTTATCAATTTGAACGGGGCGTTCTCTAATACCTTTGGGATACTTAAGTGAATTATCGACTAAGCGTAATAGTCATCTTGGTTGGTTTAGGATTCTCCCAAGCCCAATTTTTTGGTATCTGAGTAAAGGCATAATATTGATACTAGCACCTAAATACAGCATAGCTTTTACACCTTTTAAATCCCTAAATTCTTATCTATAATGAAACTACTTGGGTCCTTTAACTTGGAAGTCAACTCTGTCCTAATTATTGCATTCGCCATCTCTGCGACACCCTAATTCTTTCATTAGGCTCATATTTATGCCTCTTACCAATTAGTTCTTTAATGAACGTGGCATAAGAAGGGATATTTTTTAGAACGTTTAAAAGAGGTAAATTAACATGGACTTTAGACAACATATCATAGAGTTTAAGAGAATGAAACTTTTATCCATTTTACTACGGAGGAGCCTTTTGGGGAATGGTACGGTGGAACATATGAAATGGCTTCCTCCCTCGATCTTCTCCTCATGCAATTTGTAGCCCATTCGATTCTCTTTGTCTCTTCTTATCTTTCTCGGCTTTTCTTTGTCTCCATGAGCTCCGTTATCTAGGAGTTTTCCGCTCCTACGTAGTCGTCGATGGCATTTCTTGCTCGTGTTGACTTGAAAATTCCCTAGACTTCTTCTCAACACCTTTCGGATTCTTCAACTATAAATGAAGCGCGATAGATTTGGCTGGTGGGTTGGCTTAGAAATCTTCCGGTTACGTACGGTGAGCCTACGCGTTGACCATTGAGATTTCTACTTCACGGTTGATGCGCTGGTGATTACGATTATGTGCTTCGATTCTTAAACATTTATGCCAGATTTGATCAGTGACCTCGCTTGACCCATAGGTGCATTGTTGGCATGGATATTCACGCATACTTGGGATGACCACTTCATTATTCTTCCACGAGAAATTTGGATGATTCCTCTAAATCCCGGGATTGTAAGGTGTTTGGAATCAGGGATCATTCCTCGTTTCTTGAGTTGTACCCGTTCATGCCATTTGCTTGTTCGACATCTTAGAATAACCCTCATGAGAAGAATACATCTTATCACTACTGCATAGATGATCGTGTAAACTCATAGATAGCGCTCAATTTGCATGGATGCAGCTGTCTATCCACATGATATTTGGAATTAGAATTTATTCCATGTACTCCTCTAGTACTTCTCAGGCACCTTACGCAAGGAATTATTAGCTAATGATTTAAAAATTTCTTGAATCTCTTCCATCTTGTCACCGAGTGCACACCTCCGGCTGCGATTGTCGGCCGTCGTTTGATGTGCAAAAGTCGAGACCATCATAGAAATATGAGTGTTGCTAGTTCATGGTAACATATAGTGGGAACCTTTGAATAATACTTTGGTTGAAAACAATCCCATTGCCTCGTGGAAAAGACTTCAGCGTCATGCTTCGGTAAAATTCGAAATACGCTTTCAGTGATACGCTCTTTGCATGTGTATAGAACTTTGCCTGAAGCTTCTCGTAAATACCCTCATGTATGAATAGAGAGAGTATAGACAAAAATCACCCACATAAGTGCGCATCTTTCAAGGTATGTGGAAAGCATCTTCGGGTTCGAGGAGACTCATGTGTTACTCCATTATTGGGAAGACTACCTACCATTATCCCCAAACTCACATTCCAAGAATGTCGGTGAATTAACCCCGGTTGTAATCCCATGGAAAGTTGGCAAGCTATGGGCATTAGCTCTTCAACTCAAAATTTTGAATTGCATCATCGATGCAAGAAGGATGATCCACCGCTCTTGGTGGTAACCCGGTCTTTCATTTGTCTTCCACTGCGGTTGAATCGCCCATTATTGTAGGACTAGAACTTTGGCTTAATTTCTTCAGAGTTTGTCGATATAAAATTCGTTCATGATAAGCCATCGAGACCCAATGAGCGTCGACAAGTATGCGCTTTATAAAATCTCAGCTCGAAACAAGGATCAAACTAACCAAAAATAAATATAAAATAACCAAAAGCGGAAACAACTCTCTTTAAAATTTAGAAGCTAATTCTAGTTCCCAAACAGCAGTATAAATTGATGGAACAAATTTATATATTCCTCGCGAGAGCACAAGTCGTGTAGTAGTATGGTGCTCAAGTAAGGGGTGAATCCACTTTGATGAACTTACATTTTACTTAAATTAATTATGAATTAATAAATGAAAGATAGAAATATTAGAATTGATTGTAATAAACTAGTTAAACTTAAGCTAACAGTGCAATTAAAATGGATAAACTTATGAATAAAAGGATTACCAGGGGTATCGACTTCACCTAACAGTAGCATTCTCTATCCAAATAATAGTTTTATCTACACTAGGGTCCAATTTCTCGTTAGTTAAATTATACCGTTCGAATTCATGAGTTCACGGATGTTCTCAGTTTAATTAATCTCCTATGTCACTAGTGAAATTAATTAGCTAAAAACCTGAAGCGCAAGGAAATCTATCAGAACCAATCAACGTGTTGCACACTTCAAATGCCAACGACCCACTAATTAACTAATCAAGTGATACATTATCTCGTTCCTTTCGATTAGGGGTTCACATAATACTCGAGTTCGTATAAAAGAATTGGCCGGATTCTTACAAAACAATCGAATCAATTTAAGTTCAATGATTAATACTAGTGCAATTACATGACGCTCCAAAATCGGGATAAGAAAAATACCTTTAATCGAATACATTAAAACCCCAAAATTAATAATGAATTTAAAATTTCTTACTCATCTTTGAAATAATTCATAAATAATATTATTGAAAGCATAAATTAACTAGAGTATGAATAAAGACTAAAAATACTATCAATTGTCTTCAACGAATCGATGAAGAGCAATAAGTAGCTAACTGTGAGTCGCGTATCTTTGCTTGAAAACTCTCCAGAAGAAAAGTGAATAAGTATTTAATATTCAATTTGCATGTGACTTTATATAGTAGTAGGTTAACTCCGGTCTTTTATTTTAAGGCTTTTTGTATAATCGGGCCACGCTTTTTCTTTCCTTTTCGATCGGGCTTTTTGTCAAGCTCTTGGAAAATTCACATTGTGGCTTCGGCCCTTGAAGCTTCTCTTTTTAGCATTTCTGTCTAAATTAGCGCCACTTATTTCCCAAAATAATAATAAAAATACCGGAATCACATAATATATAATATTTATCAATTAAACAAGAAATCAAAAACAACTTGAATTATGAGTATTAAAGTACCCAAAATCATCCTAAAACTATGACAAATATTCGCTAATCGGTAGTAGTTGACCGTATTAAATTATCTAGGGCTATGTAAAAACTTTATGGGCCATGTTTTCTCTAGTGCTTGGACCATACTTGAAATCGTTTACTTATTGTCAATAAATCTAGGTTATCTAAAATCTTAAAAATTATGTACTACTTCAATTTTTCTATATAAGTTAAGTTCCTTCATTGTTTATGTTTGGGCGCACTTTTATTACTGTACTTATCATCTGGTATAAATATATATACCATGGCTATAGTCTATAGATGATTTAGCGAAATATTAAAATAAGATAAAATTAACGATCTTTTCATGAAAATTATTAGTTTTTCATGAAGAATTTTTATTTTGTTGATGAAGTTGCTAAAAACTCCTATATTGAATTAAGCATCTTATATAAGAATCGCAGTGCCATATTAATGTTAGTTCAAGAGTACCCATCGCTATAAGCCTAATATGAGAATATGTGATAATCATATATATTCTTACAAAGGAAAATCATCTAAATAAAAACAAAAAACTAGAAGAATATAGCTACGAAAATTTCTTCCGTTCGGACTTTTTTCTCGGAGCGATTCGGTTCTAATTAGAGTGTTAAATCGACATGCGTTTCATATTATATATGTTGATTATTGATTGAGAGTACATCACAAACTTATTTTACAATCAATCTTTCATTGAAATTCCTCAAAAATTCCGCCGTACCACTTTTTCTCAATAAGTTGCTAAAATCTCGTTTCTGTAACAATTGATCCGACAACCATTTGAATAAGGATTTTCTTTGATTAGTTTAAGTGTATATATCATATACGGAGTATCAATTATATTTGCTTTCAATTTTAAATAAAAATCACATTTTTAATACTCTAATTTAATTTCGGAAACTTTTTCGGAAAAATTGACTCCGGAGGTTTGATGTCTTGAACTAAAAAATTCACCCACCAACATATATGTACTAAAGTGGTCATCAATTGGGAAACATCCTCCTTAATATCATAGGGGTAAAGCTAACTACTTATCTGATCTATTCGTATTCCATTTAGACGGGAGCCTAAGAGTTGGAGACATTAATGTTATGGCTTGCTTTCACTTAGTTTGTATAAAGACTAACTTATTAATTATTTTTGAGAACTGCAACCGCTATTCACCGAATGCACATTAGGTAGACCTAAAGACTAACTTACTGTTGCTATCGCTTGATGGAATATTATGTTAAGCCATGGCCCTTATAATTGCAACTTGCAAGGAGGAGAATAATCGTTTGGAGGAATTCACATTATCTATATGGAGTATTCCTGAAAATCTTGAAACTGGATAATAGGGATGCGGTAGGACCCAGGATTCTAGAATTTTTGGGGGCAAAAATATCAAACGGATTTTTGAATTTTTTGAAATAGTGTAAAAATAAGGTCAGGTTATCACAATGTCGATTAGGATTCAGGATTTGCAGTTGTGATAAACTAATAACCAAAATAAACAAAATTAATAAACTAAAATTAATAACTAAAATAATAACAAAATTAATAAACTAAAATTAATAAACAAATTTGAAATAATAACTAAAAATAATAAACAACTAAAAATTAATAAACAACTAAAATTCGAAATAATAACTAAAATAATAACAAAATTAATAAACAAATTAATAAACTAAAATAAATAAAATAATAAACATTAAAATAATAAGCTTGAAATTAGAATTAATAACTGGCATGAGGCGCTTGTCAGAAAATAAAATCTTACAGGATCGAGCCGGATCGGATTTTTATCCAAGGTCAACTTGAACCCCTGGATAAGGTGGTCCATTTCAGATAATTATGTTAATTGGTGTATATTGGTTTTGAATACACAGATGTTTAATGCGAACCTCAAAATATGTTTAAAATCTTCCGTGAATTTCTTTAGTGATATACAACAATTTATTAACACTCGAGCACACGGCATATAAGGTCATATTGAAAAATTATGAAAGTTCAAGCAGATTTATAAGATCCTGGATCATTTTAGTCCCAGACAATCATAATGTAATGTAATGAATATAACTTAAGTACAATAAAAACGTTGTAAATATTGCATCAATAAAATAAGAGAAGAGGAACAAGGTTTCTAGTAATCGTTCTATATTCCATATGTCTAGTTATATATAGTCTTCCCAAAGAACAATGCATATGGAAAGAAATAATCAATTTAGTGGCTAATCAAATCTTTCCTATCAAATAGCTTGTTTATTATACTAAAAATCTTCTAGAAGAGATTCAATAATGTATAATACGGAGTTGTTATAAAAATCGAATTAAATAGGCTACATTGTCACGATCTTCTTATATTATTACTTATTCGATTGAAACAAAGAAAAAAGAAAGAAAATGAGAGGAAAGCGATATCGGTGCTTATTTCTTCGGTTATGCGATATCTGAAAGCGAGGGTAGGGAGTTAACATAGGCAAAAATTGATCTTGTAGCATAGCACTTTATTTATTTTTTTTCAACATTCGTGAGGCGACTTTCATAACACACTTTGAAATATCGAATAATCTCTTGATTGCGTAGAACAAATGTTGCCTGGGTTAAAAACCTTATGGCCTTGAAGCCCACTTTGGCATAGCGGGGAAGTAATGATATGCTCCCCACCGATGAAGCGAGGGTAGGTCTTCAAAGATGCAAAGTGGCGCGTTAAATCACTGAATGTCTTGCTTGGCCGATGTCGGAAGAGGCTGTGAAGAGATGCGCTGCGTTATCGCGTGAGCGGATATATTGGATATACGCCTCCTTGTTTCTTTCAAGTTCTGAAGCGAGCGAACTTTGGGGGGGATAATGTTTGGTTATGTCACGCGATATAGCCTTCTTTCATCGAGTAGCGCATGCGGCATTATCTTGTCTGTTATTGTTGGGCTGCTTATCGGTTGGTAGGCGAGGCATTATTTGTATATGTAGTGGT